>OX376373.1:129021547-129066547 GCA_947369275.1 Nemotelus nigrinus | reverse complement strand
TTTCACTCATAATTTTTTTTCCATTATTTTCATGTCGGTTAGGTTCCACGCAATTAATCAGAATATGTTTTCGCCAATTCGGAAAAAGTACATCTAGCCAAGAACGACCTAACAGCGGTACAAACTGTTTTTGCGTTTTAATTACAATTAACTCTAAAAAATGCGATTTTAGTTTATCACTAACATCTCTTACCGATACCGTAACTTCTCCAACGATGTCCACTGGCTGTCCGGTAATCACCTCTAATGGTCTCAACATAGGTTTTAATTTGCAATTTTTTAACTTTTCTTGAAAGAAATCCAGGCCAATTACTGATGAGCATGCTCCACTTTCCTCTTCCATTTCCACAAAACACTTGTTAATAATCAATTCTACCTTCAATGGTGTTTCACTAGAAAAATAAATATTATTTAAATATCCTAACGTCTGACTATTTGTATCACTTCCTATTGAATTTATTTTTGATGATGGTGAAAACTTTCGTCTGCAGAACTTCGCTATGTGACCACGCTTTCCGCATCTGTAGCACACCAGTTCCCGATTTAATGATTAGTCTTCCCTGTCTCCCTTGAATAACTCCGATTACGAATTGGTCTCGTCTCTTTGACTATGCTACGGCCTCTCCCTTGTTTAATTGTATTAGTCATCTCCGGTCTTATCACTCTCATCTGGTTGTTTGTCATTTCCATGTTTTTTGCTAGTTCACAGGCTTTATCAAAATCTAGTCCCGTTTCATTTAATAGCTTTTGCTGCATGCTTTCATTATTAAGTCCGCATGCCAGCTTATCTCTTAATGCATCATCTAGAAAATTACCGAAATCGCAACTTTGTGATAGTGCCTTGATTTCAACAATGAAATCACTGGTAGTCTCGTTGAATTTTTGATTTCTTTTATAAAATCGAAATCTTTCAGCTGTGATGTTCACTTTGGGTTTGAAATATTTTTCGAAAATTTCTATCAATTGCATAAATGATTTTGTGTCTGGCTTATCAGGCGCCGTGAGCAATTTTAGAATCTTATACGATTCTGGGCCAATCAAGGTTATTAAATAAGGTATCTTTGTTTTGTCTTCAGTTACGTTATTAATGCTTAATAAATGCTCCAATCGTTCTCTGTATTCTCCAAAGACTTCACCCGATGTAAAATACTCTATGCTGCCAATGAAACTCATGTTTACCGCTATTGATGAACAGCTACTTTTATTGTTTCCACTTGGTTGATTCACATCTGCCTCCTCCGCTTTGATTTTACTTCCATTGGACATAAATTTTAATTATCTTCTTTAATCCTCGTCACCAATTGATATGTTTCAAGCACGGTTACAATAAACAACCACTACGTGTATTTTGTACTTTATTAAACAATTCAACTTAAACTACACATCTGAACATCTTGAAGCGTTGCCAGAGACTGCGCCTCTGATAACCAGTTTAACATACTAATGTACAACTCAATACATATCAGCCAGCAGCTCCGCTGCTTCCCTAAACGTGATAATTTATCTCCCAAAATTGAGAAAGTTAGGTGTGAAACCCGTGATTTCGTGCTTATACGTTCTCAACACACTCGCAATTTTACTCAGGTGTTGGTTTTCTGACGCGTAACATCTCAGCATGCATATTATGTCTCCGCCGGGTTGGCCTGGAGATTATACAGCGTGGTGAAACATATCTTAACGCCATACTCTTCCACCGCCCGCTTGAACTGCTTTCCCTGGAACTGCACCCCGTTATCGCATATCAGAGCTCTGGGTACTCCATACACCAAGAAGACGTTCTCTTCTAACAACCGGAAAACAGCCAATGCCATCGGTGTCCCTACTGGTAGTATTATCGAGTACTTGGTGACATAGTCCACAATCGTGAGAATGTAGGTGTACCCTCTCGTTGACCTAGATAATGGTCCCACTAGATCCACGCTAATCAGTTCCAATGGTGATTTGGCCTAGCCAGCCGTAGTGGACATCAAGTCGATCAGTGGTTTTCTCTCCACCTTGCAGGCGTGGCACACGTTATAGGAGCGCACATATTTCTGTACATATTTCAGTAGAAAATCTGAGAACGCGGGCCAACGTTCGAGAAGCACCAAGATGTCCCGCCTTCGGATCGTCGTGACACCGGTACAGTATGGTACCCCTTTCCGCTTTTGGGACTACCCTTTTCCAAACTGGCTTGACGTCCCTCTCGCTCCCACGGCCTGGTAGTTGCTTCCATAGAGTGTTCTCGGTCACTTTCCAATTAGCGAATTTATGCGGGTCGTTCCGAACCTTTTCCACCATTTCCACAAACCATCGCTCCGGCGCCAGAGAGGTCGCTATGTCTTCCACCTCCGCAACCACTCGAGAAAGTGCACCTAGCACCAAATGCTCCTTCCCTTACCGATAAACAACCTCGAAGTCAAATTGCTGGAGGCGTACGGCCCATCTCGCCAACCTTCCAGACGGGTCCTTCTGCTTGTTTAACCAGACAAGGGAATGATGGTCGGTAATCACAATGAAATACGTACCCTCAATGTATGGCCGTAGCTTCTCTATGGCCCACACAACCCCTAAACACTCCCTTTCGGTGACGGAATGATTCCTCTCCCGCCTCGACAGGGCCCGACTCAAATAACAGACCACTTTCTCTCCTGATGGGTGAGCCTGGCTCAAAACGGCCCCTATCCCGACATCCGATGCACCCGTCTGTACTTTGAAGGGGAGCTCGAAATCAGGACAGGCTAAAATCGGCCCTGTTTGCACGCAAGAAAAGCCTGCTCACATATGTCTGACCATATAAACTTACGCCCTTTCTTCAAAAGATCATTCAATTGCGCAACAAGAGTGTCATGATCTGGGATGAAGCGCCTGTACCATGACACCATACCGAGTAGCTGCCGGACATGTTTGACGGATGTCGCCGGAGGGAACCCCTTAATTGCCTCTACCTTTTCGGGGTCTACATGCCGGCCTCTTTCATCCACTAGGTAACCTAAATGCCGCAACTTAGCCCTGCAGAATTGGCATTTTTCTTTCGATACTCGTAGGCCTTCTTCCCTTAACCTTGAAAAGACATCTCGCAGTACTTCCCAGTGTCGCTCGAAGGTTTCCGTGACAATAATGATTCATCTAAGTAAGTGAATACGAAATGTTCGAGAGTAGGCTCCAATACCGTATCAATCAAGCTTTGCCAGGTGGCTCCTGAGCTGTGGAGACCAAAAGGCATCCGCCGAAAATGAAACAAACCCCTACCCGGCACGGTAAAGGCTGTGGATTGTTGAGATTCCTTCGCCATGGGCACTTGCCAATACGCCGATTTCACGTCAAGCGTCGACAGATATTTTGCATTTCGAAGCTTGTCGAGAGTTGCCGAGATGTAAGGTAGCGGATACGCATCTTTTTTCGACACCGCGTTTACTTTGCGGAAATCAACGCAAAACTTGTAAGAACCGTCCTTTTTACGGACCAACGAGATCGGGGAGGACTAAGCACTTTTCGGTGGCTCAACCACTCCCATTCGCAACATTTCTTCAAATTCCAAGTTTATCTGTCTTTAAACCGCGGGGGAAACGGGATAATACCACTGCTTGATTGGTTCCGATTATGTCTTTATGACGTGGCTGACGGACTTTGCGCAACTTAAACCATCCCCCATCAATTCAAACTTTTGCTCTAATAGCTCCAACAGAATCTTCACCTCACTCGACGCCAAGTGCGACCAACCTCGTAGCGCTTTCCCGGTTCCTGTCTCTACAGTGGCCACGGAGGTCCATTGCTGCCCTTTCATGTCAAGCACGACTCCAAAAAGCTGCCAAATGTCCACTCCTAGGATTATCTCTTGTGGAATTGCCGCAATCACCAGCACTTTAATCACATGTCTACGCCCCCTTAAATTAAACTCCAACCGTGTCACACCATCCACAGTGCACGTCTCTCCGTTTGCCAGCCGCACTTCATCTACTCTGTCTCGGTCCAAAATCAACCATTTGGCTTCCAACCGTGACCATCCTCTCTCTCCTAATATCGTTCGACTCGCGCCCGAATCCAGAAGCCACTCCATCTCCACACCTTCTACCTCAATTTGTAAGGCGGCGACTATCTTCGCCGCTTCTTACCAAGGCGTAATCCACGTTCACCGAATGAATCAGTTGCTGCGGCTTCGTCCTCGTGCTCCCTCTGCCGCTTAATGAGCACGCCGGTCGTGTCCCGCGTCTCGTTGATCCGCACGTGCTCGCACAACTAGCTCCCTCGCTCTAGATCGGCATGTGGAACATGCTGCTCGCATCACTCCTTGTTTGCCACACCCGAAACATCGTCTGGGCTCTGTGCACTCTCTAGCCAGATGACCATCCTTGGGGAGCACTTGGTCCTCAACCGGCTCAACAGACGCTCCATCACCGCCACGTATACTCCCACTGACTCGTGCTCTCCCTGGGTGCGCCTTCGGATCTCATCCCGCAGCCGATCCTCGTAGTCTGCAGGCAAAAACTCTGCCTTCAGTTCCTCCACGAGCTCATTCTACCAACTGACCAAGTCGCAATTCGCCCGGAACCAAATGAGAGCCTGCGATTCAAAGAGATCTACAGCTGCCCTAAAAATTTGCGGCTTGGTAAGTCCCCTGGCCTGCCGTAGCTCCTCCGCGCTCCAAAAAAGCACTCACTGACCCTGTCAGCCCATTTTGCCCATTTCGCCACTTCCGCCAGGCTCGAAGCTCTCGCCGCCTGTGGTGGGGACACCATCGGGACATGATTTGCTGTCTCATCTTCTTCATCGCTGGATTCCTCTGACTTTCCAACTAACGTTCCCGTCGCTATTATCAGCCGGATCCGCAACATCTTCGCGCCCTCCTTCTGTTCTTGAGTGATTGCCTGTATGTTACCTAACCAGCGAAAACTGAACTCGATTTTCACTCTCGCTTTAATGTAGTCTGAAGAGGTCTTATACCCCGCAACTCTTGTTACCAAGTCTTCAATTTCCGACGCTTTCGCGGACAGTTCCGAAAAATCTGTATCATGCTCGAATGGATACGCTGCCTCCACGTAGGACGTTTCCAACGCTACATCTGGCTTTAACGTTGCCCTCAACGTCTTCCGCATATTGTCAACGGTATCCGGCGGAAAGCCCCGAATAGCGAACTAATATGAGAGCTTGTCCTTGCTCAAGCGATCAACTAAAATCTTCATCGCAATAAACTCAAAAATAACAAATTCCTCTCAGACCGCGATTCACGAGACCCCCAATGACTAACTCCACCAAAAAGAATAAGATAGGCCACAAATCGGCTGGTCAATAGCCAACGAAACCACCAAAACCGCACGCTCTAAATGGTTTATCCCTAAATTCAACAACAAACCCCCGTAGATCGGTCCTGAAAACTTTTGCTTCTTATTCTAGAAACACACCTATACAAATTCACACATCCAAACTACAATATAATTCACTATATCCACCAAACTCATACACACTCTGCTCCAGAATTCAAATAAAATGCATTTATGAAAAATACCATGCAAAACGATATACTTCTATAGAATAGGAAAAGAAGATATATAGAATAGACATATAAAAAAACGGTATAAAAGCGTACCACGAATCAGTCAATGCTTCAACCGAAAATCCCCGCGAAAAAAATTAAATTGAATTTATTCCCGAGCTCGTTTGTTCACCGTTATACCGCTGGCCCCACGTTGGGTGCCAATTTGTTACCGTTATACTTTTACGGCGATGTTTAATACCTCTTAGTTTCCTTGAAACCCAAGGGGGTGATTTCGGGGGCCTATGCTCACCGGAGATGGGGGCGCGCCGGGCGCCACTCGTTTCACAACCCCGAAATTGCGCTTACCAACGCTTGGAAGCGAAAAAATGCGACGGCTTTGCGCTAAATTTAAAGCTTAGAATACACGACAGTGCTTACCAAAATTAACACAGCCATTTATTGAAAAAGCTTTAAATTTCACACTCGTTGCACTTATGCACTATCCTAAAAGGCACCGCGGAACTTTGATTCTAACACATTCACTAATTTGAATCTACGTCTAACGTCTAAAGTTATTCTGATTACAAACTTTGATATGAAAAACTTAACCTACTTACAGCTTAACTCTTCCCTTGATGTCCTTGCCACAGCCAACCTGACGCAATTCCACATCGTCCAACGCTTCAAACTAATCCTTTGATGAAATTCAATCTCTTGGCGAAACCCTATCCGCTCCGCAGCTTTGATCCTCTAATCGATTTGTTCCCTGTCGGTCTTCGATTTTTTGCTTTCACTGTCACCGCCCACAATATCTTTTTTTTCCGGTACCGCCAAATGACCAAGATTGAATCTCAATATGAACATGGAAAAGAAAAAGATTCGTTTGTGATATTTCGTTATCACACTCCGCCAATTCGTCCGTTCCTTAACAAGGTGGATTTACCAGAGAGCGATCCATTGCCTGGCCACCTTGCAGGCTACCTTCGATTCCACTTGCTAAACTCGCTTTGCGGAACTTTGGGGGAATCCGTATTTTCTCTAAAAGTTCACTGGCCCTAACGTGCATTAATGCGCATTGCCGTAATATGCGTGTGCAGCCCAAGTGCATTTGGTCATTGCACTTTTGCACCTGGCATTGCGCTCGATCTTACGGGACACATGCATGGCAATGCCTTGATACGATCCGGAACACGGCCCGTTTCTCTGGCGTTTCCCAAGCTGTAGTTGTCACTTATTGACATTCGAACTGTCAAATTCATGTTTTCCTTTCAACAAGACACGGCGTGGTTTGTGTGACTCCAAGAGCTGAGCTTAATTCTGCCTTTTCGGATCGAACATCATCACGTAACCATGGCTACTACTACTAATTCTGCCTTTTCGGATCGACCATCAACACATAACCATGGCTGCTACTACTAATTCTGCCTTTTCGGATCGAACATCAACGCATAACCTTTCGATGATAGCGATATCAATTCCTGCGTCCGTCAGGTGAGTACTTTGACGGTGTTGCTTACCATGACTACTATGGGGTGTCTCGGCCCCACTATCAGCTTCGAGGGATACTGGGTCCTGGCGAATGCGCGCCTTGGTTTTGGTATTGGCCGTTTTTGTCAGGCTTCGCTGAGGCTCGAAGCTTAGTCTACGATTCGCTATTATTAATTCATTCCCTACATCATACATTATAGCTTAGTCTACGATTCGCTATTATTTATTCATTCCCTACATCATACTGTATAGCTTAGTTTACAATTCGCTAGCATTTATTTATTGTTTACATCATACATCCTCAGTCCCTATACCGTAAGCGTGTCTGTGGCTATTGACCAACAAATCAAAACGTTCATCTTTCACCGGTACAACTCGCGCACGTGATCGACCGTGACACCCCCCTCTCCTCAGAGGATTCCGTGTGAATCCTCGACGCTATTTCTCCAGGACACCACACGAAACTATATTCTGGTTCGAAATTTGGTATTTCGGTTTGCGTTAAATTCTCGTTAGACCTATTCCGGTCGATGACATTCCCTATTTGACTACTGAATTACACATTCACGCCACAATTCCCAGATATACCTTATCATGTATGCTAATGTGTTTCGACTAATATCTCTAACTGGTGTTGGTATCTGTCCATTTGGAATGCAAATGCTTAATGCGAGATGATCTCGATTTTAGGAAATCTGCCCTACTAGACGCACGGAGGGACACAAAAACCAAAAGCCACCTAACCGAGAACATAAACAACAAAAAACCTAAAACGAGGATTAGGAAGGAAAAAAAAATTAAGACAGCCACGGAATTCACGTCGAACTAATGGTATTTGATTTAATTTTTTTCTCATTAAGAATAATATAATTGTTATTCACAGCTTGTAAAGCTAAGTCCCACCACCTTATTTTTCCTGTTTCTTCTTTTTTTTGTTTTTTTTTTTTATTTAACGCGTTGGCATCCCACCACCGCAGATACTTACTACTAAGCTTATAGCAAAACATATCTCTAAATATAAAGCCCGCCACCAAAGTCCTTCCACATACATTTTGAGGTCTTTTGCATGCCAAGTGCCTGAATTTTTATCTTTTCCATCGACCAATTTGTATGTCCACGCCGATATCTTCCATCTCAGCGTGAAAGGTCCGACGTACGCCGGGGCCAATTTAGCTGAAAAATTTTTACTAGCGTCGGATAATACGTAATTCTTCCGCCAAACTCCTTGTCCCACCTGAAAGTTCTCTGTGCGTCGGCGAAGATTATACCGCTTTTGACTGGAAACCGCTGCCAGTTTCATCCTCTGGACCACCTCCTCCCGTATCTTTTCCATATTTTGTGCGTTTTTGACTGGTGAAAACGCCTCTTGTGCTCTTGCCAGTGATATGTTCCAAGCACGGTTACAATAAACAACCACTACGTGTATTTTGTACTTTATTAAACAATTCAACTTAAACTACACATCTGAACATCTTGAAGCGTTGCCGGAGACTGCGCTTCTGATAACCAGTTTTACACACTAATGTACAACTCAATACATATCATTTCCTTTCCACTTAATTGTTGGCAATACCTACTAAGCTGAACATTATACCTAATTTAGGTATCAACTTCCAATTTATTACAATATTGTGCTTTGACTCTACTTCATCTATTACAATTATTTTACAATTTCAAGTTAATTCAATTACTTTCATTAATTATTTTACAATTATTTTACAATTTCAAATTGATTCAATTAATTCCATGATATTATCACCTTCATAAACTATCAAATTTTCCACTCTTAACAACTAAAAAAATAGCCAACTAGCTAATAGCTTATATACTTCGGTATCTACTTAATGTTTGTGTCTTATATTTTATCTTTGATTCTTGCAGACCGTCTTACCAGTTCAGAACACATTTGATTTCTAATATTTTTTTCTTTTTCTGATTCATCATCTAATTCTTCTGCATTTACAAATCGAGCCCTTTCTTCTCCTTCCCATTTTGGCTTATTATTGCTTGTAACCTGATTTGTTTTTATAAACGGACTAAATTTAACTTTTTTAACCCCCTTCTTCAATTGATCTGTATGAGCTACTCTACTTATGCCGTTGATTTTTACTCTATATAAACTTCTGCTTAGTCTCTCGGTAATTTGACCTGGAATCCATTTAATATGCGTCTTAAAGTTATTTCTATAAAAAATGCATCTCCCAATTCAAATTTTACAATCTTATTTCTTGTGTTCGTATGCAGAATATTCAGTTTTCTTTTGATTTGTCTATTCATTTCTCTATTTAGCTCTATGCCATTCAATTTTAACATATCTAAACAAGTTTTCGGTTTGAATTTAAAAATTAATTCCGCTGGCGTACAACCAGTCGTTACCGTTGGAGTGTTTCGGTATTTTAGAAGAAAATTGTGAATTTTCTGATTCAAATCAAATTTATAACCATTACTCTCTACTATGCACTTTTTTAACGCTCCCTTTACAGTTTGTACCGCTCTTTCGGCTATTCCATTTGACTCAGGGTGATATGGAGGACTCTTCAATACCTGAATACTATTCTTATCGCAAAATTCAATAAACTGCTTTGAACTAAAAGGAGGGCCATTATCTGATACCAGTTGTGAAGGTATTCCAAAAACTGCAAACCATTCTCGCAACTTTTCTATTGTTTTCATAGTATTTGTATTTTTCATCATACTAACTTCAATCCATTTTGAGTAACTATCTACAAGCACTAAAAATTCTTGACCCTCTAAATGAAAAAACTCTAGCGCACCTGAACCGCTAGAAACACTAATGTTCGAAGAACAGTAGAAGAATCGTGAAGGTTTTGAGTGCATATTCCATCACATGAGCTGCTTATTACGGCCAAACTGTTGCAAATGCCACGTTTTACTTTGGTCTCAAGAATGCATTATAACTCATTTGGTAGAAAGTTTCAGATATTACCACTGGCATGGGTTTCAAAGTTTATGAAAGAAAAACACTTGTTAATTATATTCGTTATCAGTTGCTTATTTCACCAAACTTTGAAAGCAGCATCTCATATAACATCAATGAAGAAAATGCTCAGTGCCTGCAGCACTGTAACTGAAGTTGGTGTTTGGGGCTGCGATCCGAAAAATTTGCAGAACTTAGGGAATCGAAACATCGGTTATTTATTTTCATTGTAAATGTTTCCGGTATGAATACTTACTGTAATCATTTATTGATACAAAAGTAGCACAGCCGACTCGTGCTGGCAACCTTTCGCCAGTATCAAAGCCAAGAATATATCACATCTGCTTCACGTTGTTATATTACATTCGAAGTTATAGGAGTTTAAAGAAATTTAGGGTTACCTGCAGCGAGTTTTTTCAAATAATCGAAAGCTTAATATTTGCTGTTTATTGTCACTACAATATCATTACCAATTGAAAATTCTATGATAAAACCGCTTAATAAAGATATTGCAAACAAACACAAAACCAACAATAGCTGGCAACCCTATCATGGCTTATCAACCAAATTTGGCCTGAATAATGCTTATAATAGGTTCCATTAATTGTATGAAATTCGTATTGATTTCATGACTGCACTGGAAGTTATAGGGCAAAAAGTTTTATTTTCCTGAGCAAAGTTTCAAAACCAAAGACACAAAAATTACCATAGCTGGCAGCACGAATCGTATTTTTCAACCAAATTTCTACCAAACAGAGTTTAAAGTTAGGTGCAGCTACTGTGTGAATTTCATGAAAATCTGCTTACTAATTCACATTTCGAAGGGCAAAAAGCAGTTTTTTTTTCTTTGTAATTTTTCAAGATGGCACCACTGGCACAGAGTTGCCCACAATTCAAAATCGCTTCTATCAGACTTGGTTCTACTTAAGTCCAATGCATTCTGTAAATTTCAGCCGTATCTGATTATTGGTTCGTGAATTCCCGTGAACAGAAGTTTTTGATGCTAAAAATATAGGTTAACTGGGAGAGGGTTACCGTTTTTGTCCAACATGAAATTTCCAATGTTTTACTTTGAACGTGTAGATAAAGCATAAGATTTATATACAGATTGGTTTTATTGTAAGAAACGGACATTTTTAGGATATTCGATGATTTGAATGTTTTCACTTCCAAATATTTATTTTTTCAAATTTAAGACACCAAAATTATCATAGCTGGCAGCTCCAACCAAACTTTTCAACCAAATTTCTACCAAACGTGGTTTAAAATAAGGTCCAGCTACCGTGTGAATTTCGATAAAATCGAACGATTCAATCAGAATTTATAGGGCTAAAAGCAGTTATCTTTTTTAGTGATTTTTCAAGATGGCACCACTGGAACAGAAGCGCCCGCAGTTCAAAAATACTTCTATCAGACCTGGTCTTATTTAAGATCAATACAGTCTGCAAATTTCAATTAATTCTGCTCATCGGATCGTGAGTTTCCGTGAACAGAAGTTTTTGATGCTAAAAATATAGGTAAATTGGGCAAGGGTTACCAGGCGTGCCCGTTATACCATATCAAATTTTTTTTTGGGTCTATATAAAAATAGCACGAAATTTATATATAAGTGGCTTTTTTTTGAAGAAACGGCATTTTTTCAAGAGAGACGATAATTTGGAGGTTTTCACTTTCAGTGCTTGCCCTAGCTTTAAGGTTAGCCGCACGCTCAGAAAATTTGGTAATGATTGAATGGCTCTGTCAAAAGTTATCGCAATTTAAAAATTTTCAATTTTTCCCGTTCTCTTTTTAGGCACCCAGCGCACACATGGGGTTAAAAAATTCCAAAACATTATATGATTCACATGTAAAACACGTTCGAAATTTATTTTGTTAACTTTATTTTTGCAAAACTTATTTGTGTACGGAATAATAGGTATATTCAAATATCACTAAAATGGCAGCCGGTGCCAAAAGGTTAAAGATTTTTAACTTTTTCTGAGACCTGGCACTATTCTGCATATACACCAATGTGTCCTAAAAATTTCAGGTCAATCGGATGTCGCGTTCCTGAGATTTTTTCACTGAAATGTTTTGATGATATATATATATATATATATATATATATATATATATATATATATATATATATATATATATATATATATATTTAAGAAAGTTATATATATATATATATAATGGGTGTGGTAGATAAGTAATGAGACTGGCCGCCGCGCGGCGCCCCAGTCGCTCGCAGTGCGGTCTCCACCTGCAGGTCACGTGGTGGGGGATCTGAGCTAACAATAGAACCGGTTGGCAGTCACGTCGGAGCTCTGGCGCAGTGAGGGTTGAGCTTCGCGTACTACGTTGTTTGTGTGCCCGTGACACTTGTGAAAACGCTGAAGATGGATCGCTCGATAGAACAGCGGTATGCAATCAAATGTTGCTTTCGCTTGGGCAAAACTGCTTCGGAAACTTTTGCTATGATTACGGAGGCCTTCAAAGAGGACGCCCTATCAAGAGCTCAAGTGTTCCGGTGGTTTAATGAATTTAAAAACGGGAGGGAATCCGTTGAAGACATGGAACGATCTGAACGCCCTTCAACGAGTCGTGCGGATGAAACGGTGGCCAAAGTGAAAGAACTCCTGGACTCCGACCGTCGTTGAAGTCTCAAAATGATCGCCGATGAGGTCTCCGTGAATAAATTTACGGTTCACCAAATTGTTACGCAAGATTTCAACGCTGGCGTCTTCACCACGACAACGCTCCGGCGCACACAGCGTTCCTCGTGACCTCCTACTTGACCCGAATTGGAGTTGAAGTTCTCCCACAGCCACCATACAGCCCTGACTTGAGTCCTCCTGATTTCTTCCTATTTCCGAAGGTCAAAAGATGCCTGAAGGGTCATCGTTTCGACGATATTCCGAACATCCAACGTGCTGTCACGAAGGCACTAACTGGGATAACTCCAACGGACTACAGTGGGGCCTATGAAGCTTGGAAAACGCGCTGGCAACGTTGTGTCGACGCCCAAGGCGAGTACTTTGAAGAATATTAACGTTTTGTACAAATCGGATCAATAAATTTGTTTTTCTAGACTGAGTCTCATTACTTATCTACCACACCCTGTATATATAGATATATATATATATATATATATATATATATATATATATATATATATATATATATATATATATATATATATATATATATATATATATATATATATATATATATATATATATATATATATATATATATATATATATATATATATATATATATATATATATATATATATATATATATATATATATATATATATATATATATATATATATATATATATATCGAAATATGAATTTTTGGCCAAAGTGATTTTAATACTAATGTTCTTCTTCGAACATTAGTAAAAATCAATATGAATACGTTCGAAAGGATAATGACTAGGATTCCAGCTAAACTTAAGTTTTCTCTTTTGAAAATTTTGTATTTGAGTGCAGCATTGGCAACTGCTTACGTACTCAATAATATCATTGTCTATATCCTTCCACCAAACATAGCTTCTGGCTAACATTTTCATGCGAACTATCCCAATGTGGGTATCATGTAGCATTGACAAAACATTGTACTTCAAGGAATCTGGAACTACTAACCTATTCCCGTAAAAGATACATCCAGAGTCACAACTAAAAGAATTCTGCCTATCTTTATAGTATTTTATTTCCGGAGGTGCGTCTTGGAAACCATTCATTAGTGCTTGGTATACTCTTGCCAGAATTCCATCTTTCCTTGTTTCTACTTTAACGTCCTCTAACTTTACTAATTGGGTTTCTTGAGTATTTATCGCAAAAATATTGACGGCTTCTTCTGAGACTCCTGTGACCTCATCCAGGGGCAACCTGGACAACGCGTCGGCATGTTGTACCTGAGAAGCTTTTTTGTATTTTATGTCATAGTTATACATTGATAACGTGATAGCCCACCTTTGCAATCGGGCGGCTGCAACTGACAGATGGCCTTTCGTCTCGCTAAAAATTTCTTTAAGCGGTTGATGATCCGTATATATCACAAATTTGTGGCCATATATATATTTATGAAATTTCTTGACTGCGAACATCACCGCCAAGGCTTCTCTGTGCGTTTGACTGTAATTCATCTCCGCAGGCGTTAGTGTAGAAGATGCGAAACACACCGGCTTCTCCTCACCGTTTATTATGTGTGCAAGCACTGCGCCTACTCCGTATGGGCTGGCGTCGCATGTTAACGTTATTTCCTTTTGCGGATCATAATGGGTCAACAAATTGTTCTTATGTATTAATTATTTTGCTTCTTTAAAAATCTGATCATGTTCTTCTGTCCAAATGAATCTTGAATTTTTCTTTAACAAATCATATAAAATCCGAACTCTTGATGCGAGTCTTGGAATAAAGCGATTATAGAAATTCAGTAGACCGAAAAAACTTTTTAGCTGCGTTACATTTTTGGCACTAGGAGCTTCTAAAATTGCTTGAATTTTCTTGTTATTTGGGCGGATTCCCGCACTGCATATTTCGTGACCTAAATATTCAACGCTTTCTTCAAAGAATTTACATTTTTCCAAATTTATCCTAATATTGTGCTCTTCTAATCTTTTTAATACTTCCAATAAAAGCATCTCACATTCTTCACGACTTTGTCCCCCTATTAAAATATCATCTAAATAACATCCTACTGTTTTCATATCTTTCAACGTTTCATCCATTACTTTTTGGAACTTCGCTGGCGCCGAAGAAACTCCAAAAGGTAATCTCTTATAACGGAAAAGCCCCTTATGTGTATAAATAGTGAGTAAGCTTTGTGATTCTTCATTAACTGCAAGTTGCTGATACGCCCCGGTTAAATCTAAAATGCAGAAAAACGCGCAATTCGCAAACTGGGAAAACACATCATCTATCCTCGGTAATGGGTAAATCGATGTTTTAATCGCTTTATTAATTCCGATTTTGCTATTAACACACAGTCTTAGGTTATTGTCCTTCTTTGGAACGACGACAATCGGCGAAGCCCAATCGCTGTACTTAATTGGCTCCAAAATATTACTCTCAATTAACCTTTCAATTTCTTTTTCTACGCGATCCCTGAGGCCAAAAGGTACAGTATAAGGTTTACAAAAAACCGGATTTACATTTTCTTTTAATTGCAACCTCACACTTATGCCCTTAATTGGTTCTAATAAACTATTGGAAAATACCTGGGGAAACATTTGCTTCAACTTTTCACTCATAATTTTTTTTCCATTATTTTCATGTCGGTTAGGTTCCACGCAATTAATCAGAATATGTTTTCGCCAATTCGGAAAAAGTACATCTAGCCAAGAACGACCTAACAGCGGTACAAACTGTTTTTGCGTTTTAATTACAATTAACTCTAAAAAATGCGATTTTAGTTTATCACTAACATCTCTTACCGATACCGTAACTTCTCCAACGATGTCCACTGGCTGTCCGGTAATCACCTCTAATGGTCTCAACATAGGTTTTAATTTGCAATTTTTTAACTTTTCTTGAAAGAAATCCAGGCCAATTACTGATGAGCATGCTCCACTTTCCTCTTCCATTTCCACAAAACACTTGTTAATAATCAATTCTACCTTCAATGGTGTTTCACTAGAAAAATAAATATTATTTAAATATCCTAACGTCTGACTATTTGTATCACTTCCTATTGAATTTATTTTTGATGATGGTGAAAACTTTCGTCTGCAGAACTTCGCTATGTGACCACGCTTTCCGCATCTGTAGCACACCAGTTCCCGATTTAATGATTAGTCTTCCCTGTCTCCCTTGAATAACTCCGATTACGAATTGGTCTCGTCTCTTTGACTATGCTACGGCCTCTCCCTTGTTTAATTGTATTAGTCATCTCCGGTCTTATCACTCTCATCTGGTTGTTTGTCATTTCCATGTTTTTTGCTAGTTCACAGGCTTTATCAAAATTTAGTCCCGTTTCATTTAATAGCTTTTGCTGCATGCTTTCATTATTAAGTTCGCATGCCAGCTTATCTCTTAATGCATCATCTAGAAAATTACCGAAATCGCAACTTTGTGATAGTGCCTTGATTTCAACAATGAAATCACTGGTAGTCTCGTTGAATTTTTGATTTCTTTTATAAAATCGAAATCTTTCAGCTGTGATGTTCACTTTGGGTTTGAAATATTTTTCGAAAATTTCTATCAATTGCATAAATGATTTTGTGTCTGGCTTATCAGGCGCCGTGAGCAATTTTAGAATCTTATACGATTCTGGGCCAATCAAGGTTATTAAATAAGGTATCTTTGTTTTGTCTTCAGTTACGTTATTAATGCTTAATAAATGCTCCAATCGTTCTCTGTATTCTCCAAAGACTTCACCCGATGTAAAATACTCTATGCTGCCAATGAAACTCATGTTTACCGCTATTGATGAACAGCTACTTTTATTGTTTCCACTTGGTTGATTCACATCTGCCTCCTCCGCTTTGATTTTACTTCCATTGGACATAAATTTTAATTATCTTCTTTAATCCTCGTCACCAATTGATATGTTTCAAGCACGGTTACAATAAACAACCACTACGTGTATTTTGTACTTTATTAAACAATTCAACTTAAACTACACATCTGAACATCTTGAAGCGTTGCCAGAGACTGCGCCTCTGATAACCAGTTTAACATACTAATGTACAACTCAATACATATCAGCCAGCAGCTCCGCTGCTTCCCTAAACGTGATAATTTATCTCCCAAAATTGAGAAAGTTAGGTGTGAAACCCGTGATTTCGTGCTTATACGTTCTCAACACACTCGCAATTTTACTCAGGTGTTGGTTTTCTGACGCGTAACATCTCAGCATGCATATTATGTCTCCGCCGGGTTGGCCTGGAGATTATACAGCGTGGTGAAACATATCTTAACGCCATACTCTTCCACCGCCCGCTTGAACTGCTTTCCCTGGAACTGCACCCCGTTATCGCATATCAGAGCTCTGGGTACTCCATACACCAAGAAGACGTTTTCTTCTAACAACCGGAAAACAGCCAATGCCATCGGTGTCCCTACTGGTAGTATTATCGAGTACTTGGTGACATAGTCCACAATCGTGAGAATGTAGGTGTACCCTCTCGTTGACCTAGATAATGGTCCCACTAGATCCACGCTAATCAGTTCCAATGGTGATTTGGCCTAGCCAGCCGTAGTGGACATCAAGTCGATCAGTGGTTTTCTCTCCACCTTGCAGGCGTGGCACACGTTATAGGAGCGCACATATTTCTGTACATATTTCAGTAGAAAATCTGAGAACGCGGGCCAACGTTCGAGAAGCACCAAGATGTCCCGCCTTCGGATCGTCGTGACACCGGTACAGTATGGTACCCCTTTCCGCTTTTGGGACTACCCTTTTCCAAACTGGCTTGACGTCCCTCTCGCTCCCACGGCCTGGTAGTTGCTTCCATAGAGTGTTCTCGGTCACTTTCCAATTAGCGAATTTATGCGGGTCGTTCCGAACCTTTTCCACCATTTCCACAAACCATCGCTCCGGCGCCAGAGAGGTCGCTATGTCTTCCACCTCCGCAACCGCTCGAGAAAGTGCACCTAGCACCAAATGCTCCTTCCCTTACCGATAAACAACCTCGAAGTCAAATTGCTGGAGGCGTACGGCCCATCTCGCCAACCTTCCAGACGGGTCCTTCTGCTTGTTTAACCAGACAAGGGAATGATGGTCGGTAATCACAATGAAATACGTACCCTCAATGTATGGCCGTAGCTTCTCTATGGCCCACACAACCCCTAAACACTCCCTTTCGGTGACGGAATGATTCCTCTCCCGCCTCGACAGGGCCCGACTCAAATAACAGACCACTTTCTCTCCTGATGGGTGAGCCTGGCTCAAAACGGCCCCTATCCCGACATCCGATGCACCCGTCTGTACTTTGAAGGGGAGCTCGAAATCAGGACAGGCTAAAATCGGCCCTGTTTGCACGCAAGAAAAGCCTGCTCACATATGTCTGACCATATAAACTTACGCCCTTTCTTCAAAAGATCATTCAATTGCGCAACAAGAGTGTCATGATCTGGGATGAAGCGCCTGTACCATGACACCATACCGAGTAGCTGCCGGACATGTTTGACGGATGTCGCCGGAGGGAACCCCTTAATTGCCTCTACCTTTTCGGGGTCTACATGCCGGCCTCTTTCATCCACTAGGTAACCTAAATGCCGCAACTTAGCCCTGCAGAATTGGCATTTTTCTTTCGATACTCGTAGGCCTTCTTCCCTTAACCTTGAAAAGACATCTCGCAGTACTTCCCAGTGTCGCTCGAAGGTTTCCGTGACAATAATGATTCATCTAAGTAAGTGAATACGAAATGTTCGAGAGTAGGCTCCAATACCGTATCAATCAAGCTTTGCCAGGTGGCTCCTGAGCTGTGGAGACCAAAAGGCATCCGCCGAAAATGAAACAAACCCCTACCCGGCACGGTAAAGGCTGTGGATTGTTGAGATTCCTTCGCCATGGGCACTTGCCAATACGCCGATTTCACGTCAAGCGTCGACAGATATTTTGCATTTCGAAGCTTGTCGAGAGTTGCCGAGATGTAAGGTAGCGGATACGCATCTTTTTTCGACACCGCGTTTACTTTGCGGAAATCAACGCAAAACTTGTAAGAACCGTCCTTTTTACGGACCAACGAGATCGGGGAGGACTAAGCACTTTTCGGTGGCTCAACCACTCCCATTCGCAACATTTCTTCAAATTCCAAGTTTATCTGTCTTTAAACCGCGGGGGAAACGGGATAATACCACTGCTTGATTGGTTCCGATTATGTCTTTATGACGTGGCTGACGGACTTTGCGCAACTTAAACCATCCCCCATCAATTCAAACTTTTGCTCTAATAGCTCCAACAGAATCTTCACCTCACTCGACGCCAAGTGCGACCAACCTCGTAGCGCTTTCCCGGTTCCTGTCTCTACAGTGGCCACGGAGGTCCATTGCTGCCCTTTCATGTCAAGCACGACTCCAAAAAGCTGCCAAATGTCCACTCCTAGGATTATCTCTTGTGGAATTGCCGCAATCACCAGCACTTTAATCACATGTCTACGCCCCCTTAAATTAAACTCCAACCGTGTCACACCATCCACAGTGCACGTCTCTCCGTTTGCCAGCCGCACTTCATCTACTCTGTCTCGGTCCAAAATCAACCATTTGGCTTCCAACCGTGACCATCCTCTCTCTCCTAATATCGTTCGACTCGCGCCCGAATCCAGAAGCCACTCCATCTCCACACCTTCTACCTCAATTTGTAAGGCGGCGACTATCTTCGCCGCTTCTTACCAAGGCGTAATCCACGTTCACCGAATGAATCAGTTGCTGCGGCTTCGTCCTCGTGCTCCCTCTGCCGCTTAATGAGCACGCCGGTCGTGTCCCGCGTCTCGTTGATCCGCACGTGCTCGCACAACTAGCTCCCTCGCTCTAGATCGGCATGTGGAACATGCTGCTCGCATCACTCCTTGTTTGCCACACCCGAAACATCGTCTGGGCTCTGTGCACTCTCTAGCCAGATGACCATCCTTTCGACAATTCCAACATTGCACTCGCCCATGCCTAGTCAGTACGGCTATCTGCCCCAAAGTCTCTGCTCCCACGTATGCCAAGTCTGGCTCCAAGCAGCGTTGAGATCGCGCATGGGTACACAACCGCTGCTACTGAAGCTCTGGTGGCATTCAATGTCCACCCCATCCTCACTTACTCAGCTACTGACGTGATGGGCGTTAGACTCAACTGCTGTTGGTAGAAAGGGGCAATATTTCTACGCAGCGTTCTTAACTTTTCCTCTTCCGGGCACTTGGTCCTCAACCGGCTCAACAGACGCTCCATCACCGCCACGTATACTCCCACTGACTCGTGCTCTCCCTGGGTGCGCCTTCGGATCTCATCCCGCAGCCGATCCTCGTAGTCTGCAGGCGAAAACTCTGCCTTCAGTTCCTCCACGAGCTCATTCTACCAACTGACCAAGTCACAATTCGCCCGGAACCAAATGAGAGCCTGCGATTCAAAGAGATCTACAGCTGCCCTAAAAATTTGCGGCTTGGTAAGTCCCCTGGCCTGCCGTAGCTCCTCCGCGCTCCAAAAAAGCACTCACTGACCCTGTCAGCCCATTTTGCCCATTTCGCCACTTCCGCCAGGCTCGAAGCTCTCGCCGCCTGTGGTGGGGACACCATCGGGACATGATTTGCTGTCTCATCTTCTTCATCGCTGGATTCCTCTGACTTTCCAACTAACGTTCCCGTCGCTATTATCAGCCGGATCCGCAACATCTTCGCGCCCTCCTTCTGTTCTTGAGTGATTGCCTGTATGTTACCTAACCAGCGAAAACTGAACTCGATTTTCACTCTCGCTTTAATGTAGTCTGAAGAGGTCTTATACCCCGCAACTCTTGTTACCAAGTCTTCAATTTCGTGACACCCCCCTCGCTTCAGAGAATTCCGCCGAAATTCGCGGCAACCATCTTCACCGATCAATCGTACTACTCAACTCTCCGTTCCATGGCAACCGTCAACTCGCTCGCTCGCGCGTGTCAAACACATACCCACAGCTTGATTTCTGCAATTCTCTATTTCACCATAAATGAAAGACGAACACAGGACACACTTCGACACTCATTCATCGTAAAATTCCCTGCTTCTATCAATGTTCAATCGTGCCAACAAAATCGTTATACACTCAGAAAATAATCGATGTGAAAATAATCGATATATATATATAATAATCGATATATATATATATATATATATATATATATATATATATATATATATATATATATATATATATATATATATATATATATATATATATTTATATATAAATATATATATATATATATATATATATATATATATATAATAATCGATATATATATATATATATATATATATATATATATATATATATATATATATATATATATATATATACAGTAGAGCACGATCACATAAATGAAAGACGAACACAGGACACACTTCGACACTCATTCATCGTAATCACTCTTCATCGAACCGTTGAACGTTACGGACGCATTTCTGTTCTGCTTATTTTTCAAGTGTTCCGCGTCTTTTTGTTTTTCCCTGACCAAGTGTAAACTGCTCAACCTAGTGTAAACTGCTCAACGTAGTGAAAGCTACTCTTAACTCAACTTTCTGTAAACTGCAATGCTGTTCAAAGTCAGCTTGAAAGCATTTCACATTAATTTGTTTACTAATCGTAACGTACTGTGTTGCTATTATAAGTGTTCCGCGTCTGTGGTTTTCCTGACCTGGCAGTTACTGTTGTGCTGATTACAATCACGTTTCACCTAATTCAATTTTTGCAAAATTTTTGCAAACTTTGTCATTTTTTTTTCGTGTTCTTGCAAGGTGTTTCGTTTTGTGATTGGAACAAAGCTAATAACTATGAGTCATAAAATTGTTTACAAATCGTAACGTACTGTGTTGCTATTATAAGTGTTCCGCGTCTGTGGTTTCCCTGACCTGGCAGTTACTGTCGTGCTGTTTACAATCGCGTTTCACCTAAATCAATTTTTGCAAACTTTTCCGTGTTTTTTTTTCGTGTTCTGGCAAGATGTTTCGTTTTGTGATTGGAACAAAGCTAATAACTATGAGTCATAAGTGCTGCTTATTAAATTGTACTGCATATGACAGTAAATCTAAATTTGTTACGTGTAAAGGCTATTGTCAGCGCAGACTACATGGAGCATACATGGATGCCCCAAGAGACTGGTATTCTTCATATCTTGCTGAACACTTTCTTTGCTCAGATTGGCAAGATACTGAAAGCCGTCTTAGATACATGTACGACAATATCATACAGCATATTGACAATTTGATTGTGGACAAAGATGACCTCCTCGCAAAACAGATCGCTCAGGCAAAAGCAAACGCCGACAGCTTTACAGAAATGGCCAGATGCTTTGATGGACTAATTAGTGCGACATCAAGCACCAACAACAACAACAAGCACAATATCGAAAAAGCTATCTCCACTTTCGATAAGAAACTATCTGTGCTCATTGAGACCAAAATTTGCGATCAGTCTGAAACACGCTTTCCTAAAGAAAACAACATTGGGACTGACCTTCTCGATACATTGCTGAGCAAAGTAATGAGTCTTGATAACAACCTTCGAATTCTTTCGGACAAAATTAGCCATATCAGCTCCACATCATCCAGCGTTGAAGTTCTCGAGCACGTATCCAACAAAGCTGAAATCCCAGCCATGGTAGATAAGACAACATCTCCAATGAAGCTAAGTGTTCCTACGTCCAAAAAAAATACTTCAAAAGCCTTAGTCGTACCGCCGGAACGACCTATTTTGAAGTTTGGTACTTATTGGTCTCGTGATGAATGGGACTCCAGGATCAGAAGAATTAAGCTTTCCAACAATGTATCGGGTAAACCAACAAAAATGACTGTTGGTGTTAAGTCTCTGAATAAGACATTCTTTGTAAAAGGAGCTCCAAGCTACGCAGACAACTCCTGGCTATGCAAATTACTGAAGGATGACTTAGGAATCTCTGATTGCAGTTACGAAATATTTCCAGCTCGGCTTCGTAGACAGAAGCGTAAATCGCACACGTGTTTTAAGCTGTCTGTCCCAGCTAAATACGCATGGCTTTTTTCGAATCACATGCAGACTGGGGACACCTACACCTGGAACGGTTTGATATTTAGTTCTTGGCGAAACAAACACACCAAACGAGTAAACAACAATCCCAGTCAACGTACAACTAATCAACTTCAACCAGTGCATATTAAAAAAAACATTAGCAGGTATTTAGGCAATTCCTTAGAATCAAACTCCAAGAATACTCCTCTTTATCCTAGATATCCACAATCTAATAAAATTAAAATCCAGTCAGAGCTCCATACTGATTCCCACTCATCAATTTCACTAATAACACCCCAAAAATTACCTAACTCTCTTGTGCCAGCAACTACTCATTCTTCAAACACTAATTCCAAAAGTAGTGAGGCATTAATACCATCTAAACAGCTGTGTGGTGCTGACACTATTTCAGCTCCTAAATACAATAATTTTATACGTAGTGAGGATCAAATACCATTAAATTCCGGTTCAATAACAATACCAAACCCGGCAACCATTCAACCTTCCACTTCAAAATTTATTGACCCGTTAGTACCTCCTACAGTGAAACTAACGAAAAATTCAATTAATGATTCAGATAGTAGATACCTGTTATCTCGTTTCAGAGACCATAAGATCTATGATATTGTCCGCCTTTACCTTGCATATATGCATAACGTGAACGATTCCACGTGTTTCGAGGGAAAAACGAAGACACACCTAAAAGTAATGATTCAACAAGAAGGCCTTCCCACTGATATTGACTCCCTTCGTAAATTTTTCATCCGCTATCATGGTGAACTTGGAATGACCCCGGAGCAGGTCAAACTTGACCTTGAAGCTTATCGCTCTTATGCAAGCTCTAAATATATCTCACTATTACAAAAGTCTCGCGAAAACCATAAGAAATATTATATAAATATTATTATTTATTATTTATTATAATAAAACTCCTTTCAATTCTTCTAGATTTCTCTATCACAACTGCAGCGGCATGAGAGGCAAACTAAACAAACTATTTCTTGACGCCAAATCTTGCCATTTTAATATTCTGGCCATCACTGAGACGTGGTTGAATGATTCATACCGAAACGAGGAAATACTTGACTCTAATTGGACCATATATAGGGCTGATCGCGATTACGCTCAGACTGGTGGTTCAAGGGGCGGTGGTGTTCTAATAGCCATTCATAATTCTTTTTCTAGTGTGCCTATCTTAACTAACCACTGTAAGCTATTTGAGCACAAATTTGCTAAAGTTTTATTCAACAAGCACTATCTTTACATTGGTATTGTCTATGTGCCACCCCGCTCTGATGACAGCACTTACAATTATATAATCGACATGATATCTTCGGTTATTGCTTCCATGAACGAAGAAGACAAAATAATCGTATTTGGGGACTTCAATCGCCCGAATATCAGCTTTACCATCGACGAGAGTGATAACCATCTACTCCCGGTCAACCTTATCGACACCATTGATTTCAACCTTATCAGCTCGTTTTTTAGCAATGATTTGCAGCAGGTCAACCCGACTTCTAACCAGAACGGTAGTTGGTTAGATTTGATTTTCACAAATTTCTATGACGAAGTGGTGGTTAGTCCAACTATTGACGCTGAGAATCTTTTCTCTAATACTCTTCATCACTCTGCTCTTACAGTTGAGCTATCCACCATCGATCTCGCTTTCAACCAGTCATACAATAACGAAATTGTATATGATTTCCGTAATGCTGACTATGAAAGCATTAGACATTATCTTGATTCTATAGACTGGACAAGTTCCATATCAGCGTGTGACCTAGATGACCTTGTTTCTTCCTTCTACAGAATAGTTTTTCACGCTATTAATAATTATGTACCCAAGATAAAAAAGCGTAATAAGCTCTCTGAGCCATGGCTCGATAATAGCTTGAGGCAATTAAGGAACCAAAGGAATAAGCTATACAAGGCAATAAAACAAGATATCAATATCAGTGGGGATTTAAAAAGAAATTACGATCTATTATCAAATGAATTTTCGGTAAAATCTGGCGAAGCGTATAATTTTTACGTGAATTTAATGGGAGAAAAAATTATTAACGACCCGAAAAAGTTCTTTGATTTCGTAAACACCAAACATAAAACGACTGGCTACCCCGGTTCCATGTTCAGAGAAAAATCAGTTTCTTCTACTCCACAAGAAATTTCTAATTTATTTGGATCATTTTCAGAGTTCATATTACGATCCTTTAGCCCCGACAACAAATTTAGCAGTTTCCTCTGCTCCAACTGAGTCAACGTCTCTCATCAACAAAATCGTTTTAACTAGAGAAGCAATCGCCAATGCAATCAACGAGCTAAACATCAACAAAGGTCCTGGTCCCAATCAAAACCCACCTTATTTTGTAGTCCAGTGCATCAACCAGCTAATTACTCCTTTATTCATAATTTTCAACAAGTCACTGTCATTAGGCGTCTTTCCATCCTCCTGGAAGTCTTCTTATCTTACGCCTATTTTCAAAAGCGGTGACAAACGATCAGTTGATAACTATCGAGGCATCGCTATTCTCTCTGTGATCCCCAAACTCTTCGAGAAGCTGGTTTGTAATACACTAACACCTATCATAGACCCTCTTCTTAACGAACAACAGCATGGGTTTCGCAAAGGAAGGTCAACCACCACCAATCTCATGATCCTAGTATCAGACGTTCTCTGTGAAATGGAAAAAGGAAACCAAGTTGATGTGATCTATACTGATTTAAGTAAGGCCTTTGACAAGGTTGACCATCAGATTCTGACACATAAGTTAAGAAATATTGGCATATCTGGCTCCCTTCTAAAATGGCTCATATCCTATATTCGCGATAGAACACAGATGGTTAAATTTCAAGGAGCACTGTCCAAAACAATTTCTGTGCATTCTGGAGTCCCACAAGGCAGTCATTTGGGCCCCCTGCTCTTTAATTTCGGATTTTATCTGATATTCCCCATCTCTTCTATGCTGATGACTTGAAAATGTATCACACTATCAAGACTCCCTCTGACATTTCTTTTGTCCAGTCAAAGCTTGATTCCCTTGAGCAGTGGTGCAATCTTAATAAACTTAATCTCAACGTTGGTAAGTGCCACTTGATAAATTTCTCCCGGAAGAATAATGTTATGGCTAACTCTTACTACCTTAACAACAATGAGCTTAAAACTGTTGATTATGTCACAGACCTCGGAGTAGTTTTGGACAATAAAATGCGTTTCAACCGGCAATATGATGTTGTCTTATCCAGAGCTAACAAGCAGCTAGGTTTTATTAAGAAGCGTGCTAAAGAATTCAAGAACATTTGGGTAACCAAGACTCTATTTACATCACTGGTGCGGCCTTTACGTGAATACGCTTGCATAATTTGGAGCCCAAATTTTGTTACTCACTGTGAAAGACTAGAATCGGTGCAGAAACAATTTTCACTCTTTGCATTGAGAGACGTCTACAATCCACTAGATTTTCATAATATCCCCTCTTATGAGCACAGACTTAAACTTTTAAATTTAACGACTCTAGCCTCAAGAAGATTGGTAGTTAGCGCTTGCCTTACCTTTGATATCATTAATGGAACGGTAAAGATAGGAGCCCTATCGAGCAAATTTACAATATCAGCACCCCACAGGCTACGGGTATAATGAACCCATTAGTAGATGTTGTCGAGTATTTAACAGTATAAGCCAGCACTACTCTCCAGGTATTTCCAAATATACCTTCAAAAATAACTTGACAAAGGCTTTATTAACATCATAGTCCAGCTATTACCCTTCCTTAATTGCCTGAAGAAAATAAAAGTAAAATGTTTTCATTATACTTTAATTATAAGATTTAATGTTTTATTGTTATAAGTGATATTATGTTTCTGTCTTAATTGCATAGATAAATGTTGTTTTTTGATGCCTTGCTTGGCAAATAAATAAATATAAATATAAATATATATATATATATATATATATATATATATATATATATATATATATATATATATATATATATATATATATATATATATATATCCTCAAAAAAATTCCGTGAGAATAGTTCAGGAACGCGCCATCCGATTGAACTGAAATTTTCAGGACACATTGGTGTATATGCAGAATAGGTCCAAATCTCACAAAAAGTTAATAATGTTTAACTCTTTGGCGCCGGTGGCCATTTTAGTGATATTGTTAATATACCTATTATTCCGTACGCAAATAATTTTTGCAAAAATAAAGTTGATAAAATAAATTTCGAACGTGCTTTACATGTGAATCGGAGAATGATTTGGAATTTTTTAACCCCATGTGAGTGCTGGGTGCCTAAAAAGAGACCGATAAACTTGAAAATTTTTAAATTGCGATAACTTTTGACAGAGCTATTCAATCATTACGAAATTTTCAGGACATATTGGTATTATTGAAAAAATGCTGTTTTTTCCAAAAAAAGCCACTCATATATAAATCTTGTGCTTTGTTTACATAGAAAAAAAAAATTGATATGGTATAACGGGCACGCCTGGTAGCCCTTGCTCAATTTACCAATATTTTAAGCATCAAAAACATCTGTTCACGGAAACTCACGATCCGATAAGCAGAATTAATTGAAATTTGCAGAATGTATTGTTCTTAAATAGGACCAGGTCTGATAGAAGTGATTTTGAAATGCGGGTGATTCTTAAAAAATCATGCCTTCTTAAAAAATCACTAAAAAAGATAACTGTTTTAAGCCCTATAAATTCTGATTCAATCGTTCGATTTTGACGAAATTCATACAGTAGCTGGACCTTACTTCAAACCAGGTTTGGCAGAAATTTGGTCGTCTTAAACTTGAAAAAATTAAAATTTGGAAGTGAAAACATTCAAACCATCGAATATCCTAAAAAAATGCCCGTTTGTTACATTAAAACCAATCTGTATACAAATCTTATGCTTTATCTACATGTTCAAAGTAAAACTTTGGAAATTTCATATCGAACAAGAACGGTAACTCTTTCCCAGTTTACTGATATTTTTAGCATTAAAAACTTACTCTTAACTCTGTTTGATGGAAATTTGGTTGAAAAATTCGATTGGTGCTGCCAGCTATGGTAATTTTGGTGTCTTTAGTTTTGAAAATTCCCTCAGGAAAATAAAACTTTTTGCCATATAACTTCCAGTGCAGTCATGAATTCAATACGAATTTCATACAATTAACCTACTATAAGCATTATTCAGGCCCAATTTGGTTGAAAAGCCACGATAGGGCTACCAGCTATTGGTGGTTTTGTGTTTGTTTGCAATATCTTTATTAAGCGGTTTTATCGTAGAGTTTTCAACAGCAAATATTAAGTCTTCGATTATTTGAAAATACTCGTTGCAGGTAACCCTAAATTTCTTTATACTCCTTTAACTCCGAATATAATATAACAACGTGAAGCAGATGTGATATATTCTTGGCTTTGATACTGGCGAAAGGTTGCCAGCACGAGTCGGTTGTGCTACTTTTGTATCAATAAATGCTTACAGTTAGTATTCATACCGGAAACATTTACTATTTTCATTGTATAACCGATAACCGATGTTTCAATTCCCAAAGTTCTGCAAATTTTTCGGATCGCAGCCCCAAATACCAACTTCAGTTCCAATGCTGCAGGCACTGAGCATTTTCTTCATTGATGTTATATGAGATGCTGCTTTCAAAATTTTGTGAAATAAGCAACTGATAACGAATATAATTAACCCGTGTTTTGCTCTCATGAACGTTGAAATTCATGCCAGTGGTAATATCTGAAACCTTCTACCATATGAGTTATAATGCATTCTTGAGACCAAAGTAAAACGTGGCATTTGAAACAAATTGGCCGTAATAAGCAGCTCACGTGGTGTAATATGCACTCAAAACCTGCACGATTCTTCTACTGTTCTTCGAACATTAGTGTTTCTAGCGGTTCAGGTGCGCTAGAGTTTTTTACTTTATACTTTACTTTACTTTTCCATTTTATTTTTTAGTAATTATTTTATATGTGATTTTGTACCTTGTTTTGGTGAGTAAATAAATAATTAAATAAATAAATAAGCCCGAGCATTAAATAAAAATAATATTTTCGTATCATTTTCATCATTGAATGTAAAACAAAATATTTTGTGATAAGCAAGACCACTTTGTTACAGCGTTATTGAAATGAAGGCAAATTAGTTGAATTAAGAAGAAACGCATAGGACGCCAAATCATATTTGAAAAGATGTAAGTCATATTAATTTTTTGTTTTGTTTGCACAACGATTATTTTCTGAGTGTATAAATGCTTTTGTAGGCACGATTGGACATTGATAAAAGCAGGGAAATTTACGATGAATGAGTGTTGAAGTGTGTCCTGTGTTCATCTTTCATTTATGGTGAAAAAGAGAAATACAGGATTCAAGCTGAGGATATTTGTTCGAAACGTGCGAGCGAACGAGTTTACGGTTGCCACGGAACGGGGAATTTAGTAGGACGATTGATCGGTAAAGATGGTTGCCGAGGATTCCCGCGGAATTCTCTGAAGCAAGAGGAGTGTCATGGTTGGGGCTAACAAATAACATGCGTGTGTTAAAATATAAAAAAAATCCCCTCTACCAACCTTAGAAGGGTGGAGGGTGACCAATCGCCGAAGATAAGTTTCCGATAAACTTTTAAGTTAGGGCTAGGGCCATTGAGTTAGGGTGAATGGTGATCGTGGCGAAGATGATTCCCCACAAGACTGTCGAGCTCAACGCGAAATGGGGTCAGGATTTGAACAACTGTCGGTAATGAACGCGGATACAAGATGAATGACAAGTTGTACTTACTGTGGCTATTAAATTGTGTTCCTGAGCAATGGCAAACTGGCCGTGATTTACAAATTTCGGATCTAGTTCAGAAAGATTATCGCTTGCACCACGTCAAAACAGTCGGAGAACTTGAGCTCAGCTGCAGAATCAGTCTCGCAAGAGTACATTTTTCCTTGAAGTAAAATTATACTTTGCTGTAATTTATCCCTCATGACGAACATACGATCTCCTACAATTTCGAAATTAAGTTAATTTCAACTTTTTCTTACGAAATTCCGACAAACCCTAACAATAAGGGTACGAAAAAGACGGATCGACGAGAGCGTCACGAGCGTTGAGTCAAGCAACACACTGAAATCGGTCCTATGCTTTCAAATGGAAGTGGCCATGTCGAAGCAGCGACCAAAGAGTGAAAATTTGATAGTAGCGATGACATCGATTCGAATGGATTTCGTTGCTCGACTGCTCGCAGCGGTAGTGTATGTTGTTGTTGAAAAATGTGTTTTGATAGCATACAGTAAGTAAACGAATTGCGTTAATGGGTTTTTCGTGGATAGTTCGAAATGTTGGGTACATTTTTTTATGAATGAAAGGTGTGAAATTGCACACAGTCAATTAGATTTTTTTTTTTATTAGTTTTTTTATTAATTAGATTTTATGGCCAGAGAAAAGTTTACAAAAACTCTGGTTGGCGTCTTCTTTATCTTTGTAAAAGGAATGATCGTAGATTTTCCTTAAATTTAACAAAATTCGCTTATTTTCTTATATCCTCAGGTAAGGTTTTGTAATAAGCCAAAGACTGTTGCACTGGATCCATTTTCAAACGATCTGTCCTAGCTTTTTTGATCGCAAGGTTATTCGCCGATCTTGTGGCTGTCTGAGTTATTTCTCCAACATTTCTTATAACATATGGCCATTTGAGTTTTTTGTTAAGTATCTTAAATATTAGTTTTCCTTGTTCAAGGCGCATTATTTGTTGTATGCTTAGTAGTCCTGTTTCACGATACACACGTAAGCTTGGAGTCAAAGTTGGCAATTTGTATATAGTCTTAATAGCCTTAGTGATTAGTCTTCCGATCAAATCGATGTTTTGTTTCGATGTTTGCTTCCACAAAACTGCTCCATAAGAGATGTTCGACAAAATAAAAGCCTTGAATATGTCAAGTTTGATGTTGAGAGATAAAAAATCATATTTTTTTAGGATTCCTATCATAGGCGCTACTTTAAGTCTGATGTTATTGATATGTTGTAGCCAAGACATTTTCTCATCTAAAGTTAGTCCTAAGTATCTAACTGACTTGACCTTTTCCAATTGTATTCCATTGATTTGTAATGACGGATTAATTTGCTGCTTGTTTTTTTTGTTGGAATACTAATTATTTAGTCTTGTGGATGTTTATTATTAATTTACTTTGTTCGAGCCATTTCCAACACTTTCCTAGGTCATCATTTATATTTTGCCGGAGAATTAATTCGTTTTTACCGGAATACAGCAGTAGTGTGTCATCAGCAAATAAAACTATTTTTCCCAACAGATAAATGTCCTGTATGCTGTTAATGTACAGTAAAAACAGTAATGCCCCAAGGATTGATCCTTGAGAAATGCCGATGTTTATAGTGCATTCCTGACTTTTATTCATATTGTTAGTTGTAATAATACGCCTGTTGAACAGATAATCCTTTATTAACAGCTTGAAGTTGTGATGAATTCCGTATATTTCAAACCTCTGAAGCAGGATTGATGGTGTCAAAGGCCTTTTTCAGATCCACGAAGATTGCTGCTACATAGTCGCCCTTATCCCATCCATTGTTGATGAAATGTACTGCATCTAATGTCGCTGCAAGTGTAATACTGTTTCTTGGAAGCCATATTGAATTGGCGTCAAAATGGAGTTAGTCTTAATAAATTGAAGCAATTGTTTTTGAATGGCTCTTTCAAATATTTTACTTATGACACTTGTGACAGCTATTGGGCGATCATTTGATGGATCTGCTGGATCACCTCCTTTGAAGATTGGAGTGATTTTCGCTAGTTTAAGACAATCAGGGAATGTACCAGCTGCTAGGTGCTTATTTATGATTGTAGTTAGAAGCTCCAAAATATGATTTTTCATAAATTTAATATCCTCCGATGTTATACTATCCAGACCAGGAGAAACCTTTGGTTTAAGGTTGTCGATTATTTCAGATATTTCAACAAGACCCGTGGGACGCAAGTGAATTGAAGTGCACATATTAGGCTCAATATGAATACTCGAGCGTGATGAACGTTGCAGTTGCTCGGTGACAAGGGTTCCAATGGTAGCGAAAAAGTTGTTTAACTGCTGTGCTACTTCTTCGGGGTCTGTAATGGATGTTCTTCTATGCACGATGAAGATTTGTTTTGTTGTTTAGACAAGAGCTCATTTACTAGTTGCCAATATCTGGAGGTATTTCCGGCTGAAGCTTCAAACTTATTTGCGTAGAAACGTTTTTTAGCCTCCATGATAGCTCGATTCGATTCCTTCTTCATAGATAAATAGATCTGCTTCTTGGACGTGGAGTTTGGACCTGCTTTGTATTTTTTGTAAGCAGTTTGTTTTCGATTTGCAGCACCAATTACATTCCTATTAATCCAAGATTGTACTCGTACACGAACTTGTTTCGTTGTTGTTGCTTTAACCTTAGCTTCGGTTATCTTCTCAATCAGCTCATCAAAGTCCGAAGTTGGAGACCCTTGGACACTATCTATGAAGTTCTTTAAAAAATCTTTATTATTGGTTCTACTCATCGATATTTTTTTAGGCCGTATTTTAGCTTTGACGAGATTTTTGATTGATAAGTTGATTACTTTATGGTCTAAGGCGGGCCAGTCGTCATCATTGTAAGACATACGTTCAATCATGTTTGGATGTTTTATGATCACATGATCGAGTAGTGTTTTGGACGTCATAGTGATGCGTGTTGGCTTTGTCTTGTTAAATACATTTCCATTATTTGTCGCAATTATATCGAGATATTCGCTGCATATGGCAGAAGATGTTAAAATATCAATATTTGTATCTGCTACAGTGATTAATTTCTCAATAGTCGAATAGAATTCGTCGATATGATTGAGAAAGAGATGGTCTTCTTCATGTGGCGCTTTATAAAAGGTGCCGATGTTAATTTTTCCTGAACTAAGTGCAAGCTCAACTACTATAGTGTTAAATTTATCAGATATGCTGACAAGCTTTGAGCAAATGTTTAACTTCACAAGTATTGCTGTGCCTCCTCCACGGCCCGATTGTCTTGTGCAGAAATAGCCTGTATATCCTCTCGGCGTATAGAGTTCCTGTTCGTTGCTATATATCCATATTTTATTAAGAACTACAACATCAATGTTTATGTTGGAACATAAATAAATATTGATGTCGTCAATTTTATTACGAATGCTTCTAACGTTTGCGTAGAAAATGTTTAAAAGACAATTTTTTACGTTTGCTGTTGATCTAATATCCATAGTTGATTCGCTTTTAGTTAACTTCAATCATTCTCTTAAATTCCGGGCACTCATAACTGTCTGCGCGATGTTGTGTATGCAGATGATTTTTAATTATGCAATTATTGCATTTTAAAGAAGATACTGTACATGCATGGGTAAGATGATTACCAGCACATTTAGCACACACTTCCTTTGCCTGGCATGTTTGGGATTTATGGCCGAATCCTTGACATTTAAAACATCGCATTACGTTGTGGTCTTCAACAACGTAATGGGAGCCGAAATTGATATTGATGTATTGGTTCACCATTCTTTCAAATAGCTTCCCACCAACCTCCACAAAAGCTATCCATTTATTTGTTTTTTTTGCCTGCCTCATATGTACCACCTCAAATTTATCATTAATGTCTATGTTATGGTTTAGACTGATTATTTCTTCTTTCAGCTCTTGCGTGCTGTATTTTTGTTGGAGTCCTCTTATCATCAGTCGAGGCAATTTCTCCTTGGTACACTCAATTTTGTATTGCGCTCCTAGGTTTTTTTCTAGGTTTTTTAATAGAACCTCAGTATTTTGTTGGTTATTCGATTTCATTAATATACCCCCACTTCTAAGTGATTTCGTAAATTCAACAGGGGTTTTCAATTTTACCGGGTTGATATTTTTTTAATGTCCCTCATCGTACTAGCAGCATCTTGATCACTTTTTGGCTTGATTATTATGCCTTTGTTGAATTTTTCCATTCCAGCCGCGCTAATTGGTTTTGCCCTGGTGACATCTGCGTATGAAGGAATAGGAATTGGCGTAACAGCTGCTTTCGTTATTTGCTCAATTTTACCACTAATTGTTTGTAGGAGCTCATGGTTTTTTTCTACTTGCAGTGTAATTCTGTCCTCGCGACTTTTGCGCAGTGCTGTTTCACACTTCTTGCAGAACCACTTCACTTTACTACCAAGCTCTTTTATTAACTCATAATCTGCTTTTGCAATGTTCATGCAGCCGATGTGGTACCACTTGTCGCCACAATAGCCTTCGCAAGCGAGTGCAGGATGTTCTTCCGATACTTGATTTTTCCATTTCGCACACTTTTCCTCGTCAGTCATTTACTCTTTACTCAAAAAAAAAACTAAACAAAAATTTAATATATTGAGAAAAAGTGAATTTAATTTAATGTTTTTAATGGCAGTACCAATTTCAAGCTCTACACAACTTGGAAAGTGTAAAGCTTTTTTCAGTCACTCAAGTTTTGCAAACACACTTATACCACAAGCTTAACACCCACTCTGATCTTTAAAAGCTTCTACAGGCGCTCACGTTTCACAAGCTCACTTTGAAAGATTAGCTTAGCGTCCACTCAGCACGTCACACAGGAGAAGAAGCTTATCACCCACTCTGATCAATATCAGCTATCACAGACACACAAGTTTCACAAGCTCACACTGAAAAGTAGCTTCAGCGTCCACTTATTTCGAAACAGTCTAACAGTCACACAAAATCGAACAGTTAATTCAAATCAAAGTTTTTAAAAAAAGAAAATGTTCACCAAATCCTTTCGGTTTCGCTTCGGATGCACTGAAACACTTCCGAACCTCGACAGAGTTTAACTAATCTTTAATTTAAAACTAAGAAATTGCACTAAACCACTGTACAATTCTCTCAATAACCCACTTTTGACAGACATACTAGACACACGTCTCGACGCTTGATCACTTTCAAAAGCTTACAAGCAAATTTCTACGAGTGATTAGGGAAATCTATTGATTCTCTTCGCTCCGTCTTGTCCGTACCCTAAAGGTATGTATCCATATGTATCATTTTCGCGTATCGTATCACCGTTGCGTATCAGTGGATACGACAAACGTATCTTCGTTGCGTATCAAAATTTGATACAAAGAAACGCAACGAACTCGATCGGTCACTTGGCGGTTTCTTGCCGTCGCATGAAAGGAATGAAACAATACGCTCTCGAATCATATTTGGACAACTTGCGCTGCACAAGTCACGTTGCATGATTTGACATTTGAGTCGTTAACTTGTCAATATTGTAGTGCAGTGCATAGATAATGGAGTGGAATAAAGAAAACATTCTTCTCTTTAGTATAAGTATATCGACGATATCACATTTTCTGCAAGAAATAATACGATATTGAGTAGTGTAGACACCGTATCCATTTAGTGAATGATACGCATCAGGGATACCATACGGAAGAAATGCAACATATGGATACCTATCTTAAGACTACAAAAGCGTTGCAACTCATTAGGTCTGTTTTCGTACTTGAATCTATTATAATATATTAAAATAGATTAAATTATAATATATTAAAATAGATTCGCAGCAAGTCGTTTCCGTACTTTTGCTGCAAGCCAAATGCAAGCCAAATTTTGCAGCAAAAAGAAGCCAGCTGCCAAATTCTGTCACTGCTGCATTTTGCTGAAAGTACGGAAACAGACCTACTATTTTGATTAGTTTTGATCATCAATGTCAAACCGGTTGCGACCTACATCAACAAGATATTGTCAAGTGACAGTTCGATCGGGAGTTGTACTAAAAGAAAAACGGTACTGCAATGATACTAAAAGTGGACGATGTAGACTGTGGAAGTGTGGCGAATTGGTTGGAAGGAATGATGTAAATAGGATTTGAGATCAATTACCCGCAACGGTCCGGGAAAAAGTCACTTTAGCGGGAATAGAAAAATTTGTGCAGGGAAAATTGTAAATATTGGTCTCTTGATTCCTGACTGAGTTTGAAGACGGACGTGTTTGCCGAAAGAAGATGATAATCGAGATTTATATTTTTCATGTGGAGAACTCACATCAGAAGGAGATTGTGAAGCCAACATCAGCAATTTTGGTGAGTCGAAGCCAGTTGCAGAGACTAGGGTCCAGAGTATTACGATGACTCCAATTTGGCGGACGAGATTGAAGGAGTGTGTATACAATATCAGGATGGTTGGAAGATAGTACAGCGTCAGAGAAGGAGTGTGTGCAAAAGCGTTTCAACCGAATTTGAACGGGCCCCAACGAGGGAGAAGACTATCTTTTTCAGCAGGAAAAAAATTGACCAGGTTAGAAAGATCTAAGTTTGGAGCGTGGGTAATTTAAGCATCGAAAAGTGTACCTAGACAAAGTTGATCCTACCCGAACAGGTAGAGCAAAGTCGTGCAAATTGTGGATACAAATTAGCTTTTAGTAAACCAGATATTATTATTGTTATAAAAAGGTGAACATAATCTTCCGCGTGAGAGGTGACAACGGTGTGAGGATGCGAAAACAAAAAAAAAATCAGTGGGGCAATTAACTTCTTTTTTGCGGGCCCTAGAGATCGGTGTTTCCGGCGTCAAATTCTTGCTTTAGGGCGATGGACGCGTGGTCAATTCTGGCAACGAAGCGAGTGGTGCCTACCCACCCTGTTCCTTGTGAGCAATAGCCATTCGGAATTATCACTCCTGGTCCCATTAGGGGATAGAGGAGTGTTATTTACGTTTTTCAGGTTATTACGGTAACAATGTGATGAAAATGTGATTGAAAAATTAGAATAGTTATTGTGATTTTTTCTCCTAAATCTTGCAAATTCGCTCAGTAAAATAAAACTTTTTTCCCTATAACTTTCGGTGCAGTCATGAAATCTTTACAAAGTTCATGCAGTAAGTGGACCTTTATGTAAACTAATTGTTGTAGGAATTTCGTAAAAAAATCATAAAAAGGCTGCCAGCTTTGACATTTTTTATAATTTTTGGCATTTCTTTACTATGCAATTATGTCATTAGATTTGCAATGAAAATTAGCAACATATATTAACGTTTTGAAAATTTTAAAAGTGTTGAGGGTGGTTATCTTTAAATGCTTTTCACCCGTATAACTTCCAGCGCAGTGATTCAATCGAAACGAAATTCACAGGGTAGGTTTAACTTAACGTAAAGCAGATTTTGTATATACGAGTATTTTGTTTTGCTGCTAACACAGGGTAACCAGCGTCAGACATTTTTGTTAATATTGCACCAACAGATTTTTGAAATGAATACTCAAATGTAAAGCATTTGCAATAAAAATATGGAAGCAATTTCTAAATTTTCCGAGTTTTGAAAATTTTTCGGATTGCAGCCTCAAACAAATTCTCACCGCTGAAACTAATGATGAAATCCTGCAATGAGAACGAAACTCTAAGGAAAAATTGATTTAAGTATGAGCCTGGTGTGATATACTTATTGCTGCTTCGTTGGAAAAGTGCTGCCAGCACTGAACATTTTCATCATATATGTTATAGTTGGGTTTTGTTGCTTTGGATAAGGAATAGTTGACATAATACTACAAAAAAGTGTATTGCGTCTTTCCACATTTTTTTGTCACTCAAAAACAATCTCTTCGAAATTCAGTTTTGTAGCGGTTCTGATGCGTTAGAGTTTTTTGCTTCTACGGCTCAAACTTACAGTCTGAGTTTCGTTGTATAGACGCTTTCTACGGATTCTTCCATACCACTCAAGACTAACTCTTAGAGCTTCGTAGAATAGGGTTCACCAAATGTTAAATTCAAAGGGGGTTGGAGATCAAACGTATCTGATGCCTTAAAGAAAAAATCACGGTGCTTGTACCAATAATTGTTTTTCTCGGAGTTATTTGTCGGTGCAATGTACCGTAACTCGTTGATCGTAAAGGTAGACAAAATAAAAGAATAAAAAGAAAATAAAAGAACGCCCGTTTTCGACAAGCGACTATATTGATCTACAACTATTTTCGAGTTTGATATTACTCAAATACAGTTTTAATTAATAATGAATAATTTTACATCGTATTTTGCGTGACTGGACAAAGCGCAGACAGCAAACATTCGTAAGCAAGAAAATTTCCATAGATATGTGATCTCTGGAATGTTCAATGTATAAAATTTTAGCAATTGGGAATTGAATACCATTGCCCGGTTGTTTGAAGATTGATTTATTTCAGCAGGCGATGCTGTTTTTTTTTTAAATGCAAAAGATTCATTGATCTTTACAGTCAAATCAACATGTAGAAATTTCCTTACCTCATAGGAGTGGTAGCTCTTCATCAAACTAATGTTATTTTTGGTGGCTGATATTGGTGTTCGTAAGATCTCTGAAATTTGAGATCAGATGAATATGAAATTCACAGAGTGTCTGCCTCACTAAGCGCAAAAGCGGTATCTCAAAAACAAAAATCGAAAAATTTATTTTTATAACATTAGAAAGCTTAAAACAATACGCATCTAATGAACTAAGCCTTTAAATGGTATCTTATTTGAAACATATGGAAAACACTTTAAAAAAGTTTTTTAAATCTAGGTAACCGATGTATCCAAGAGCGGAAGTCCGCTCGCGGAGAAAAGTGGAGTAAGGAGAATCCTCCACCAGCTTCAAACGAACCCAGTTCCACGTCGCCTATCTAAATTTTACCTTAAATCACTAAGAGAATTAGAGGTATATCAATATTACTACTTTTACAAAACTTCATTTATCTCGAAACTCGTTTTCATTGAGATCCCACTTTTATGCTTAGTAGGGCAGTATATGCCTGGAGTAAGAGCAGATATTTTAAAAAATTAAGGCATGTGGCAATGGTGCGATCTTGAAAAACTCTCAGCAAAATTAATATCTTCTGGCATACAAATAGCAAATAACTATGATATTGTAGTAAAAATGAGACAAAAATGTTTCAATTTAAAAAAATTTCACGTTATTGAGGATAGAAATGCATAAAAAATCACTAAAACTTCCAACACAGTCATTGGTTAGTAACAAAATCAATCGGCTAAGCTAGTCTTTACATGAAGTTGTATACTAACGTATTATATAGCGAGAGTTGTTTACTTTTGGCTGTGAAACAGGCAAACTAGTCATTTTCCTACCAACAATGCTACCTTCGAATTTTCATATTATAGTTTTTATTAAAAATATTTCAATTTTCAAGCTTTTGAAGATTTCATTCGTGGCAGGCAGTCCAAAATTATTTATTTCACATTAACTTTCGATGGATTCATCTAATAAAAAAGAAACTCATAGTTTCGATCGTTCTTGACGTGAATCAGCTTAAGTCAAGTTAACAATGCCTTGTCACAACTTTGCGTTTTCATCACATTTGTACTAGCAGATGCTATGACCCAAGCATGAAGGGAATAGTGGTCGCCAGAAGCCACGTAAATAAAAATTAATGATCTCCAGCTGCAAGGGGTCACATCAGTCAAGTATGCACTGTGAGCTTGTGTCTGATGAGAATCAGTGCATACTTTCCAAACCAATTTTTCAAAAAAAAAAAATTTTTGAATAAAATTTACAATTTCAATCATCCCGCAAAAACGATTCCACTTTGATTCTGCTTTCGGAGGATTATTCCGCAAAACGATCGAGTTTCCCGTATCAATTATTCTCTACTGTGATAAGCTTAAGAGACGATATACGTTGTCTATGCTGATTTATAGACAAAAAGGGAACCATAATCACAAATCAATAACCTTTACAATCTGTGTTTGTAGGCCAGACCGCTGAACAGATTTGTATGGTTAGAAGAAATCGGGATTTCAAACCAGTTTGAATCCAAATCTTGTGCAGCCATACAATTCTATGTGGCTGGTCATTCTCGGGATGAATGAAGAAATAGCTTACACTGATCTGAAGCCTTATTGAACCCAACTTTCCGCAGGAACCTACTTTTCGTCAGTCTTCATCAATCATAGACTTTTTCTTGTATCCCCGAGCCTGGTCAGCTCTCTCTCAAAATTCGGCATTTACAAATGCCAAGTCCACGATGCTGAAGTTGATCGTCAATTTATTCAGCTATGCATAAAAAAACGTTGCCTAGACTTTTTATTTGTTGACCCCAAGCTTTTCATCCCCTGATAAAATCAAGTGGGAACGATTCAATTCAAACTCAAAGCTTTTGTCTGGACTGCTCCCGAAATCTTTGCTCACAGAAAATTGACGATGCACTCGACAAGTTCATCCGAATCACCTCTTTGGTCATTCATTAATAAGCTATCTCTATAAACCCTCAAACTTTGTCTTCCGTGATTAACCACAAGATATCATTCAGCTCCATAATTGGTGGAAATCTTTAAGACGACATCTTACCATGTGAAAGCCACCATTACATCTAGTGCTGACCTGGAAAGTAGGTATCTACTCTCTCGGCTAAGAGATTGTAAAATATATGACAATGTTCGTCTCTTCCTTGCTTACATGCACAATGCCAGCGATTGTGCATGTTTCGAGGGTAAAACGAAAACCCACTTGAAAATTATGATCCAGCAAGATGGTCTACCAACTGACTTTGATTCCTTTAATATTCTTTTTACTCGGTACCACGAACAGCTTGGAGTATCCTCAGACCAAGTAAAAAATGACCTGAAAACCTATGCCTCCCACGTTTCCTCAAAACATATTTCTCACCTTCAGAGAGCAAGGGAGGATTTTACCAAGTATCATTCCTAACCAAAAAGCATTAACAGATGGCCTCAAACTATTTTACCACAATTGTGGTGGTATGAGAGGCAAATTAAATAAACTCTACCTTGACGCCAAATCTTGCCAGTTCAATGTACTTACTTTCACAGAAACCTGGCTAAAAGACTGCCATAAAAACGAAGAAATACTGGATGGCTCCTGGACCATATACAGAAACGACCGCAATTATCTCCGTACTGGACAGACTAGAGGTGGTGGTGTGCTCATAGCCACTCATAGCTCCCTGTCGAGTGAAATGGTTGAAACCAATTCAGATAATCAGTTTGAGCACATAATTATCAGAATATCTTGGTCCAAAAGTTTCCTTTATATTGGAGTTTTCTACATCCCACCTAATTCAGAGGACGCTGCGTACAATGCTGTGTCAGAAATTATTTCTTCTCTAGTATCATCTCTTAAAGATGATGATAACATTATAGTACTGGGAGATTTCAATCGCCCAAATTTAAAGTTCACGGCTGATGAAAACGGCACCAACCTTCTTCCAGTAAATATTATTGACTCATCCGATTTAAATCTTGTAAGTACATTTTACAGCAATGATCTGCAGCAAATTGCACCGACTTCTAACCACAATGGTAATTGGTTAGATCTTATCTTCACTAACAGTTACGACGATGTAGTGGCTACTCCGACTGTTGACGCAGAGCATCTTTTCTCCAATACTCTTCACTACTCTGCCTTTACAGTCGAGCTATCCATATCTGATCTAATAACTTTACAATCGTACAACAATTCTGTTGTATATGACTTTCGTAATGCTAATTATGATAGCATTAACCATCATTTGAGTAATATTGACTGGAATAGCACACTTTTAACTTTAGAATTGAACGAAGCAGTGTCTCTATTCTACCAATTGGTTTTTGATGTAGTTGAAAAGTATGTTCCCAAGATTAAAAAGAAAAACAAACTGTCTGAGCCATGGTTGGAAAGAAATCTGAGAAGTTTACGAAATCGGAGAAACAAACTATATAAGATTCTAAAAAACAATAGCAATGCCAGCCATGATATCAAGACAAGATATAATGACTTAGCTCAGGAATTTTTAAGAAAGGATATGAAAGCTATGTCAATATAGTTGGCGAAAACATAATTCACAATCCTAAGACTTTTTTCGACTTTGTGAACACCAAGCGAAAAGCTTCTGGCTATCCCACTTCGATGCAAAAAAACAACTTAGTTTCTTCTGACCCACAGAATATATGTGACTTCTTTGCCGATCATTTTCAGGAAGTTTTTTGTCATCTCAGCGGCTCTCCTAACATGCCACTGTCCCAAACACCTCAGCTGTCTATTGTTGATGCAATATATTTAGCCAGAGAGGACATTACTAAAGCTATAAGAGAGCTTGACATGCAAAAAGGGCCTGGACCAGACCTACTTCCTCCAAGCTTCATAATTAAGTGTGCAGAAACGATTATTTCACCCCTACAGATGATTTTCAACAAATCGCTGCATTGCGGTAAATTTCCTCATTTCTGGAAGTCTTCTCATCTTACACCGATTTTTAAAAGTGGCGACAAACGATCGGTTGAGAATTATAGAGGCATCGCCATTTTGTCTGCAATACCAAAGCTGTTTGAAAAAATAGTTTGCGAAAAACTTACAATTGCTGTTGACCCTCTTTTAAACGAACAACAACATGGCTTCAGAAAAGGTAGATCCACTACTACCAATCTTATCATAATGATTTCAAATGTGCTTTGCGATATGGAAAAAGGATGTCAGGTTGATACTATGTACACTGACTTCAGCAAAGCTTTTGACCGTGTCAACCATGATGTTTTGAAATTTAAGCTGCAAAATTTTGGCATCTCAGGAAATTTGCTAAACTGGTTGGATTGTTACTTAAGAAATCGAACACAGCATGTAAAATTCCACGGTTTTATCTCCAAAAAAATTACCGTCTCCTCTGGGGTACCGCAAGGAAGCCACCTAGGGCCGCTTTTGTTTAATATTTTTATTTCGGATCTATCGGAGGTGCTATCAGACATTCCACATCTTTTTTATGCGGACGATATCAAGATGTACCATATTATTCAATCGGAATCTGACTCAAAATTTCTTCAGTTAAAACTCTTATCGCTTGAGCAATGGTGCGTACGAAACAAACTTCTTCTTAATATTGACAAATGCCATTCCATAAGCTTCTCCCGTAAAACATATACAGTAAATTTTGATTACCACCTGAATAATCAGCTGCTGAAGAAAGTAGATAGTGTTATAGATCTCGGTGTCGTTCTGGATAAGAAGCTTCGCTTTAACCTTCAATACGACAAAATACTTGCAAGAGCCAGCAAGCAGCTGCGATTTATTAAGAGGCGCGCAAAAGAATTTAAGAACATATGGGTCACAAAAACTCTGTACATATCTTAAGTTCGTCCTTTACTCGAATATGGGTGCATCGTCTGGAATCCTACTTTCAATATTCAAAGCGATAGACTAGAATCTATCCAAAAGCAGTTTGTTCTTTTTGCTCTGAGAGATCTATACCATCCAAATGATTTTGAAAGCCTTCCATCTTATAGTAACAGGTTAAGTCTCTTAAATTTGAAAACACTTCCTTCAAGGAGAACGTTATTGTGTTCAGGTTTTATTTTTGATGTGATTAGGGGTTTGATTAACGTTGAATACATTTGCAATAAAATAACTGTCAATAATTCTGCAAGACGGACTAGGCACAAACGTCTCCTCAATGAACACCAGCACCACACTGTTTATGGTGACAGAGAGCCAATAAATAGATGTTGTAAAATATTTAACAAATTTTCCCACTGCTATTCCCCGTCTATCTCTAAAGTCAGGTTCAAAAGCGCTTTAAATATAGCGCTGAATTCCTAATTCCTTTATTTTCTTTCCTTGGAATTTCCGCCTCAAATTGACAACCAGACAAACGTCTGGGAAATGTTATCATGTTTTATTTTAGTTTAGCTTGAAAAAATGTAAAAAGGTAAATTGTTATTTGTTTTATGTATACACCTTGTTTGGTTTGAAATAAATAAATCTACGACAGATATTACCACATTTCTTCTAACTCATTAACGAATTGTTAAAAATGATCCTTCTCTCTACTTAATAGGACCAATAAATCGTTTCCGATTCACTTGCGATCTCGTTAATGACAAAAACATTCGTAAAATATTACCTTTTTATGAATTAATTACGATGCATTTTGTTTGCTGGGATCCCAGCATACCAAGCGATTTGCTAACGAATCATTAGCGAGTCACTTTAATGAATATTCTACGGTTCGCTAATGATTAACCAGACCGACCAACTTTTCATCACATCACATTTCATCACATTTTTCGAATGCCTAGCGAGTCGACAAGCTTTGCCAAAAATGAATATTTTTAGGGTTATATGCATTCAACTTTGGTGAATCTTAGTAAATCGCTAATTATATGGGGTGTTTGAGTTGCACTTATATAAATATAATGTACTTTACATTAACTTACTCTTTCTCTTTTCGTAAAGTAGATTTGTCCTAAAGTAGTTAAGTGGGTTTCGTTAAAGTTCTTCATTTTTGGACATTTTAAATATAGCCTAACTTATTGTAGTTACTCCCGAAAATATCACACAGAATCAAAATATTTTACAAAATACAAATAATAACGGAATAATAACTTTTTACTTCAAGTAAACCACAAGAAACTGTCCTGTTTATCAAGCGCGGCCAGTGCGTATTCACCTAAAGTGAAAAATTATATCATATCGTGAACATTTACAACGAAAATAAATAAGTTACCAATGCTTAAATTTTCTAAACTTTAGAAACTTTTCGGACAGTGATCCAAAGCATCTTTCTATCCCCGTAACTCTCGACGAAGCTATCGGATAAAATCTAGATTGATTGAGTACTTTGATTTTGACGTGGGACAGTTGTGGGAGACTGTTAGTTGCAGAGCTCGTAAACTATTGCAAACACTGAGCATTTTCTTTATTAATATTACAGGAGTGCTGTCCAAGTTCTGCAAAGTTTGAATTTTTTAAATCTTGAAATTCATCCAAAAGGTAACCAAGGAAATATTTCCACCCTATAAGTTTAAATGCATTGTGAGATGAAAGCAGTTTTGCCCTTGAAACAGGTTGGAGCACGTGTGGTTGAATATGCGCTCAAAATCTGTACGATTCTCTTATTGTTCATCGAACATAAGTATTTCTAGCGGTGCTGGTGCGCTAATAATTTTACCTTTTTTACGGAATTCTTGCGACATTTGGTTTAAAATAAGGTCCATTTACTGCATGAACTTCGTTTTGACTTCATGACTAGACCGGAGGTAATCGGGGAAAAAACTTTATTTTGCTGAGCAAATTTACAAGATTTAGGAGGCTAAAATCACCATAAATGGCAACTCTATACTAGTGTTTCAATAAAAATTTTCATAAATGTGGCCTATAATAAGGTCTAAATACTGAGTTTTGTTAAATGGAATGGCCGAATCGCAAGTTGTAGGCCAAAAACAGTTTTTTTCTCAGTAATTTTTCAAGATTGCCCACATTTCAAAATCACTTCTAGCACATCTGGTCCCAGTTACTAGCGACACGTCATGTTAATTTCATGATGATCAGATTATCTGGTTGTTAGTTATCGTGAACATTGCCGTTCTTGTGCAATTCGGAATTTTGAAAATTTTGAATTGACATGGTGGAAAATTTTTAAAATTTATCAATGATTTGAATTGTTTGTCAAAAACCAGAAATTTTCTGGAGTGTTAATGATTTGAAGGATTTTTTTCGAGGG
>OX376373.1:128900913-129021347 GCA_947369275.1 Nemotelus nigrinus | reverse complement strand
TCCATTTTCCATTTTGCATAGAACGTCAGAGATTAGGATTGTCAAATTCGTGATAGTTGAGCGACCTTCTCTAAAGCCATGTTGTTGCTCGTTCATACGGGAATCAACAAGCGGAGAAAGTTTATCGTATACCACCTTTTCGAAAAATTTCGGAATTGAAGACAAAATGGCAATGCCCCCATAATTTCTGATACAGCGTCGATCACCATTTTTTAATATGGGTGTGACATACAAAAGCTTCCAACAGAATGAGAAAATTCCCGACGAAAGTGATCTATTCTATATCAGGACCTGATATAGGATTATATCAGGATTGTTGCAATCAAGATCCAAAATAGCTTTACGTATTTCATAACGGTAAATTTTTAAATGGTTATCAAAAGCTGTTGAAGCTGAATCAGAGGAAGAAAGGTGTGAGTTTGAATTTGAATTGAATTGAAAAATATTTTATTTTAAATTAAATGTACATTCTTAGCCTAACGTTAAGTTTAATTAACAAGAAAACTTGCAATCTAGCGGCTATGCTATTTTAGCCTGCTGGCTCTGGTTGATATTTTTTGTTTTTCTTTTTTCGGCACAAAATTTTATTCTTACACTCTAATTGTATTACCCAGCCTGTTGAGCAGCTGAGATTGCCCAGTAATGATTTTCTTAAAAACTACCTTACGCTAAAATACGATCTAACTTATACCTAATTATAGCTAACTTAGCTTAATTATGAAATATGTTAGTGTACGGGCCTAGTGATATTTCTTATTCCTTCTGCGATGGCGTTGGGTCCTCACTGGTGCAAAGGAAAAGTTACATTACCTCACAGAGGGGAATTAAATCAAAAGGGATTCAACCTACCATAGCGGCGAGGCCACAGTCATTTTTGGCACCATGTTTTAGCTAATCTTAAACATTTGCCGTGCTTTCGATGGCTTTGCAAGGAAAATTCTCGCAAGAGCAAATCAGAGATTTCTCGAATAAAACAACTGTTTTCAGTGACTCCACTCTACTGAATCTATTTTCCAATAATCTTACAATTCCTAACATACGATTTTTCTATACTAACTTAACCTACTTTATTACTAATACTCAGCATGCCCTGAAATAAATCATCATGATATATTTCTCACGACACGATATTTTCTCATGATTCACACGTGCCCCATTTTCTCACACGACACTTGACCGACATTCCTTGCGCCACTTGGTCAGCATGCATAAGAATTATTGTCATGTACGCTCATTCACACTGAAACCATATACCATGTATTTGGGTCGCGTGCCATAGCGACAACAAGAATTTATGTCGCACTTGAATATGTCATATGGCGTGGATATTCATGGTCAACACTTGAAAATTTGATAAGTGTGGTTGAATGCAAGCAATAGTGCATTGTACATGACCTATGTAGTTCATATCTTGTTACATTGACGATATTAGTGGATCGCGTAATTTATGTTTTGATCTATTTCAGGCATGGTGATGATGTATCATTACAATTAGACCTAAATCTTAACCTAGGTCTGAAGTCTAACCCCTTCTGCTCGCCGGATGGCCTGTGTGGGTGAACAGCGCATTCGTGAGCCGCCGCTTCACTGCTATCTTCGCGGGGCCCATAGATGGCTCATTAGAACCACCTGTACGCCCTAGTGACCGATTCAGTCCGTTCTCATGTCCGTATGTTTGTCTGTAGAATCGTGCCGTTAATTCCACAACACGGTCCCTAAGTGGCTTCAATCCTGACTATTGATATAAGAGAAGGTTCTTCGGCCACTTTTTAGCTACCAGGTTGTAGAACCGGCCAGTGCAGAAGCGGAGGATTCTTCTTTCGAACATCTCCGCTTCGGCCATGACAGTCTTTGACCAGGTAATCCAGGATGGGGATGCATAAGTCAGGATGGGTTTATAGCAAATTGATTAAGCTTTGGGGTCATGCCCATCTTTTTGGCGAAAAGATGTCGAATGCGTTGAAATGCAGATTTGGAAGGTTTGATTTTCCGCCGCACAAAGAGATTAAACTTTAAATATTCCTGGAAATCGATTCTGAGGTACTTTAGAGATGAACTAGGAGTAGTCTTAGATGTTCCGAACGAGACAGCGAGGTTTTTGGCCTTTTTGCGGATAGTTTGAGATCCCCGATACTTGGAAGGATTGCGAAATACACATAGTTGAGTCTTACTGCTGTTTGGTTTGATGCCCCATTCGTCAAAGTAAAGATTTAGTTCTACCATGTAGTATTCCAGGCTCTTCGCTGCTTTGAGCGGGTCTTGGCTCGACGCGAATAAGAGCGTATCATCGGCATATTGGATGATTTGAACTTGGGATTGGCCAACTGGAATAGGTAGATCAGCGGTGAATATGGTATAACGAACTGGTCCAGTGACAGAACCTTGTGGCACTCCTGATGTCACAGGCTCTATGAGAGAATCTGTTCCATTAACGCTGACATAATATTGTCTGTAGGTAAGAAAGCTTGCGGCGAGTCTTATTACCTCTTTTAGAGATGCAAACTTGATCAACTTAAATAGAAGGCCTTCGTGCCAAACAGAATCAAAAGCCTTCTCGATATCTAAGGCACACACTACTGTCGGAATGTTTTGCTCATTCAAGTGAGACACAATTTGATCATGCAAGTACGAGATGGCGTGCCTCTGCCTAAAGCCAAACTGGTGGTCAAGTATTATATGTGTGAGCTCACAGTGATTTTTAATTATTTCCATCCACATTCTCTCAAAAAGCTTCCCCAAATTAGGAAGCAAGGAAATTGGACGGAAATTGCTGGCCTCTTTAATTTTGCCCTTCTTATGAATGAGAACAATCGTTGCTACTATCCATGTATTTAGAAAGTAGCCATTGTTCAGGGCGTTGTTGAAAATAATGGAAATAATTCTGAGCATAGAGATTGGTAGATGTTTAATAATGAAATTAGACATTCCATCATGCCCAGAAGACTTCTTACTCTTTATACTGCGCAGCAGTTGCACCAAGTATTCACTATTGGCAAAGTGAAACCAGTAATCTGCATTTTGCGGGTCATCTGAAGGGTTTTCGGATGAAAATGTGGCCAATGGCTCATTGTGTGAACTGAGGAAGCGATTGACTTCCTCTTTTACCACTTGGCTGTTAGAGCAGAACAGTCAGGCGGAACGGCATTCAGCTGGGATTCGAAAGTCGATGCAAACAACTCTGCCTGACGGCAATTGTCAGTCGTTACCACCATCTACTGGCGTTTGTATTTGCCAGAAAGCAGATCAATTTCTTTAAACATGTCGAGGTCTGGTCGGATGTCAGCCAGCCGCTGCATAATGCGCTCACTGCGAAATTTACCAACCATCTCAGCAATTATGTTGCTGAGACAGTTGATACTCGAAAGTAGTGACTTGTACAATGGGTGATCCCTCCCATGCCTATGAAAAATCCACTTTAACTTGCAGCGCCAAATATGTCTCACTTTCATGTGCTTAACAATTTCCGGTGGCAGCGCGTGATCCTGATATTTGTTAAGTGTGAACAAGCATTTATTGTGGTCAACGGTTTTGTTTATGATGCCATTAATGGACTCTATTAGATTATCAATCTCACGGTTTGTTAAGTTTGCCGTCATAGAAACCTCAAAATTTCCTACCGCAACGTCTATATCGCGCTGAAATTTGCCCCAATCGGTGTTTTTAAAAGATTTTATTGTCTTTGGGGGTCTTTCCATGAAGCTGAAGAAGGAGCGGAACTGAAGTCGGAGCTTCACGGCAAAGTGATCAGACATGCCAGCTTGCGTCCAGCAGTGTGGTAGATCAATACTGCTGCACAGGTCATCTGACAGGAGAAAGAAGTCTATGGTTGAGTTACTACTTGATCTGGTTGGTGAGTTCGGAGCAACTATATGCAAGGGAATGGGAGGACTGCTTAGTTGCAGCCATTCAAGCAACACCCTGCCGTTTCCATTTGTTACGGAATTTCCTTACTGTGGGTGTCTCGAGTTCAAATCGCCACCAATAAGTATTTATATTGAGATATAGTTGAGTTAATGACTCCGAAATCATGCAACAGACTTGACTTTGGCGAACTACATCGAACGTACAGGGATGCTGCAAAAATTCGCCAATGGTCCATTGTTTTGACTACAGCTGCAGCAAACGCACAGCACTTCAGATTGGGGACGGCAACAGGCTCCATGTCCAGATTACTCCTAACCAGTAGTACTGAGCCTCCATTTTGGTGGTCGAAGACGGTGGTAAAGCCTCTAAAGCTGACTCTGTGAAATTCTGAGAGTCTGGTTTCTGTTATAAATGCAAGATCTGATTTCAACGCATCAAGGAGGTGTTGAGCAGACGCTCTTTGCGCCAACGAGATGAGCGAAGCGCTATTGAAAGTGGCCACGTCAACCAACTTATTTAAGAAGGGTAGTCAGCAGCTTGAGAGTGGCAACCAGCCCCGCGGCATCAGTTCCAGCTGACAACACTTGGCTGATAAAGTCATTTATCAGTCCAAGATTGGCATTAGCAGGAGTTGACCCCTGTGAGGTTGGAGCTCGCTGAGCAACAGAACTTGGGGAAGCGTTACCTCCTACTGCCTGTGCGTAGGAGATACCACTTCGCCTGTAGTTCGAGACGCTCTGCGTCACAAACTGTTGACGTTCCTTTCGGGCCAGGTTGCGGCGAACATTCTTCGCTTTGATCCTAGCCACCATTTCCTTATATGCCGGGCATCCACGATAGTTGGCTGGGTGATCATCAAGACCACAGTTGACGCATGCAGGCTGTACGTCAGTTACTTTTGGGCATTCAGCACGTGTGTGACTCTCTAGGCACTTCACGCAGCGATGAACGATGGTGCAATTGCTTGCCACATGTCCGAAGTTTTGGCAGTTGTAACACTGCAACCTCTCCTTATTTCTTACTTTTTCCCACACCACTTTTTGCCTGAGAACGGTCTGTATTTTAAATACAGCAGCTAGCTCCTGGGAAGGCTCAAACTGCGCTAGAAAAAGCCCGGACTGGGGTCTAAAGTTTTCGGCCCCAACAGATTTCCTCAGTTCCCGGTCCTTGCGGGTGAGAAAATGCGCTATGGACTTTAATTTTAAGATCAGTGTGTTGCGCCACTAGCTCGATGTGAATGTCCGCTGGTTTAAGGCCCCTTTGTTGGCCACGGATGACGAGGGACTTAATTCTTTCTGAGGCTGCAGTTTACGTAGTCGCAAACTGACCACTGCTCTTAATGTGTTCGAAGACTTTTTTATGGTCTTCTAAAGAGGAACATAGGATGAGCGATTTGTCACTCGAAATATTCTTTATAAGCGGTACAATACCAAGTACCTTCATTTTACAGATGAATTTGGGAACATTCATCTTATATGCCGTGATGAGAGGGACTTTTACGGTCTTTTGAGTCGGGATTGTCTTAAGTGTAATCTGCGTATTTCTTTCTTGTGTTATATTAGAAAGAGTAACCTGCTCGTTTGTTCGTTTCTTTTTCTTGTTGATTACCAGGTTAAATTCCTGGTAATGGCCGATTTCCGAATTGTTTGGGCCCAGATTGCTCACAGTAGAGGACAGCGACGGCTCACTGACACCTGTCATCATGGTGGGAAATGTTGTCGTCATTTTTCGTTGCTGGGTAGAACTGCTCTTTGGTGGTAGCAGGGGCTGCTTGGCTACTATTCTAGGGCCAGGACTTAGCCTTGGCATCAACGCTGGTTGTTGTGCATTATACCTCACCGGTTGCGCCTCCATAAGAAATGCCATCTGCCGTTTCAGATCCAGGAGCTCTTTTCGAAGCGTTTGGTTCTCCTTCTCAAGAGCGATAATTTTATCCAAACTTTGACCGGATGGAAAATTAACTGACTCGTCAACATCTGAGACTTCGATGGAGTTCGCAGACTTGGTCTTCTTCCGTTTTCTCCCCATTGGGATTTTTTTTTTTCTTGTATTTTTTGCTATAAACCTGGCTGCCACTATTCCTAGTTCACTATCGATATCAAGTTCACTTTATCACTACGATAATTTCCGCCAATAAAAGTCGCAGTCAAACTGCGTTTGTGCTTCTATATAGCTAGGTGACCTTTAACGGAACTTTTGGATTCACTGCGAAAACAAGACTGCTCTCGCTACGATCACGATGAGAACTCTGGTGTGAGTTTGATGGGTCTGGTGCATTAAAAATTTCTTGGAAACTATCAGCAAATAGGTCACATGTCTCTTTAGGAGAGGAAGACGTTATATTATTAAGAAACGTGGACGATCAATAGCCAGTAGTTTTTCGCTTCAGATTTACAAAATCGAAGAATTTTTTCGGGTCGCGGACTATATTTTCGCCGGTTGTTTTAATGTAAGTGTCATAAGCCTCATGACACTTTGCTAAAAATTGCTTAGCAACTTCATTCTCATCTTCCTGAATAGCAGGACTAACATCGGTATTTTTCTTTAATAAGCTTATAAAGTTTGTTCCTACAATTTCACATATGCCTAAGGTCCCTATCGAGCCATGGCTCAGACAATTTATTACTAATTTTCGAAGAAAAGTAGTATTAAACTCGTTTCGCCGAAAATTCATATTTCTTTATATATATATATATATATATATCATCAAAATGATTAAGGGAGATAATCTCTGGAGTGGCCAATCCGATTGAGCTGAAACTTTCGGCGAACGTAGATGTATATAGTAGGTAGGTCCACGACTTGCTTAAATTCAGATATCCTAAACCGTTTGGCGGCGGCGAGCGTTTTAGTGAATTTTGAGGTACTCCTATATTTCCAAGCTGCATGAATTTTTGTTCAAAAAAAGTATTGGGAATGAAAACTTATTATGTTCTGAGTTTGTTTATGGTAAAAAATTGGAAATTTTGAGCCGTGTGTGGGTGCAGCGTGCCTAAAAGTAGGCAAAGATTTTTTTTCAAATTTTGATTTGTCATTACTTCTAACAAAAACATTGGATCATCGTGAAATTTGCAGAGCGTATTGATGTTGACTAAAGTTTAATACACATGGATTTCCAAGGTAGTGCGCGTAACCCTGTAGCTGCGGCAGGCTCTTGAAAAAAAATCCTTCAAATCATTGAACCTCCTGAAAAATTTTTGATTTTTGACAAAAAATTCAAATCATTGATAAATTTTAACGTTTGTGCATCATGTCAATTTGAAATTTTTAAAATTCCGATTTGCACAAGAACGGCAACCCATCACTAAATTACCTCTATTTCCAGCACTCGAAAGTTCTGTTCACGAGAACTGAAGACCGGATTATCCGATCATAATGAAATTTACAAGACATGTTGGTATCAACTAGGACCAGGTCTGATTGAAATAATTTTGAAATCCGGGCAATCCTGTGGCAGTGGTGCCATCTTGAAAAATCAATGAGAAAAAAAACCGGTCTTTGGCCTATAACTTCCGATTCAGCCATCAGATGTAAACGAAATTCACACAATATTTGGGTCTTACTTAAGATAACATTTGATGAAAATTTGTTTTTTATCTTTGGAGCAAATCTTTCAACGGCGTCAAATATTTTATTGTAAAAAGAGGAAATGGCTGTTTCGAGATCTTGTGCTGAAAAAGTAGTCGACCAATCAGAAGTATCAAGAACATGTTTAATGCTTTCGTAATCAGCATTACGGAAGTCAAATACAATTGAGTTATTGTAAGTTTTTAAGCAGGTGGAATCTGGAGTGGAAAGTTCGACAAGTGATGTCGCGAACGAAGATAATGTATCACAAAAAGAGCTGTATACGGATTCGTCAGATCTGAGCCGGATGTAGACAACAGCGATGTAAACTGATTTGTTATTAAAGGATATTCGAACAATTAAATATTGGAAGAAAACATTTGGGGTGGTATCTACAAGCTCACTTGAAAGTGTGTTGCTAACAGCAAGTAAGACACCACCTCCTCGCGACTGACCCGTTGAACAATAATCGCGGTCACTTCTGTAAATAGTCCAACTGCTATCAAGAATCTCCTCATTCTTATGAGAGGCATTACGCCAAGTTTCGGTGATGGCGAGTTAATTAAAATGGCATGATTTGGCGCCAAGGTATAGTTTACTTAGCTTGCCTCTCATACCACCACAGTTGTGGTAAAAAAGTTTGAGGCTTTTCTGAGTTCGGTTGGGAAAAATGCCTAACAGGGTTGACTGATCTTCGAAGAGATTCAGATGTCATATTACTTCCATTAGAAGAATAATTTATATTGCTTCCAGTAGGACCTACGTTTACGGCGGCCTGACTGGAAACCTTGGAGAAGTGTTTATTAACAACGTTGGTACACCTGCTTGAGGGAGAAGATGCCGTGTTAACTGCTGGGGGTATCAATGCATTATTATTATTATTATAAGTAAAAGCATTGGAACAGTTAGATAAGGAAGAATTATCTGTTGTCACTGGAGACGGGAACTGAGTAGGTGATGAGTGAGTTTTATGGATGGAAGGAAATTGGGTAAAGGTGTGACTAGGGATACAATTTTTTGTTACTAATGTTCGAAGAACATTACTATTAAAATTGATTCGACCAACAATTCATATTTCCATATATGTATATATATATATATATATATATATATATATACATATATATATATATATATATATATATATATATATATATATATATATATATATATATATATATATATATATATATATATATATATTATATATATATATATATATATATTATATATATATATATATATATATATATATATATATATATATATATATATATCATCATCATCATCATTGTCAGCTTATCAATCATGCATACGGATCATGATGTAGCCTCCCCTAAATATTGGCTTTCCATTTCCCTCCATTTGTGTCTATTTTTGGCTATACGTGTCCAGGATATGCCGGCTAGCTTTCTTATGTCATGGTCCCATCTTAGTTTCGGGCGCCGTCTTGGTCTTTTGACTCCCCTTGGATACCAGTTCATGACTTTGGTGGTCCATCTGTTGTCCGATAGTCTTGCCAAATGTCCGGCCCATCGCCACTTGAGACTTCTGATTCTATTAATCACATCAGTTACCTGCGTTTTTGCTCTTATCCAGTCAAGTCTTTTCCTATCTCTTCTTGTGATGCCCAACATGCATCTCTCCATTGCTCTTTGGGCAACCTGAAGCTTTCTTGTGGTATCTGCTGTCAGAGTCCATGTTTCACAGCCATAAGTCATGACCGGCAGAATGCATCCATCAAAGGCTTTCTTCTTCAGGTAGGGCTTCATTTTTGATTTGAAGATTATGCAGTTTTTCCCAAACGCACTCCACGCTAGTTTGATTCTCTTGTTTATTTCGGGTAGTAGCGATCCTGAGTTGCTTATTGTTTGGCCCAGATACACATATTCGTCTACCACTTCCAAATCTGTGCTATTAATTGATATTCTATCCTGGCCTCTCGTTATGAATTCGTTGTACATAACCTTTGTTTTATTGAGGTTCATTCTCAGTCCTGCTGTCTTAATAGCTGAGTTTAGATCCTCAAGTAGCGTTTGTAATTCCCCCTGATTTTGGGCGAGAAGGACTATGTCATCTGCAAATCGTAGGTGGCTTAGCCGTTCTCCATCTATGATTAAGCCTTTATTGTCCCATGCTAGGCCTCGAAAGATTTCTTCCATGGTGGCGCTAAAGAGTCTTGGCGAAATGGTGTCCCCCTGTCTAACACCTCTTTGTGTGGGAAACTCTGGTGTGTCATCGAACACTTTGACTTTCGCTTTGGCGTTCCTGTAGATGTTGGTCAGTGTTTCTATGTATGGTTTCTCGATACCTTGGTTTGTAAGTGCTCTTATTATTGCCTCGGGGTATACTGAGTCAAAGGCTTTCTCAAAGTCTATGTACGCCAGGGCGAGGGGAAGTTCGTACTCATTCGCTCGGCTCATAATTTCTCTCAGTGTGTGAATGTGGTCTACGGTGCTGAAGCCACTTCTGAAACCTGCCTGCTCTCGAGGTTGTTCTGCGTCTAAGGTTGCCTGTATTCTGTTATTGATGATTTTAGTGAATACTTTGTAGAACGCGGGGAGTAGACTTATCGGCCTGTAATTTCTAATGTCTTCCCTGTTCCCCTTCTTGTGGATCAGAATTATATTGGCACTATTCCAATGGTCAGGTATTTTCCTTGTTCTGAGGCAGCTTGTGAATACGTTCGCCAGAATCTTCCATGTTTTTCTGCCCGCGTATTTCAATAGTTCCGCTGTGATGCCATCATTGCCAGCTGCTTTGCCATTTTTCATTTGTTTCAGCGCCGCTTCCACTTCATCAATGAGAACTTCTGGGACGTCTTCTTCAGGTGCTTCTTGTATAGTCGCTGTTATTGTTTGGCTTGTTTCGGGGGCTTTGTAGAGATCCTGATAGAAGTTGGTTATTATCTCCAGTATTTTCTTCCTATCGGTTACTCTTTCATTTTCATGTTGCATAGCAATCACTTGGTTTCTACCAATCAATAATGCTCTTTTCGCCTTCTTGAGGCTCCTATTATTTTCGATGGCACTTTCTACTAATTTTTCATTGTATTTCCTTACATCTTCTGTTATCCTCTTTCTGATCGTTTTGCAGGTTTCAGTGTATTCAATCCTTTGGATGTTCGAGGATAACTTCATTTCCCTGCGTTTTCGGAGTAAGGCTTTTGTCTCGTTTGAGAGCTTGCGGTGTTTACTGTCTATGCTTGGTCCACCTACTTCTTCGGCACACTCCAAGATGGTTTTTGCGAGGTGCGTTGCGTCCTTATTACGCATTTTGTAATTTACCAATTCTTGGAAGAGAATGGCGTTGTCTCTGACGTTGTCAATGTTAATACTTGCTCTTGTTGGTTTCCTAACTAGTCTGAGCCTTTCTGTCTTTAGATCTAAGGTAATTTTTGCTCTAGCCAGACGATGATCACTTCCTGTCCTGAAATTATTGATAACTGATACATCTTTTATTATTCTTATTCTGTCCGTTAGTATCAGGTCAATTTCGTTCCTAGTGGCTCCATTGGGGGCTTGCCAAGTCCATTTTCTATTTTGGCCTTTCTTGAAGAACGAATTTGCTATGTAGAGATTATGTTGGTGAGCGAATTGGACCAATCTTTCTCCTCTCTCATTCCTAATGCCCAAACCGAATTTCCCTACCAGAGTTTCGTGGTCCTTCCTTCCTCCTACGATAGCATTGAAGTCCCCTATCAGAAATTTGAAGTGGCTGTTGTTATTGTACCAAGCCTGGTTTATTTCATTATAGAACTTTTCAATTTCTTCGTCCGTGTGGCTAGTTGTGGGTGCATAGACTTGTATGATTTGCACTGTGTATCTTTGGGAGAGCCTTAGAGTTAGGCTGGCTACTCGATCCGAGTAGCTTATGACATTATCTATCTTGCCTGCCCATTTTTACTAATTTTCGAAGAAAAGTAGTATTAAACTCGTTTCGCCGAAAATTCATATTTCTTTATATATATATATATATATATATATATATATATATATATATATATATATATATATATATATATATATATATATCATCAAAATGATTAAGGGAGATAATCTCTGGAGTGGCCAATCCGATTGATATGAAACTTTCGGAGAACGTAGATGTATTTAGTAGGTAGGTGCACGACTTTCTCAAATCCAGATATCCTAAACCTTTTGGCGGCGGCGAGCGTTTTAGTGAATTTTGAGGTACTCCTATATTTCCAAGCAGCGAAAATTTTTGTTCAAAAAAAGTATTGGGAATGAAAACTTATTATGTTCTAAGCTTGCCGATGGTTAAGAATTGGAAATTTTGTGCCGTATGTGGGTGCAGCGTGCCTAAAAGTAGGCAAGGATTTTTTTTCAAATTTTGATTTGTCATTACTTCTGACAAAAACATTAGATCATCGTGAAATTTGCAGAGCGTATTGATGTTGACTAAAGTTTAATACACATGGATTTCCAAGGTCGTGCGGGTAACCCTGTAGCTGCGATAGGCTCTTGAAAAAAAAATCCTTCAAATCATTGAACCTCCTGAAAGATTTTTGATTTTGGACAAAAAATTCAAATCATTGATAAATTTGAACGTTTTTGCATCATGTCAATTTAAAATTTTTAAAATTCCGATTTGCACAAGAACGGCAACCCATCACTAAATTACCTCTATTTTCAGCACTCGAAAGTTCTGTTCACGAGAACTGACGACCGGATTATCCGATCGTAATGAAATTCACAGGACATGTTAGTATCAACTAGGACCAGGTCTGATAGAAGTGATTTTGAAATGCGGGCAACCCTGTGGCAGTGGTGCCATCTTGAAAAATCACTGAGAAAAAAAACAGCTTTTTGGCCTACAACTTCCGATTCAGCCATCAGATTTAAACAAAATTCACACAATATTTGGATCTTACTTAAGATAACATTTGGTGAAATTTTGGCTGAAAAATTAGATTAGGGTTGCCAGCTATGGTGATTTTTGTCTCCTAAATCTTGCAAATTTGCTCAGCAAAATAAAGCTTTTTTCCCTATAACTTCCGGTGCAGTCATGATATCAAAATGAAGTTTATGCAGTAAATACATTTTAATGTGAGCCAAATGTCATAGGAATTTCGTACAAAAATCGTACAAAAAGGGCTGCCAGCTATGACCATCTTTGTAATTTTTTGGAATTTCTTTACTGGGCGATTATGTCATTAGATTTGCAAATGGGAACGATCCTTCAATAAAAATTAGCAACAAATATTAACGCTTTAAAAATTTGAAAAGTTTTGAGTGTGGTAACCCTAAAAATTTTTTCACCCGTATAACTTCTAGCGCAGTGATTCAATCGAAACGAAATTTATTGGTTGGGTTTAGTTTAACGTGAAGCAGATTTGGTAGATATTTTGCTTTGCTGCTGACACAGGGTAACGAGTTTTAGCCATTTTCGTAACTATCGCATCAACAGATGCTTCAAATTACCTACTCATATGCAAAACATTTGCAATAAAGCTAAGAAACCAATTTTTAAATTTTCCGAGTTTTGAACATTTTTTGGATGGCAGCTTCAAACAACGTTAACCGCTAAAGCTTTCGACGAAATTCTCCGATGAGAACGAAATTCAAAGGATAAGTTGATTTAAGTATGAGCTTGTGAAGGTTAACTTATTGCTGCTTCGTTGGGAAAATGTTGCCAGCACTGAACATTTTCATCATTTGTGTTATAGTTGAGTTATGTTGCTTTGAACGAGGAATGGTTGCTATGATTCTACAAAAAAGTGTATTACGTCTTTCCACATTTTTTTGTCACTCAAAGACAATTTCTTCGAAAATTAGTTTTCTAGCGGTTCAGGTGCGCTAGAGTTTTTTGTTAATAAGGAACCCTATTCCGCTCGTTCTACCTGATTGGTATAGGATGTTACCCGATTCAAGTGTCAGCAAGCTTTCTTCTTTACGTCTGGTTTCGCTCAGACCAATAATGTCCCATTTAATTTTAGTTGTTTCCTCCTCTAGTTCAATTAGTCTTGCCTGGCTCGATAGCGATCGGCAATTATATGTCGCTATATGTAGCGTTGTCATGTTTTGTTGGTAGCAATTTAACCTCCGCGGATTCTTAACACCCTCTGCCTTCCTGGATGATTCCTGGAAGCTACCAGTCCCAGGTCCACTCTGGCCTACGGAGAATGAAGGCTGGTGCTTGTTCTTTCTTATCATGTTGGGGGATTTTGAGACAATACCTTACCACGCTGTCTCGTTGCGGGTTGGTAAGGGGTAAGGGTAAGTGGGATTTTTATGTGAAGTTAATTTTGTAGGATGGTAATGGGAAGGGAGAGGGGGGGGGGGTTTAGGGTCCATCGGAATTACCATCTCCCAATGGACCATCTACCCTAGCTGGGTAGACAAACTTTTTTATTGAAGAAAAAGCCGTCTCTGGGATTTGAACTCGGTCCTCCCGCGTGGGAGTCCATTTCTCTACCCACTGAGCCAGCTAGGGCTATATATATATATATATATATATATATATATATATATATATATATATATATATATATATATATATATATATATATATATATATATATATCAAAAAAATTTCAGTGAGATAATCTCGAGAGCGCGCCATCCCATTGAGCTGAAACTTTCGAGATACATTGGTGTATATGCAGAATAGTTCCAGGTTTCACTAAATGTCAATTATCTTTAACCTTTTGGCGCTGGCGGCCATTTTAGTGATATTTTTAATACACTTTTTTTCCGTACACAAATAATTTTCGCAAAAAAAGTTAACGAAATAAATTTCGCACGTGTTTTACATGTGAATCGGATAATGTTTTGGAATTTTTTAACCCCATGTCTGCGCTGGGTGCCTAAAATGAGAACGGGAAAATTTTTAAATTTTTAAATTGCGATAACTTTTGACAGAGCTATTCAATCATTACGAAACTTTCAGGACATATTGATATTATTAAGTTGTAGATTTGTGTAGCTTGCTAGCAACTCTGTAGCTAGGGCAGGCACTGAGAGTGAAAACCTCCAAATCATCGTCTCTCTTGAAAAAATGCCGTTTCTTCAAAAAAAAGCCACTCATATGTAAATCTTGAGCTTTGTTTACATAAACAAATAAAAATTTGATATGGTATAATGGGCACGCCTGGTAATCGTTGCCCAATTTACCTATATTTTTAGCATCAAAAACTTCTGTTCACGGAAACTCACGATCCGATAAGCAGAATGAATTGAAATTTGCAGAATGTATTGGTTTTAAATAGGATTAGGTCTGATAGAAGTGATTTTGAAATGCGGGCGATTCTGTGCCAGTGGTGCCATCTTGAAAAATCACTAAAAAAGATAACTGCTGCTGGCGCTGAGCATTTTCTTCATTGATGTTATATGAGATGCTACTTTCAAAATTTTGTGAAATAAGCATCTGATAACGAATAAAATTAATCCGTGTTTTGCTCTCATAAACGTTGAAATTCATGCCAGTGGTAATATCTGAAACCTTCCACCATATGAGTTATAATGCATTTTTTTTTTTTTTTTTAAACCATATTTTCTCACCTATCGCGAAATCTTTTCCGGAATATTTTCAACTATTTTTGGTTCAAGCTTATCTTTGGTAAGCGGTAAAAGTGTTCGACATTTCGACAAAAGTTGTGCTGGAGATGCCCCTAAATTTTTAATGGGAGTATTTCGTAGTTCTAGCAAAGCTAAGCAAAATTCTTTTTTATTGTCCCTGCATTTCTTAACTAAGTTATTTGCTACGCCGACACATTTTTCGGCAAACCCATTGGATTTTGGATAATAAGGACAACTATACTGAATTTTAAACCCGCAAATATCAGCGAACTCTTTTAACGCACTAGCATTGAATGGGTTATTATCGCAAACTACTTCTATAGGTAACCCACGAGTCGAAAAATTATGTTTAAATTTTGTATTTTTCCACTAACTGTTTTTGTTTTTAGTTCTAATATCTCAATCTATTTTGAAAAAAAGTCCCCAATAACGAAATAATTTGTATCCGCCCACTCCATTAATACATTTGTACAAAATCATATACTCCATTAATAATAAAATCTTGATCATATCATGTGTACAAAATGATACATTTCATTAATAATAAAATCTTAATCATATCATGTGTACGAAATCATATATTTCATTAAAACAAAATCTTGATCGTGTGATGTGCACGCAACCCGAAACGTACTTTGTCTGGCGCGTCTGAAATTACTAAATTGTGGAATTTGCTTGTGCGCGCTAGACGAGGTTCCCACAGCTAGCGCAACGTGACCTGTTTGTCTGCAAACAGATTAGGTTGCGCTTGCAACTTTGATGGGAACCACGTTCGGGTGAGTTTTTTTGCAATGCAGAACAATTGTTAATTAGATATAAGTGAAGTAGAATTTAATAAAGATGCAGTCTAGTTTCAACCATTAAAGAGAACGTGTTCCCTTTTGTTTGAAGACTTTTCAGTGGTAGTAAACAATTGCGGCAGATTTGTACAAGTTTATGCACTTGTGCAAATCTTTCAGTGTGGTACTCTGGAATTGGTAGTTTAGAATTGCGGCAAATTTGTACAAGTTTATGCACTTGTGCAAATTAAGGATCATTAGTTCGGGTTGTACAAGTTTATGCGCTTGTGCAACTAACCAATTTGCTCAGTTAAAGTACTGGAGCATTGAAGCTGCGGCACAAGGCAAAGGCTTAAAACATTTGCATACATTGCAACACAGGTTCTGCAGAATCGGAAAAAAAGGGCATACAGCCAGGGCAAAGCAGCTCTGACTTTAAACATTGGTGACCCCGACGTGATCCAAAGATCACGTGTCGATAATGGACAGCTTAGCTGAGGTGCAGACGCGCCTTTCAGAGGAGGTTGACGCGATCATCTCCAACTACAAAAAGGATCCCGTGAGTCGCAAACAAAAGGTCGAGTACTACGAAGAGCGGCTTAGGCGACTCGAAGCCAAATGGATCGCCTTCGAGGAGACGGATACAAAGATCCGCTCGCTGAAAGATGTGTCTTTGACGCATCCCTATTTTTTGAGTGGGTTGTACGAGACAACCCAAACTAAGGTCTAAACGTTCCAAGCATATTTCAAAGAGAAATTAAAGGGCTTGAGGCAGGCTGATCATAAAGAAGGAGAAAGGGTCGAGGCACCTTGCGAAGGCAGAAAAGAGGGATTGGAGATATCAATATCATCCGAGCTCATTAAGCAGGTGCGACGATATAACGTACTAGCAGATGCACTACGACGACTCTTCTCCCGACTAGAAGAAGGAAAAGATCAATGTCGGCAATTTTATCAATTTAAAATTGCCTCAATCAATCATTACTGGTCCCAGTTGGAAGAGCAGCAACAGAATATTTATGAAATCGGCAAAGATCCTGAAGCAAACGGATTTGACCTAGCCAACCACATAAACTTAGAAGAATTGTCTCAGGGCTGGCTTATACAATTAGAACATAAACTTGATGATATGATCGAGATATCTGCCCAGCCAGCCTCAACAACGATATGTCCTGGGTTGAACCTACCGAAAATAATCTACCAAGGTTTGACGGGGACTATGTCCAATGGCGACAGTTTCACGATCTATTTACCCAAATGGTACATAACCAACAGTTATCGAAGTGCAAAAAAATGTGGTATTTAAAGGCAACTCTCACAGGAGAGGCAGAAAAATTTATTCGGAATTTTGCGCTTTCCGAAGACAACTACGAGGCCGCATGGAAGACCCTAAACGAACGATACGAAAATCTCAGATTATTGGTTACTGCTCTCCTCAATAAGTTTATGGCCCAGCCATCTAGCGCAGGTGAAAGACCCTCTGCAGCTGCGGTGAGATCTTTACACGACACCACGCTAGAATGCATAAGAGTTCTGGAAAATATCAACATAACTACGCAAGATTGGGATCCGTTACTTCTTAACATCCTGATCAAAAAGCTCGATACTGCAACCCACACCCTATACGAGCAATCTTTGGTCAACCCACGCTAGCTCCAGGCATTAAAAGAGTTTCCAGCATTTTTGGAATTACGCTTTCAAGCATTAGAAGCACTTGGCAATCAAACGAAGAACCCTCAAGAAACTCGTAACAAAAACGTGAAATCTACTAGTGCTGCCGTCACTATGTCATCATGTCTGGTGTGCAATCAAGCTCATCCAGTCTACTATCGCCCAGATTTTCTGCGCTTCATCCCATCAAAAAGATTAAAAATTGTCCAAGCGATGAAGTTGTGCGTCAACTGTTTCCGAAAAGGACACAAGGCTTTGCATTGTTCATCTAGAGGTTGTAAGGAGTGTTCCAGGAAACATAATAGCCTGCTGCACTAAGGGATATCTTCCAAGCCCAGCCAACTAAAAATGCCAACAGAAGGCTCAACATCGTCCACAGACAATCATGAAGCCAAACAAGATAGTGCAGCACTCTCCTTGACCACGCTTAATAGGCAAGGAGAGACAAAATATGTACTCCTATGCACCCCGCTTGTCACGCTAGTTGGCAGCAATGGCAAAACAATAGAATGCCGAGCGGTACTGGATCCGGGTTCTCAAATAAACTTTATTTTTGATCGAATAGTAAGGAAACTAGGTCTTGCGTCAACTCGCCGCTCTACCTTCATTGAGAAAGTCGGCGGATCGACAGAACGAGCACAGAAAAGGGTTAACGTCACCCTTCAGTCAAGGTTGAATGGAACTTCCATCTTACGGAACGAGTCGATCTCCTATTGAGTGCCGAACATTTCTACATCATGTTGTCTATCGGTCAAATAAAGTTAAGCAGCGACTTACCAATTTTGCAAAACACGCTTCTTGGATGGATAGTCGCTGGTAAAATTGGCTCAGCCCAATCCTCGTCTGCAACTTGTGGGGTTCTTGCTGAGGATAAAAAACTGAGTGACACTATTGAAAGATTCTGGAAGTTGGAGGAAATGGTGGAGAACAAACCCAGTATACTTTGGTGGAAAAATCTAGTGAAACGCTTTTCTGCCAGACAACACAAGAAACCCACGAAGGTCGATTCATGGTAAGACTTCCGTTCAAAGATGACCCTGAGAGGTTGGGCGAATCACAGGATATCGCCACTCGTAGATTCTTTGGGATAGAACGGAGGCGACAAAAGAACGCTGAGTTGAAGCAGCAGTACGAAGAGTTCATGAACGAGTATATCAACCTTGGCCACATGCAAGAGGTAGCGTTGCATTCATTTGAAGGATCACGTTATTTCCTTCCACACCACTGTGTCTTGAAACCTGACAGTAGCACAACGAAACTGAGGGTCGTGTTTGATGCCTCTTGCAAAACATCTACAAACCTCTCGTTAAACGACATTCTACATACCGGGCCGACTATCCAAGACGATTTGTTTTCAATCTTACTCCGCTTCCGACTACCTCGTTATGTTTTTACAGCCGACATAGAAAAAATGTACCGGCAAATAGTGATGCATCCTGAAGACCGCAAATATCAGCTATTGATGTGGAGAACTGCCACTACGGTACTACCAATTGAACACCGTTACATATGGAACAACGTGCGTTCCGTATTTGGCAACCAAATGCCTCCAAAGACTCACCCAAGACGAAAATCAGTGGTATCCACTAGCCGCCAATGTCCTACAACGAGACCTGTACGTAGATGGCATTATGACCGGGTCCAATAATTTAGCAGAAGCAGTTCAAACACAGGCTGAACTGATTGAAATGCTAAGAAGTGCCGGGATGAAGCTTCGCAAATGGTGTGGCAGCCATCCTCGCCTTTTACACAACATTGCACCTGACGAAAAAGAGGTGCAACTAGATTTTAACAGTCACACTGAAGACTTTATCAAAATGCTCGGCCTAACTTGGCTCCCTAAAGTAGATGATTTCCAAATACGCATTAATCTGTATCCAAAAGATACCAAGATAACGAAAAGGACGGTAGCCTCTGACATCGCTAGAATGTTCAAACCACTAGGAATTATGGGACCTCGTTACAGCGAAACTATTTCTGCAGGACAAATGGCGTTTGGAGTTGCATTGGAACGCAGCCTTGCCGGAACGAATGTTCACCAGGTGGAATGATTTCCGCAAATGTTTGCAATCATTGCAGAAGACACAATTCCCCAGACACGCTTTTGCAGAAGAAGTCCCCAAACAAACTCAGCTACACATCTTCTGTGACGCTTCAGAAAAGGCGTATGGAGCTGCAGTGTACACTCGAGCCACCCTAAACGACGGTAGAATTATCGTGCGGCTTTTATGCGCTAAATCTCGAGTTGCTCCTATTCGACATATATCTATTCCACGCTTGGAGCTCTGTGCTGCTAAACTCAGAGCTGAACTGACTCAACGAGTTAAGACTGCGCTGTACATGAAAGAGGTGGTTCATTTTTTCTGGAGTGATTCAGAAATTGTTCTCGCTTGGATTAACTCGACAGCTTCTTCGTACAACACGTTCGCTGCAAATACAGTATCTGCAATTCAATCGGTTTCGATACCTAGTCAATGGCGACATGTTGACTCAAAAAGCAACCCAGCTGATATTCTCTCACGAGGTATTGCACCAGCAGAATTGGCTGTGTGTAATATTTGGTTATACGGACCACCCTTTTTACATGGGTCCAAATCGCTATGGCCGCCCGAGTATGCAAAGAAATCGTCATGTGAGGAAAAAAACAGCCATGGTTACCACAACAATGCCATCAAATCACTTCATTGACGGTATTGAACATGGCAACTCATTCAAAAGGCTGCAGCGAATCACAGCCTATGTGTTAAGGTTCATCAATTCCATCACTAAATGGTTTGACCCCAAAAAGAAGATGAGAATGTCTTAGCAGGTGTAGAGCTGGACCGAGCGATGGACGTAATTATTAAATATATTCAAAAGGACGAATTTCGCAATGAAATCCTAAATCCGGCACATCAGCGGCAAATTGACAAAAAAAAAGTCCTTTGTTGTCCATGACACCCTTCCTTGACAAGCAAGGAATATTACTTGGGGGCGGACGGCTGCAGGCCTCAGATCTAAATCCGAGCGCTAAACATCCGATATTACTCCCCTACAACCATCCATTGACCAAGCTGCTCATGACTGACATTCACCAAGACAACTGTCATGTTGCACCAGAGGCACTACTGAACCTTACAAGACAAAGGTTCTGGCCGATAAAAGGCAAAACTTTGGCTCGATCTATTGTTCAACGATGCATACGATGCACTCCTGCCAACCCACAACTGATTTCCCAAATTATGGGAAACCTACCAGCAGCGCGTGTACAGCCTGCACGACCGTTCCTGAATTCAGGAGTCGATTTCTGTGGTCCATTAATGGTCCATTACTGTGGTAGAGGAACACGACCCCAGAAGGGCTACATCGCAATATTTTGCTGCTTTGCCACAAAGGCAGTACACCGGGAGCTGGTGAGTGATCTCAGCACTGAAGCGTTTCTCGGTCAATAATCAGCTAAAAGAGCTATCAAACTCTGTATACTCCGAGAAGGGACAAGAAGATATAACAGCAGTGTGCAGTGCCCGGAGTATGGACTTCAATTTCATACCACCTCGTGCGCCTCATTTTGGTGGATTGTGGGAGGCGGCAGTCAAGTCTGCTAAATCGTTACTACGAAGAACGGCTTCAGCAGCCAACTTAACCTATGAAGAACTACACACGCTGGTGGTGGAAGTTGAAGCCATTCTAAATTCACGGCCGATGACCCCATTGCCATCAGATCCCAACGATCTCGCAGCGTTGACGCAAGGACACTTCCTCATCGGAGAGCCTCCAACCACTATGGTTGATGCCAAGGCAGAGCCTCTGAGGGTGGGACTACTGACTCAATGGAAACTTGTAAGCCAAATTAAAAACGAATTTTGGCTTCGCTGGTCAGAAGAATATTTAAATCAACTACAGCATCGATCAAAATGGAAGCAAAATAGTCAGGACGCTCGACCTGGTTTGGTTGTACTCATCAAGGAAGACAACACTCCGGTAGCAAAATGGCCACTCGGACGGATTATAAAGGTCCATAAGGGTGATGATGGTCATGTTCGAGTCGTCGACGTGTAGACTTCTTCAGGTGTCTTAAAGCGAGCCATTCATCGTCTTGCTCCATTACCACTTGACGATGATACTTCCTGTGTGGAAACCATACCAGAGGCAAAAATGACTGAGTCTAAAAGGCGCACATTTATCCAAGAAGAACCACAACCCACTTCCTCAAAGGATCAGCCCAAAAAACGGAGACTAGGGGCGTCGTTGGTCTTGTGGATACACAAACACTTACACTTAACATTCTCACATTCACTACTCACCACACTACTGGACATAATACACACTACATCAAAATTCAGAAATCAAGTAGACTAAGTTAAAAAAATGACAATGTAAATAAATGAAAAATAGTGAGTTGTCAATCTGGATTGTGATGATAAAAAAAAGCTGTTCTTGGTTATTCTTATTGAATTAAAAAAATAATGAAATACGTTGTTAACTGAAACGAATTAAGTTGAGGGCTATTAACATGTATTAGAAACAGTTGAATATTTAAATTAAATTAATTCAATACTATAAAAAACTTTTAATAAAGATTGTTACTATCATTTAAAAAAATATTTGATTTTAGAATGAATTGAAGTACAAGAAACATCCAAAACATTTTCAAGCCAAAATATCATTTCGAAAGATATTTGATTTCAAATACTAAAATTGGTGACCCCGTATTGAACACCGATAACCAAAAGACGCACAGCACTGCCGCACCAACAATCAACAACAACAAATCTGGATGGAACTCGACTAGGAAGAGTTCGTGGAAGACGTCCTATATAAATAAAGTCAGCACTCATACGAATCATTTTGATCCAGTGGTAATTCCAACAAGATTTTCATCCAGCGGATCAACACGAACATCAATCGCTGTGATTGAAGAAAGAAAAAATTGACCAGTCAAAATCGCATCGAATCCAATGACAATGATCTATTTCCAACATTGTCATTGAAAGAAAATTTTTTGGCAACTACGAAGTTCAAAAAAATCACAAAACGAATCGAAGCACAATCCGAGAACGAATAAGAAGATACTTAAAATTTTGAAGCAACGGCACAGTAAGAAAAGAAGAACAATTGCAATTCTATATCCGACACTCGAAGAAGAAGATACTTAGAATTTTGAAGCAACGGCACAGTAAGTACAAACCAAGCTTAAAATTTTAAAAAAAAAGTCAATCCAGGCAGTCGTGAAAGAAATCGCAAAGACTCACGTTAATCGAAGTCTGTATGTTGTGAATATTTGGAGTATGATGCGTCGACTGTTGTCCGAAATGAAGAAATCTGCAGGTTTTGAAGATTGCATGATCCAATATATGTATTTAATTCCAAATAGTATGTAAAACAGTGTGGTGATTGCATAAAGAATATTGCATAAAGATAGATACATTTAAAAAAAAAAAAAAGTTTTGACATCGAAAAATTTTACATTTCGCACGTATGAGTAACAAAAGCAGTCAGATTTCGCGCAACTATGCAGATAATTGATATTTGAGGCAGCCTAGGCCATTTAAGGCGTGAGTTCGAACTTAACATCATACAGAACTAAGTTAATCTGTATATTTAATATTATTATAATAATAGTTACAAATATCACACCTATATATTCAAACACTAATTTCAGCCACCTTATTTCCTTACCGCGTTCCGTTTCAATTCGTCCCGTCGCGTTACTCCGTCAGAATGTCGTTGAGCAATGAGGATGCGGTTCCCTCAGGCACGTCCGCGGTACCGCAAATTAGTGCGACCTCTATAAAACCGCCCGTGTTTTGGCAAGCAGAGCCAACTTTGTGGTTCTCTCAATTAGAGAGCCAGTTTGCGAACGCACACATTAAGTGTTCGCAAACAAAGTAAGCTCAGTCGCCGTTTCCCCCCAGCAGTCAGAGGTGGCCGCTTTGACACAGCAGGTTGCTGCCCTCACGAGGCTCGTCCACCAAACACTACGATCGCGTTCGAGGTCCCAAGGGAGATCTCGCTCGCAGCCACGTCGCCGAAGCCAGTCACGAGGGACTGGTATTTGTTGGTATCACTTCAAATTCGGCTCCAAGGCTCTAAAATGCATCTCTCCATGCGCCTTCAAGGCTGGTTCATCTGAACCAAAAAACTAAGTCGCTGTTCTCTTCAGACGGTAAGAAAACGCGACTTGTCACCTAGCCGTCGTCTAATAATTCATGACAACTTGTCTAAACGACACTACTTGATTGACACAGGCGCAGATATTTCGGTGCTTCCAGCACCTACTACCGGAAAACTTCCACCTTCTGGTATGCGACTTGCCGCGGCAAACCAGTCGACCATCAACACCTATGGACGAAAGGTGATCAAACTAGATCTGGGACTCCGTCGTGAGTTTTCATGGGATTTTATAATTGCCGATGTCTCTAGATCCATTTTAGGCGCAGACTTTCTCTGCCACTATGGGCTAGTCGTCGACTTGGCGAATGCTATCCTTGTGGATCCTCTTACTTCGCTTTCATCGAAAGGCACATTCACATCATACAAGTGTCCAAAACTTAGTGTTTTGAATGAGAAAACCTCTGATCCACGGATGCATGCCCTTCTCACCAAATACCATGCCATCACGGTCAACACAGGGTTCTCACAACCCTGCAAACATAAGGTGACACACCACATTTTGACCACAGGCCCTCCAATAGTATCGAAACCACGTCGACTTGCACCAGATAAGCTCGCGGCGGCTAAGAAAGAATTCGATTTCCTGCTACAGCAGGGAATTTGCCGCCCCTCAAACAGCAGCTGGTCTTCTCCGCTACACATGGTACGCAAGGCTAATGGGGAATGGCGTCCTTGCGGCGATTACAGACGCCTTAACGCCATAACCGTTCCGGATAGATATCCGAACCCCATTATTCAAGACTTCTGTCATGAATTACATGGCAAAAATATCTTTTCCACCATAGACCTAACTAAGGCCTACCATCAAATCCCAGTCGAGCCGAACGATATTCCAAAGACCGCCATCTGCACACCTTTCGGACTCTTTGAGTTCACCCGAATGACTTTCGGACTTTGCAATGCGGCACAATCGTTCCAACGCTTCATACATGAAGTCCTACACGGATTAAAATTCTGTTTTATCTACCTCGACGACATTTTGGTAGCTTCGACTTCCGAAGAAGAGCATCTGGTTCACTTAGAACAAATTTTCAAAAGATAAGCGGGTCATGGTCTAATAATCAACATGGAGAAATGCCATTTCCTTCGACCTTCAATCAAATTCTTAGGTCATTAGGTTTCACCGAAAGGTATTAAGCCCTCCCCAGATCGGGTTGAGGCAATATAAACAGCTAAACTCCCCAAGACGGTTAAAGACCTAAGAAGATTTTTGGGGATGGTCAACTTTTATCGTCGCTTTCTTCCTCACACAGCTGAAATGCAGCAACCACTCAACGCCTATCTTTGTGGCTCTAAAAAAGATGGTGCTAAGACGATCGACTGGTCAATGGAAGCTAGCAAAGCTTTTGACCAAGTCAAGACTGGTTTAACAGAAGCCACTCTATTGTCCTTTCCGGACTCAAACGCCGAGCTTGGTCTATTCGTAGACGCTTCGGATTTCGCCATCGGGGCTGCTCTGCAGCAAAAATGTCAAGGCTCTTGGCAACCCCTTGGTTTTTACTCGGCCAAATTAAGCGACGCACAAAGAAAGTATAGTGCATACGACCGCGAACTCTTAGCGGCTTATCAGGGCATTCGTTATTTCCGATACTTTTTGGAAGCCCAAAGGTTCACTCTATACACCGACCACAAACCACTGACTTTTGCTTTTAAACAAAAGCCAGAAAAGGCCACACCTCGTCAACTTAGACATCTAAGTTATATAAGTGAGTTCACTTCTGACATTCGGCATGTCTCTGGTTGCAACAACGTTGTTGCTGACGCACTCTCTCGTCTAGAAGAAATCATTCTTCCCAGTACTCTCGACTTTGCCGCAATTGCCTCGTCCCAAGCATCGGACGCAGAGTTTCAGAAGATTCTCAAGGACTCTAAATTTCTTTTAAAAAAACAACCAATATTTGGCACCAACGTCGACATTTTTTGTGAAATGTCTGGCCCAACCATACGACCTTATATTCCTCACACGTTCAGGAAACAGGTGTTCAACTCAGAACATAATATCGCTCACCCTGGTATACGTGCTACAAGAAAGCACATTGCAACTAAATTCTTGTGGCCTTCGATGAACAAGGACATTGCCACTTGGGCCCGAGAATGTCTATCTTGTCAAAAATGCAAGATAACCAGACATGTGAGCAAACCTGTATCGACCTTTCCTACGGTCTCCGAACGTTTTAAGGTCATTCACATCAACATAGTTGGTCCCCTAACACACTCGCAGGGATACACTTACTGTCTCACCATAATCGACCGTTTCACACGTTGGCCTGAAGCAATTCCTTTAGCCAGCATTACTGCCAATGACTGTGCTACTGCTTTACTAAGCACCTGGATTGCTAGATTTGGAGTTCCCCAATACATTGTCACCGACCAGGGCAGACAATTCGAGTCAGCGCTCCATGCTGAGCTTGGTCGACTCTTGGGCTTCGAACGCAATCGTACCACAGCGTACCACCCTCAGGCCAACGGTTTCTTAGAAAGATGGCATCGTACTCTTAAATCGGCTATCATGGCTCACAACGATGTTTCTTGGACTAGAACACTTCCCCTAATTCTTCTTGGATTACGATCTCTAATCCGAGAAGAATTCACAGCATCACCGGCACAACTCCTGTACGGAGAAAACCTGCGTCTTCCTAGTGATTTTCTTCAAGAAAATCCTAGGAAGATTAGCCAAACAGACTTTGCCAACGAACTTACGGCTACAATGGCAAAACTTCGACCGGTTGATGCTAAACATCACACAACACCGAAGATATTTATCTTCAAGCAACTCGACTCATGCTCACACGTCTTCGTGAGAGTTGACTCTGTTCGTCCACCACTCATTCCACCGTACGACGGTCCTTTCAAAGTCCTAGCCAGACATATGAACTATTACACTCTGGAAATCAGAAACAAATCCGTCAATGTTTCCATTAACAGGCTCAAGCCTTGTTACTCGTCATCCTCTACGGAACCTGTTGACAATTCTTCCAGAAACCAGCAAGCATCAGCAACCTCGACTGCACCATTACTGCCTCCAGCTCCCGAAAAGAGACCAGCGAGGAAAGTTACATTCGCTCCGTACGTCTCTCTAGCTGGGCGAACCACAAAGGTGCCACTCTCCTACGCCTCGCGATAACGCGTAAAACGCTGGCAGGGGAGTATTGTGGATACACAAACACCTACACTTAACATTCTCACATTCACTACTCACCACACTACTGGACATAATACACACTACATCAAAATTCAGAAATCAAGTAGACTAAGTTAAAAAAATGACAATGTAAATAAATGAAAAATAGTGAGTTGTCAATCTGGATTGTGATGATAAAAAAAAAGCTGTTCTTGGTTATTCTTATTGAATTAAAAAAATAATGAAATACGTTGTTAACTGAAACGAATTAAGTTGAGGGCTATTAACATGTATTAGAAACAGTTGAATATTTAAATTAAATTAATTCAATACTATAAAAAACTTTTAATAAAGATTGTTACTATCATTTAAAAAAATATTTGATTTTAGAATGAATTGAAGTACAAGAAACATCCAAAACATTTTCAAGCCAAAATATTATTTCGAAAGATATTTGATTTCAAATACTAAAGTCTCACTCTTAATGACCTGCTTACTGGTACTGTGGGTGAATCCAGAACCTGTTAAGGTCACAACTGTTGGGCCTCATCCAGGATTGCATTTTCAATCATTAGGAAATGCATATTTGTCAACAAGTGATTGGAAGCTTGTCATATACTATGATCTCCGACCATATTGGACAGAGCTTGCAACATAAGAAAACGGGACGAACATGTTGCAACAGCTTTGTGAACGAAGAACATTCAAGACCAGTTGTTTGACGCTAAACGACCACTTCACGCATTTGCGACAGGAACTTTCAAACATCAATCAGTTGCTCAAGGTTAGAACTAAAAGAGGAGCTTTCAATATTGTTGGAAATGTCGCGAAATCTTTGTTTGGTGTTCTGGATGAAGACTATGCCAACCAAATGGCACACACGATCAAGCGTATAAAGGGAAACCAAGAAAAATTATACTTCTTGCTGAAGAACCAAACGTCTATCATCGACTCCACATTAAATATCATCGGAAAAAGCAAACATACGGTCCAAGAAAGGTTCAAGGTGATATAACAGGAACTGGGTCAACTGACCAACATGGTAAGAGGTTCAAACCCTGAGGATAGTCAAAATAAGGTGATAAATCTCATCATGACCTTGTCGGCTCAAATGACACTGATTAGCATCAATCTGCAACGCACTCAGGCCTCTATAGTAAGCACCATCACCGACACCCAACACGGAAATTTTAATCCATTGTTGTTGTCGCAGAAACAACTAAGCTTGGAGATATCCAACATAAAGGAGCATTTGCCTGACACACTGCGGTTTCCAACAACACACGACAATTTTCTAAGGCTGTTCAAATTATCGTCGATTAGCGCCAGAGTAACCGAAGACATGGTTATATTCGAGTTGAAGATCCCACTCGTCAACACAATTACCTTCGACCTATTCAGACTCTATCCCATACCAGCAGCAAGGAATAACCAGCTGGTGGCAATACTTCCCGGCTCCCGATACTTGATCATCAGTCGACACCGTGATTTGTACTATCCGCTCACAGAGGAAAAATATGCGACATGCAACCAAATCGAACCAACCATTCACATGTGCCAACAATCTCACCCATTGTATCATAAGGAAGCCAATATCAGCACCTGTGAAGTCACTCTCTTGAAGAACATTCAATCCCCAGTCGAATGCAGTTTGACGCAACTTAAATCTTCATCCCTTTGCAGCCAAATTCTTCTTTCGAACGAGTGGATTTATGCATTCACACGAAATGCAATAATTCATCTTGTTCGCGGTGGTTGACACTGGAAGGCTCCAGCATTCTCAAAATGGACTCAGATTGCACGCTCAAATCTGACACAGTCACCATTCAAGGTCGTCAAGTTTACACAAGCGAACTTGGCGCTTCTTATACACGAGTCCATCGGCCCAACACGAACATTGAATTAAATGAGAATTCAATCAATAAAACTTCACACCATCATCAAACCTATGCTGCGGAACTGGAAGAGCTAAAGCGACAACTACACGCTCAAGACTCTGTTATCTCTAATGTGGGAAATACATATTGGCCGAGACCAGGCGAGCCGAAGTCAGACGAGACCGCGAACATGTGGACCGCATTTGACAGCTCGTCCGAAATCGCTTTGGCTCGTGCTCAACATCCATTCCGATCGGAAAGCGGACGAGCGCCTCTGACAACTGTCAAAGTCGCTTGTCTGGACCGTCCACACACTCGGCTCGCCTGGGCTCGGCCAATATCTATTTGGCAAATAATGATTGTTGCCATTGCACTTTATTGAGACTTGAAAAGGCATCATCATCAACGCGGCAATCGATGTAAACGGCCAATACCACTACCAAGAAGACACAGCTTGCCAGTAAGCCAAGGAGAGGTTTGAACGGACCGTTCAACGCGGGGAGGATGTACAAAATAATATACTCCATTTATAATAAAATCTTGATCATATCATGTGTACGAAATTATACATTTCATTAATAATAAAATCTTAATCATATCATGTGTACGAAATCATATATTTCATTATAACAAAATCTTCATCGTGTGATGTGCACGCAACCCGAAACGTACTTTGTCTGGCGCGTCTGAAATTACTAAATTGTGGAATTTGCTTGTGCGCGCTAGACCAGGTTCCCACAGCTAGCGCAACGTGACCTGTTTGTCTGCAAACAGATTAGGTTGCGCTTGCAACTTTGATGGGAACCACGTTCGGGTGAGTTTTTTTTGCAATGCAGAACAATTGTTAATTAGATATAAGTGAAGTAGAATTTAATAAAGATGCAGTCTAGTTTCAACCATTAAAGAGAACGTGTTCCCTTTTGTTTGAAGACTTTTCAGTGGTAGTAAACAATTGCGGCAGATTTGTACAAGTTTATGCACTTGTGCAAATCTTTCAGTGTGGTACTCTGGAATTGGTAGTTTAGAATTGCGGCAAATTTGTACAAGTTTATGCACTTGTGCAAATTAAGGATCATTAGTTCGGGTTGTACAAGTTTATGCGCTTGTGCAACTAACCAATTTGCTCAGTTAAAGTACTGGAGCATTGAAGCTGCGGCACAAGGCAAAGGCTTAAAACATTTGCATACATTGCAACACAGGTTCTGCAGAATCGGAAAAAAAGGGCATACAGCCAGGGCAAAGCAGCTCTGACTTTAAACATTGGTGACCCCGACGTGATCCAAAGATCACGTGTCGATAATGGACAGCTTAGCTGAGGTGCAGACGCGCCTTTCAGAGGAGGTTGACGCGATCATCTCCAACTACAAAAAGGATCCCGTGAGTCGCAAACAAAAGGTCGAGTACTACGAAGAGCGGCTTAGGCGACTCGAAGCCAAATGGATCGCCTTCGAGGAGACGGATACAAAGATCCGCTCGCTGAAAGATGTGTCTTTGACGCATCCCTATTTTTTGAGTGGGTTGTACGAGACAACCCAAACTAAGGTCTAAACGTTCCAAGCATATTTCAAAGAGAAATTAAAGGGCTTGAGGTAGGCTGATCATAAAGAAGGAGAAAGGGTCGAGGCACCTTGCGAAGGCAGAAAAGAAGGATCGGAGATATCAATATCATCCGAACTCATTAAGCAGGTGCGGCGATATAACGTACTAGCAGATGCGCTACGACGACTCTTCTCCCGACTTTAGGAAGGAAAAGATCAATGTCGGCAATTTTATCAATTTAAAATTGCCTCAATCAATCGTTACTGGTCCCAGTTGGAACAGCAGCAACAGAATATTTATCAAATCGGCATAGGTCCTGAAGCAAACGGATTTGACCTATCCAACCACATAAACTTAGAAGAATTGTCTCAGGGCTGGCTTATACAATTAGAACATAAACTTGATGATATGATCGAGATATCTGCCCAGCCAGCCTCAACAACGATATGTCCTGGGTTGAACCTACCGAAAATAATCTACCAAGGTTTGACGGGGACTATGTCCAATGGCGACAGTTTCACGATCTATTTACCCAAATGGTACATAACCAACAGTTATTGAAGTGGAAAAAAATGTGGTATTTAAAGGCAACTCTCACAGGAGAGGCAGAAAAACTTATACGGAATTTTGCGCTTTCCGAAGACAACTACGAGGCCGCATGGAAGACCCTAAACAAACGACACGAAAATCGCAGATTATTGGTTACTGCTCTCCTCAATAAGTTTATGGCCCAGCCATCTAGCGCAGGTGAAAGACCCTCTGCAGCTGCGGTGAGATCTTTACACGACACCACGCTAGAATGCATAAGAGGTCTGGAAAATATCAACATAACTACGCAAGATTGGGATCCGTTACTTCTTAACATCCTGATCAAAAAGCTCGATACTGCAACCCACGCCCTATACGAGCAATCTTTGGTCAACCCACGCCAGCTCCAGTCATTAAAAGAGTTTCTAGCATTTTTGGAATTACGCTTTCAAGCATTAGAAGCACTTGGCAATCAAACGAAGAACCCTCAAGAAACTCGTAACAAAAACGTGAAATCTACTAGTGCTGCCGTCACTATGTCATCATGTCTGGTGTGCAATCAAGCTCATCCAGTCTACAATCGCCCAGATTTTCTGCGCTTCATCCCATCAAAAAGATTAAAAATTGTCCAAGCGATGAAGTTGTGCGTCAACTGTTTCCGAGAGGGACACAAGGCTTTGCATTGTTCATCACGAGGTTGTAAGGAGTGTTCCAGGAAACATAATAGCCTGCTGCACTTAGGGATATCTTCAAAGCCCAACCAACTAAAAATGCCAACAGAAGGCTCAACATCGTCCACAGACAATCATGAAGCCAAACAAGATAGTGCAGCACTCTCCTTGACCACGCTTAATAGGTAAGGAGAGACAAAATATGTACTCCTATGCACCTCGCTTGTCACGCTAGTTGGCAGCAATGGCAAAACAATAGAATGCCGAGTAGTACTGGATCCGGGTTCTCAAACAAACTTTATTTTTGATTGAATAGTAAGGAAACTAGGTCTTGCGTCAACTCGCCGCTCTACCTTCATTGAGAAAGTCGGCGGATCGACAGAACGAGCACAGAAAAGGGTTAACGTCACCCTTCAGTCAAGGTTGAATGGAACTTCCATCTTACGGAACGAGTCGATCTCCTATTGAGTGCCGAATATTTCTACATAATGTTGTCTATCGGTCAAATAAAGTTAAGCAGTGACTTACCAATTTTGCAAAACACGCTTCTTGGATGGATAGTCGCTGGTAAAATTGGCTCAGCCCAATCCTCGTCTGTAACTTGTGGGGTTCTTGCTGAGGATAAAAAATTGAGTGACACTTTTGAAAGATTCTGGAAGTTGGAGGAAATGGTGGAGAACAAACCCCAGTATACTTTGGCGGAAAAATCTTGTGAAACGCACTGCTGCCAGACAACACAAGAAACCCACGGAGGTCGATTCATGGTAAGACTTCCGTTCAAAGATGACCCTGAGAGGTGGGGCGAATCACAGGATATCGCCACTCGTAGATTCTTTGGGATAGAACCGAGGCGACAAAAGAACGCTGAGTTGAAGCAGCAGTACGAAGAGTTCATGAACGAGTATATCAATCTTGGCCACATGCAAGAGGTAGCGTTGCATTCATTTGAAGGATCACGTTATTTCCTTCCACACCACTGTGTCTTGAAACCTGAAAGTAGCACAACGAAACTGAGGGTCGTGTTTGATGCCTCTTGCAAAACATCTACAAACCTCTCGTTAAACAACATTCTACATACCGGGCCGACTATCCAAGACGATTTGTTTTCAATCTTACTCCGCTTCCGACTACCTCGCTATGTTTTTTTAGCTGACATAGAAAAAATGTACCGGCAAATAGTGATGCATCCTGAAGACCGCAAATATCAGCTATTGATGTGGAGAACTGCCACTACGGTACTACCAATTGAACACCGTTACATATGGAACAACGTGCGTTCCGTATTTGGCAACCAAATGCCTCCAAAGACTCACCCAAGACGAAAATCAGTGGTATCCACTAGCCGCCAATGTCCTACAATCAGACCTGTACGTGGATGACATTATGACCGGGTCCAATAATTTAGCAGAAGCAGTTCAAACCCAGGCTGAACTGATTGAAATGCTAAGAAGTGCCGGGATGAAGCTTCGCAAATGGTGTGGCAGCCATCCTCGTCTTTTACACAACATTGCACCCGACGAAAAAGAGGTGCAACTAGATTTTAACAGTCACACTGAAGACTTTATTAAAATGCTCGGCCTAACTTGGCTCCCTAAAGTAGATGATTTCCAAATACGCATTAATCTGTATCCAAAAGATACCAAGATAACGAAAAGGACGGTAGCCTCTGACATCGCTAGAATGTTCGATCCACTGGGAATTATGGGACCTGTCATCGTTACAGCGAAACTATTTTTGCAGGACAAATGGCGATTGGAGTTGGATTGGGACGCAGCCTTGCCGGAACGAATGTTTGAAGACTTTTCAGTGGTAGTAAACAATTGCGGCAGATTTGTAAAAGTTTATGCACTTGTGCAAATTAAGGATCATTACTTCGGGTTGTACAAGTTTATGCGCTTGTGCAACTAACCAATTTGCTCAGTTAAAGTACTGGAGCATTGAAGCTGCGGCACAAAGCCAAGGCTTAAAACATTTGCACACATTGCAACACAGATTCTGCAGAGTCGGAAAAAAGGGCATTCAGCCAGGGCAAAGCAGCTCTGACTTTAGACACCATTTCCAATTGCGAAAATCTGAATGGTGGGATGTTATGAAAAATAATGGGTTCCTTGCACTTCTTTGCCATATATTTTTGACATGTGTCACACCCTGATACTAAATTCTCGATATGCCTATCAATATTTGGCCAATAGGCAACTTCACGCGCGCGCGCTTTAGTTTTTTGTATACCTAAATGTGGCTTATGTAAAATTTGTAGGATCTCTTTTCTCATAGAGATCGGTATGATAATTCTATCATGAAAAAAGAGTAGTTCATCCTCCAAAAATATATCATTTCTATTTTTATAATATAATATTAATTCGTCTGGCACCTTACCTTTATGGTTGGACCAGCCTTCCTTGCAATATTTTATTATCTGTCTAAGAATTGGGCCTGTTTTTGTTTCCTCCTCTATTTGTATCTTCCTAGAATGGCTTACATTAACTGAATGTACTATTTCGTTAAAATTTTCTGCTTCATTATTTTTTTCTGTTTTGTCATAAAAACGTGATAACGGGTCAGCTAGGTATAGATATTTCCCTGGAATAAATTTTATGGTAATTTGATAACGCAACAATTTAAGCCTCATTCTTTGTATTCTTGTGCTGTATAGCTTATTTAATTCTTTTTGAAATATAGATATTACAGGTTTGTGATCAGAGTGAACTGTAACTTGTCTTCCGTATATGTAGTAGTGAAATTTGTTCACCGCGAAAGTTATAGCTAGAAGCTCTTTTTCTATTTGTGCATAATTTTGTTCAGCTGCACTTAAACTCAGTGATGTACAACAAACTGGTTTATTGTTTTGCATTAAACATGCCCCTAACCCATTTGGTGATGCCTCACACTCACTTACTATATCTTTACTTTCAACAAAATTTTGTAAAGTTGGAGCATTTGCAATAATATTTTGAATTCTCTGCAGTTCGCTTATGTGCTCCTGTAACCATTGAAATTCGATATTATTTTTTAAAAGTTCCCGCATTTTTGTAGTTTCTGATGACAAATTTGGAATAAAATTCCGTAAGTAATTGATCATACCCATAATACATTGTAGTCCTTTTATGTCTTTGGAACACTCTAGGTTCATAATTGCCTTAACTCGATCTTGGGCAGGTCTTATTCCTTCTTCAGAAAAAACCTGTCCAATATATTTTACACTTTTAACTTTATGTTGAAATTTCTCCGGATAAAATTTTATGTTGAGTTTTCTTGCTTGCGCGAAGACATTTTTCAGATTTTCGTCATGCTCTGCATCTGTTTTACCGAAAACTAACAAGTCGTTCATATAAACAAATGTTCCCGGAAGATCACAGAAAGCATTTGACGTATATCGTTGAAAAATTTCAAGTGCTACGTTCAAGCCAAAGGGTAGTCTTTTTAATTTGTAGCTGCCAAAAGGTGTGCTGAACGTACACAGATTACTGGACTCTTCATCAAGAGCTACCTGCCAGAATCCATCCTGTAAATCTAGCACACTAAAATATCTCATATGACTTAATTCCTCGAGTTTTGGTATTAAAAATGGTCGCTTATGAGAACCGAGTTGAGATCCTTTGGATCTAAACATAGTCGGATGTCGCCATTTGGCTTCTCTACTATATTTATGTTGCTATTATATTATTATATTGTTTCTTTCAAGTTTCCCTAAATAATTTTGTACCCGTTCTGTTAATGCCATTGGCATACGACGAGCTGGCTTTTTCGTGGGTGGTATTCCCATTTTATAATATAATTTGCATTTTATTGGAAATATATCTAAATTTTCTTTAATAATTTTATCTACTCTGCTATTTCGGAGGAGATCTACAGTTTTTATTAAACCAGAATCACGACACGCTGGAAGTCCCAAGATCGGAGAGCAAGACGTATTCATAATAATAAAATCTTGTAGCAAAACAAGTTCTTTATATTGACATTTAAGTTTCACAGTCCCATATGGTTTGAGTTTTTCCCCACTATATGTTTGTATATAACTATTTGTGTTATTAGCTCTATAATTTTGTTTGATGTTTCCTAAAAAACTGTATGGTAATATGTTTACCTCAGACCCTGTATCGATTTTGAATTTTATACTGCAATTTCCGAAATTTAATAACTCAAACCATTGTATATAAGAGCTTGTTTTGCCCTGTTTAAATAAAGCATCTATATAAAAATTTGTAACTGACCTGTATTCACTACTTTCATCAATTTTCAATTCGTTTGCCTTAAATCTGTCTCCTTTCCTTTTATTTATACAAGCTTGCAAAAATTGTCCGGGTTTTCTGCAATATGAGCACAGTTTTTTATACGCTGGACACTTATTTTAAGGATGTATCATTAAACACCTAGAACACTTGAAGTCTTCATCCCGATGTTCCCTGTAATTTTTATTTGATTCATTAAAACTTTTTGATTTTACACTTAAATGATTGTATTTGCTGATTGATGTCGACGTTTTTCTTCTCCAAAGCGTAAATGTCCACTGCTCTATTGCCATTTCTGTGCACCTCATTAGACCTAATTCTATCTAGCTCAGCTACTCTGCATATATTTATCGCCTTTTCTAACGTAAGATCTGGTGTATTCATCAATTTATCGCTAAGCTCCGAATTCCTTAGTCCCATGATAATAAAATCACGTATCATGTTTTCCTTTTGAGTTTCGAAATCACAACCATCTGCTAGATGTCTGATGTCAGCCAAAAATGTATCAAAACTTTCACCTTCCTTTTGCACTCTTTTGTAGAATTTTATTCTCTCATAAATAGCGTTTTTCTAAGGATTGCAGTAGTTTTCTACATCTTCCATTTTCTTATTTTTTTGAGTAGAAATTACCCACGTGTAAAATTTTTGCCTTGCATCATCTCCAATTAAATTGAGCAAAATGACCTTTTTAACAAAATCTGCTTTCTTATCTTTTTCTGATGCAATCATGTAAGTCTTAAAATCTCGTTCAAAAACTTTAAAATTGGCTGTTAAATTTTCTTCCAGTACTAACGATAATTGTTTATTGTAATCCATTGTTGTATTGTTCTCTTCTTGCCCGTAAGATGTACAGTGACTTGTACCGTTTCTTCGAATATTTTCTTCACAATGCACGCCTTCACTTTTTCCAATATTATCTATTTCTTCTTGCTTCTCCAAATTTTTTGGCAAATTATCTGTGTTCACAGGTGGTTTTACAAATTCGTCGTCACTTTTTTCTATACACTCCACCTTTTCCTCACTTTTTATGCGTGTACTCATCCGCCATTTAAATTAATATAATTTAATCTTCCAATTTTTTCTTTTAATTTCCACTTATGAAACAATTTTTTAATACCTCCTTTATTCTTTTTGTGTTCTTTAAATCGGCTGCGCCATGTTTGGTTATTGTTTAAATGAAAGTCAACTTTTATTACGAATAATAATTTATTGAGTACTTACTTCTAAGTGGGTTGAGTGACGACTTCCCGTGACATGGTACAAAGTGGATTACATAACAAATGAAGTACTAGTTATAAATACAATGAAAGTAGTAGATCATGGCTAAACTAAAGGTACATTCACAACACTCTTATTGTACAGAATATCGTTCGTTTTTACTAATGTTCGAAGAACAATAGTATTAAACTCGTTTCGCCGAAAATTCATATTTCTTTATATATATATATATATATATATATATATATATATATATATATATATATATATATATATATATATATATATATATAAATATATATATATATATATATATATATATATATACATATATATATATATATATATATATATATATATATATATATATATATACATATATATATATATAAATATATATATATATATATATATATATATATATATATATATATATATATATATATATATATATATATATATATATATATATAAATATATATATATATATATATATATATATATATATATATATATATATATATATATATATATATATATATATATATATATATATATATATATATATATATATATATATACAGAGTGCGCCACCAAAATCCGGACAAATTCAACAAAAAATTCATTACAAATATTTGTCATGTTTTTTTTTTATTTAATAAAAACCTTTTTACATGCTAATCGATATATCTATGGAGATAATAATTATTCGATATATCCTCCATTAGCTGCTACAACGGCCTCTTATCTTGGTCGAAAACGTTCGCATGCCCTCTGGAGTGTGGCGCGGTCCATTTCGGTGAATGCTGCTTCAATAGCGACCATCAATGATGTCAAATTTGGATGACGAGACTTGTTAGTGATCCTTTCAATCACGCTCGACACGTAGTAGTCCAAGAGGTTCAGGTCTGGACTGTTAGGAGGCCAGAATTCCTTGGACCAAAACATGCTGACGTTGTCCGAGAGCCAGTTTTGGACCAAATGGCTCGTGTGGGCCGGCGCACCATCTTGCTGGAATACATATGGTCTTCCAGATGCAATGTCCTCCATCCAAGGTTTAACTATGTTCTTCAAAACTGTTAGGTACACCTCTTTGGTGACCGTTTCACCTTTTTGAAAAAAATGAGGTGGCATTTTATAACCTTCACTAGACACAACACTCAGCACATGAACACTCGCCGGAAATTTCGTTCTAGCAACAACAGGAACATCTTCTGGATCGTGGGCAAGCCAGCGATCATTTCTTCTATTGATTTTTGCATCCACAGTGAAAATTTTTTCGTCGGAGAAAAACCTGATCCGCCCCGCCGCTTCATTTTTTAAGGAACTGATAAGCAGACTGGCGCGAGCCACTCGCTTGGTTCTGGCATCTCCAGACAGCATCTGCCTTATCTTAATCGCGTAGGAGTGGTACCGCAAATCTTCTTCGACTATTCTTCTCATTGTTGTATTACTCACACCGACTATTGATGATATTTTTCTTAGAGACTGCCCTGGGTCCTCCGAGATAAGCTCTTGGGTTCTTTTTATGGCTTCTGGGGTTTTTGACGAAAATTTTTTGAGTGGGTCTTCCTTGCAGGTGTTTCGGAACACTCTCCGTACTTTTCCTTATCAGTGTATTTGGATAAAACATCGTAGACAGTTGATTTTGGGTAACCGAAAAATCTAATTATCTCCGTCGCTGACCGTCCAGCGCGGTGGCCTTCAATGATTGCGGCTCTTCGAATAAACTCTGGGCTTGTTTCCGACATGGTGACAATTTTCGTACTGACATAATTAACTTTAGTCTACAAGGTATTCAGACACTGAAAGCGATATCTTTCTGAAGCGTATTATCGCGGGAATATTCAATGGTTTTTTGTCCGGATTTTGGTGGCGCACCCTATATATATATATATATATATATATATATATATATATATATATATATATATATATATATATATATATATATATATATATATATATATATATATATATATATATATATATATATATATATATATATATATATATATATATATATATTGGGTGTACAAATAAGTTTCCGGCCTTTTTTACTGAAATAAAAGAAATTAGTTTGTGTAGAAAATAAAAGAATGCTTTATTCAAAGTATGCTCCTTCGGAAGCTATAACCTTCGTCCATCGTTCAGGCAATAAACGGATTCCACGAAGGAAGAAGTCTGGTGGTTTCGAGGCGATCCAGTCATCGACCCATTTTTTGACGTTTTCATATGAAGTGAAGTGCTGCTGTGCCAGGGCTGATTGCATCGACCGGAACAAGTGGTAGTCCGAGGGAGCAATGTCTGGTGAATACGGCGGGTGGGGTAGAATTTCCCAGTTCTGCCTGTCCAAGTAATTTTTGACAGGTACAGCAACATGTGGCCTAGCGTTGTCGTGTTGCAAAATAATCTTATCTTGCCTTTTGTCCCATTCCGGTCGTTTTGCAGCTAAAGATTGCTTTAAAGCCATCAGTTGTCGTCGATAAACTTGTCCCGTAATGGTTTCACGCTCTTTTAGCAGCTCATAATAAACGATACCCTTCATATCCCACCAGATACAAAGCATTACCTTCGAACCATGGATATTTGCTTTTGGCGTGGATGGCCCTGGTTCACCTGGCTTGCCCCACGCTGGTTTGCGCTTTGGATTGTCATACCGGATCCATTTTTCATCCCCAGTGATGATCCGATGCAAAAACCCCTTCCTTTGTTGTCGTTCAAGCAACAACTCGCACATGGTTTTCCGACGTTCCATATTCCTTTCTGTCAATTTGTGTGGCACCCAATTTCCCAGCTTCTGAACCAATCCCATTGCATGCAGACGTTGCGAAACACATTGTTGGGTGATATTCAACTGTTCTGCCAATTGTTTTTCAGTCTGACAAGGGTCCACATCAAGCAGTTCTTCCAATTCTGTATCTTCAAATTTTCTCGGTCTCCCTTCACGTTCTTTGTCTCTTACGTCAAAATCACCAACTTTGAATCGTTGAAACCAATCTTTGCATGTTGTTTTCGATGGAGCATGTTCTCCGTAAACTTCCATAAGCAAACGATTTGTTTCCGCTGCACTTTTCTTCAAAAAAAAATAATGAAGTAAAACTTCCCGCAAATGTTGTTTTGTTGGCACAAAATTCGACATTTTCAATTACATGAAAATAACTGTAGTTTACGCTTTGAAAAAATGTCACCAGTAATTATTGAAGCTTGACACCTAACCTCCAAAACACATGTGTTGCCCGATTGAATAAAATGCAAACAGTGATACTAACGACATCTATCTAAAAAGGCCGGAAACTTAAAACCCAATATATATATACAGTAACCCCTTGACTTACGTCTCCCTTGTTATACGTTTTTTCGACTTACGTCGTTCATTATTTTGAGACCAAATCCTTGAAATCACGTCGTCCGTCCCTTGACTTACGTCGCCGTTTTCATAGAACAGATTTGTTTGATGTACAATTTGAGTTTTATATGTATAACAATCAAATGGATAGAACTAAGCGAAAACATTCTGTTGGGAAACCGTACCAGAAGAAAATGCGAAAAATGGTCACTATTGGCAAGAAAATATAAATTTTAAAACGTTTCGATGAAGGTGAAAAATCGACAGCTATAGCAAGTGCTATGGGACTTCCCCCAAATAACTGTTCGAACCATTATCAGCAATAGAAAAATAATAAGTGAAGCAACTAAAACAGGGGCATCCACAAGTGATACAATAATTACCAAAAAAAGAGCCCCTGCATTGGGAAAAATGTTGATTATTTGGATCAAAGACCTAAATCATCAAAATATGCCGGTGATCACGTCAACTATTAAGGCGAAGGCAAAAAGCTTATTCGAACAAGTAAACTTGAATCGAGGAGACACTTTCGTTGCCAGCAATGGATAGTTTGAAAACTTCAAGAAAAGAAGTAAAATTCACAATGTAAAAGTAACAGGTGAAGCGGCTATTGCGGACTATGCCGCTGCGAAGATCTTTCCAAACACTTTACATGATATTATTGAAAATGGAGGATATTGCGCACAGCAGGTGTTTAATGTTGTCGAGAGAGGCCTGTATTGGAAACGCATGCCCTCAATAACATTTCTTTTCGATTGAAGAAAGAAGAGCTCCTGGCTTTAAGGCAGAAAAATCCAGGATTACTTTGCTTCTTGGAGGGAATGCATCAAGTGATTTGAAACTGACACCTCTTGTTGTTTATCAATCAAAAAATCCAAGGACATTCAAAAATGTATGCAAGGAAAATCTACCGGTTATTCGGAGGTGCAACAAAAAGGCCTGAATTACTTCTAATATATTTCGTGATTGATTTGATCAATGTTTCTGTCCGACAATATAGAAATATTTGGAAGCCAATAATATTTCTCCTAAAGCATTACTAATCATAAATACAAAAATTACAAAAAAAAATTATCACGAAAAATTAAGAAGTGCAGAAATTTCAAACGAAGTCTACACTTCTTCTTCTTCTTCTTCTTCTTCTTCTTCTGTCAACGATTACAAAGCAGGTACTCGAAGAAAAAAGAAAACAAACTTTGTCCCAAACGCGAATACCAACCTTCTTCACCAGTAAACCAGTCAACCCACAAACAGTAGAAATAGAGGCTATTCATTCTGTAGATGAAAACAATTAATGTGTGGCTTTTTAGTGTTTTATGTCAAATATGAACATATTTGTACATATTTAAAGAAAGCCGCCTATTTTCTTCTTCGTATGTTTTATAAATACGTATTCCGGTTGCTACTTGTTGCCTTCATTTCTATTTGTAATTTGACGTATAGTCGTGTACAGACACTTGATGAAGGGTGCAAGTTACAGCGAAAATACGCAATTGTATACGAAAATAAAACTTCTGTAGATGAAAACCCACGACTTTCTTTAAAAAAATGAATTATATACAAACTTAAAATATAAATACATTCCTATTCAAAAAATGAAAATCCATACATTTATCGCCTGAGGTTCCTTCTACCCTCGAATTACGTCGTTTTCGACTTACGTCGCAAATTCTCGGAACCTAACTCCGACGTAAGTCGAGGGACTACTGTATATATATATATATATATATATATATATATATATATATATATATATATATATATATATATATATATATATATATATATATATATATATATATATATATATATATATATATATATATATATATATATATATATATATATATATATATATATATATATATATCAGCAATATGATTAAGGGAGATAATCTCTGGAGTGGCCGATCCGATTAATTTGAAATTTTCGGAGACCGTAGATGTATGTAGTAGGAAGGTCCACAACTTTCTCAAATTCAGATATCCTAAACTTTTTGGCGGCGGCGAGCGTTTAATGAATTTTGAGGTACTCCTATATTTCCAAGCAGTGTAAATTTTTTTTAAAGAAAAGTATTGGGAATGAAAACTAATTATGTTTTTAGCTTGTCTATGATAAAGAATTGGAAATTTTGAGCCGTGTGTGGGTGCAGGGTGCCTAAAAGTAGGCAAGGATTTTTTTTCAAATTTTGATTTGTCATTACTTCTAAGAAAAACAATGGATCATCGTGAAATTTGCAGAGCGTGTTAATGTTGACTAAGATTTAGCACACGTGGATTTTCAAGATAGTGCGGGTAATTTTGTAGCTACGGCAGGCTCCTGAAAAAAACCTTCAAATCATGGACCTTCCTTGGAAATTTTTGATTTTTGACAAAAAATCAGATCACTGATAAATTTTAACCTTTGTCCATCGTGTCAAATTAAAACTTTCAAAATTCCGATTTGCACAAGAACGGCAACCCATCACCAAATTACCTCTATTTTCAGCACTCGAAAGTTCTGTTCACGAGAACTGACGGCCGGATTATCCGATCATAGTGAAATTTACAGGACATGTTGGTATTAGCTAGAACCAGGTCTGATAGAAGTGATTTTGAAATGCGGGCAACCCTGTGCCAGTGGTACCATCTTTTTGGCCTATAACTTCTGATTCAGCCATCAAATTTTGACAAGATTCATAAAATACTTGGATATTACTCTATGTAACATTTGATGAAAATTTGGCTGAAAATTTAGAATACAGTTGCCAGCTATGTTGATTTTTGTCTCATAAATCTTGCAAATTGGCTCAGCAAAATAAAGCTTTTTTCCCTATAACTTCCGGTCCAGTGTAGAAATCAGAACGAAGTTCACGCAGTAAATGGATTTTAATGTGAACCAAATGTCATAGAAATTTTGTGCCAAAATCATGAAAGGGCTGCCAGCTATGACTATTTTTTTGATTTTGTGGAATTTCTTTATTGAGCGATTATGTCATTAGATTTGCAAATGGAAATGATCCTGCAATGAAAATTAACAACAAATATAAACGCTTTAAAAACTTGAAAAGTTTTGAGGGTGGAAACCATAAAATTCTTTTCACCCGTATAACTTTCAGCGCAATGTGATTCAATCGAAATGAAATTTACTGGTTGGGTTTAACTTAACGTGAAGCAGATTTGGTATGGTGTTGACACAGGCTAACCAGCATTAGCCATTTCCGTAAATATTGCACCAACAGATGCTTCAAACAACGTTCTTATATGCAAAGCATTTGCAATAAAAATAAGGAATCCATTTTTAAATTTTTCGAGTTTTGAACATTTTTCGGATGGCAGCCTCAAACAACGTTTAACTGCTGAAACTTTCGATGAAATCCTGCGATGAGAACGAAATTCAAAGGATACGTTGATTTAAGTATGAGCTTGTTAATGTAAACTTATTGCTGCTTCGTTGGGAAAGTGTTGCTAGCACTGAACATTTTCATCATTTGTGTTATAGTTTAGTTTTGTTGCTTTGGATAAGTAATGGTTGATATTATTCTACAAAAAAGTGTATTACGCCTTTCCACAGTTTTTTGTCACTCAAAGACAATTTCTTCGAAAATTAGTTTTCTAGCGGTTCAGGTGCACTAGAGTTTTTATTTTTTGTAAACGATTCTGCCAATCGTTTTGGGACCAAAAAGTACCGAACTTGAAAATTGGGGTTTCAGCGTTGAGGTTTGAAAATTTTGCTGAGTAGATGGAGTTGTACCCTCAGCTAGATTCCATATAGGTGATGTTGCTTTGTCCTGCGTCCTCGTATTCATAGTCGTTGTGTTATTATTTATCTCCAACGTTGTGTTAAAGAGCTCCTGATGGAGTGTTATCTCTTTCGCTAATAAATATTCGTCTGCATCATTTCTTGAGGTTTTGCAATGACGGTCTAAATCCTCCAATTTTCTGCTGATATCAGCTAATTTTAGTTGTTGCTTGGAAAAAGCATCTGTGAGTCTGTCAGTTTGCATTTTTAACGTTCGTGAAAATTGTTCAAAATTTTTAAGCATAGCTTTGTTGTTTGCTTGGAAAGTATAATAAGGGTTATTGAAAGTGGACAAATTCGATGCAATGGAATCCATTTTATCAATTACAGTATCCATTTTCTTCCCAAGCGTGTCAAAAGACTTTTCGTGGCTAATACTGTTCGATGTAGAAAAGCCAGACGCCAGACCATCGAAATGATTTGATATTTCCGACAGGAAATCTTCATTTGCTCGCGCTTGTGCTAGTTGCTTGGATATGATATTGTCTTTATCCGAATTAAGTGTCCCAATATAGCTAATTAAGTTGTTTCACATAATTTTTAAGAGTCTTTCAATATTTTGGCAATCCGTACAGATAAAATGACTCTCGAGATAAGGGTGGAACCAATCTCTGGGAGCAACCATGCAGGCACCGTGTAACTTCCTATTGGAGAAAGCTTTGCATATCACGAATTTCATCGTGTTGTCGATGGCGAAGCAATTTTCGAGGCTGCACTTGAAGCTCATAATGAATTAATGAATATGTCGATTCGATGCCCAGAAGTATCCAATCTGATAAGTGCCCAGAAGTATGCAATTATTTAGACTTGGTATCATAGACAAAAACCAATCGGTTTGTAATTGGAATATATACTTTTTTTTAATCAAAAATGCGGTCTAAAACTCGGCGCCGTGTCGATTCGATCGTCGGGTGGCTTTAATCGTCAGATCGCTAAGCGGCTGCTAATGTAACGCTGCTACCAAAACTGATAAGCTATGGGATAATGTCAGTTTAACTTTTCAATAGCTCGGCCAGTGAAGTGAATTTAAAAATTTTATGTGTGTTTATTAAATTGCGTATGTATTTGATTTATAATTGTTTCAAATTGAAAGTGCTATTTTATCATTTAAATTGTTTTTACTTGAAATCAAAGCGATTTATATTTCCCAATATGTTGAGACTTACAAAAAGCTGAAGTACTGACGTGGAATCAAACTCGCATTCTAGCGGTCCAGAGCTTGCAACAATGTCACTGAGCTATGACCAGTTGGATTTCATTGTTGATAAAATAACATAAAAACCAAATTTAGAAGTAAGATAGTTACTGAAACAAATTTTCTGTTAACATATGTGAAATTTACTTCTTCGCACTTCCCGCTATAGTTGTTTCAGTTTATACACTTTCACTTATGAGGAACATGAAAAAAGGGAAATATGCTTATCGAAATAAACTAAATGACCTTTACTGAATTGTCCACGGTATATATACAACAGAAAACCGGGTCGACCCCTCAGAGTTTAACTGTTGACGCGATTTAGAGGACGACGCGACGTTACGCGACCTTGTTTTCTTACTGGTTACAAGAAAAAAGGCACCCACGTTAGCACCGCACATAAAATCAGCGCGTCGGCACAGAGTAAAGACACAGATGAATACATAATATAATGGATTATGGTTTAAAAATATACGGAAATTTTATTTAATTCCGACGGGAACTACTTCACGCACGTCTGACGTTTGTTGTTTAAGTTTCCCTGGGCACAAATCATTAAGTTCAACAAGCAGTAGCTCCACGATAATGACGATGATAAATCGAAGAGCAATGAGCTCGTTGTTTTATTTTCAAGTGCCTCAACTTTTTATTTAAATTTGATTCTATTACATTTTACGTGTGAAATTTTTCCATGTGTACTTGTCAATTCCTACTTATATATGTGTAAGTGGCGTTTTGTGTCGGTGCTTGAACTTGGTGATGGTTTTTGTCTCCCTCCACATCACGACCCTAATCCTGTTTTTACTCAATCTTAGCACTGAAATGGGCAAATGCCAACGCACGAACCGGCCAAGTAAGCGAAATACAAAAAAATATAACAGAGGATCGAGAGGACCCACAAAATTACAAATATCTCCACCAGCTTGCTCCCGAAGACAAAATGGTAATGCTTTACAATTAAGGTAACTTTAATCTAAATTTCAAGATGTAATTCATATATTGTACCGACCTTATACCCGCAAAATAAACTCTTACAACTAACCACATGCCTTAAGGGGGAAACAAAAATGGCTGTGTCAGCGATTGCAGCTAAAGTCCCAAGAAGTGGAGATATGGCGAATAAGCCAGCTCTGCAGATTGAGATTAAGGCTGCTGTAGTTCATGGAGACATGACGAATGAGTCAGCTCCAATGGCTACTGGCACATCGACTAAGCTTGCAGAAGGCTATGGAGCCATGACAGATGAGCCAGCTTCACGGCCTATCTGCTCTTCCTCAACCCCTGTTTCCGGCGTTTCCGGGGCTCTGGTCACCAAGCCTGGCCTTGTGAAAGCCACGAAGCTCATTTGTGGCCAGTGTGACGAAAAGATAGCAGCGAATGAGCCAACCCGTCCATCAACAAGTGCTACCTCCGGTGCCACCTCCTCCTCCTCAGGCACGCAACGCTCCTCCGCCAAATAATCTCGGGCTTACAGAACTAGAAGGGCAGCCTTCAAATTTCTGAGGAAGTTTCAAAACGTCTCCCCTGACACAATATCCGACAAGGACAAAAAGTCCCTTGAATGGGCAAAATCATACACTAGGGAGCACCCGCTCCCTCTAAATCCTGCAGGTTCAACTCAGAAACGACAGAAGTCAGCTGAGCAGAAGTACCAGAGCATGCAGGACTGCAAAAAGCAGAAGACAACGACAACCTCTTCAGGGATAACTTGGCCGTTGAATGAAATGGCCAAAGAGTGCCTAGTCTGGGCTGTAATTGATGCCAGCAAGGGAGATGAAATCATCTCCTCCAAAAATTGGCTCAAGATAAGGCAGGCTCTTTTTGTAGTCTGCTGTAAACTGCAGAAGGCTAGCTCGGGTCCTCCACCTACGGTAAACGACGTGGGCTGGCACAAAAGAATCAGGCTGGTTGCATGTGGAGACCAACGATCGGCCGGTTTCTACAAGTAGGCTATCTCATAGCTGAGGGGAACTCTGGCCAGGCACCAGGATTAAGGTGGTGTCCAAGGATGAGATCCCGTCGGCCAAGATGCAGGACATGGATTCCTGCTTTCCATTCTGATCCAGTGGAGGTCTTGGGCATTATTCGGTTCTTCAACCCTGATCTTCCTACGGAGGATTGGAGGGTTGTGAAGATTGGTGAGCCGGTGGCCAATCGGTGGAAAGCCACCTTCATCATCAACGAAAAGGCGCTGCCGGCATTGGGTGCTCGAAAGGGCATCATCAGGTACGGGGTCGAAAAACTGGCCCTACGTATCTATCGAAGCGACAGACCAAAGAGCTCTGCTTCTGGAGATCCGATACCTACCAAGCCTGACCCAAAGATGGTGACCCAAACGTCAGTGGAGCCACCTGAAAAAAGGGTCTGATTTCTGCCTGAGGGAGAAATCTGACGAGGAATCTGATTTGGAATCCCTCCTTGCCGATGGGGTTAGTGTCGGAACTGCCTCCGAGTTGAGTTGCTGCCTGGACCTCATAGCTCTGGGCGCAGAGCAGGAGGCTGGGATGGCTTCTATGCCGGAGGGGGAGGACCTTGATCTAACCCTAATTAATTAACTCACTAATGGTGAAGGTACACGAAGTGAATCTTCACCATTCCATAGCAGCATAAGCTGCCCTGCTACTCCGCCTGTCTAGGGCAGATGAGGAGCTAATTCTTATCCAAGAACCATGGATTGTTAACAACAGGGTTTGATGGTTACGCACCAATGGATACAGACTGATAACACCTGACGGCTCTTGTAAGCCACGTGTCTGTATTCTTGTCAGGAAAACCATAAATGTCTTTGTACTGCATTACTTCTGTGACAAGGATAACATGGCTGTTGCAGTGGAATGCGACCAAAGACCATGCTGGTTTGTTTCTTACTATATGGCACATGATCATGGCACTAGCCCTCTCTGCGACATTGTCAGGGGGATTGTGGCTGAAGCAAGGAAAGCAAGTGTGCCACTGATTCTGAGAACTGACTCTAACGCTCATAACGAAGTATGGGGTAGCACCAGTAGAAATGGTCAAGGCGAGGAACTTTTTGATTTCATCCTTGCCCACAACCTCTTTATCGCCAACACTGGCAGCGAACCAACCTTCCTTACCTCAAACCGTAGGGAGGTGCTTCACGATACCTTGATAAGTGGGTGGCACTCGCAACTTCTCCGTGACTGGAGGGCTCTACAGGAGTGTTCTTACTCTGATCACAGGTACATATCATACAACGTGGCTGGCCGCAGCTCTGTCGAGCAGGTAGCCTTTGCAAACATTAAGAGGACGGACTGGAAGCTATTTAATTCTCTAGTTCAATCCTCACTGGAAACTGTTCCTTAAGGCATTGACTGCTACCATGAACTGGATAAGGCAGTTGACACCCTCACTAGTTCTCTCAACTTCGCGTCTAGGGAAGCATGTAAGCCACCCACGGGCAGGGGAACTCCTAAGCCCCTCTGGTGAAATAAGGAGATCAGTACCTTGCGAAGAGAATGTAGGAGGGAGTTCACTTGCTCAAAAAGATCTAATGACTGGTCGATGTATAAAACGAAGCTTAAGGCTTTTAAGTATGCCGTTCGTAAGGCAAAGAGGTCCTCATGGAGATCTTTCTGTGGTAACCTGGAGAGTCTCAACGAGGCAAATCACCTTCGTAAGGTCTTAAGCACGACACCGAAGGCTATGGGTTGCATCATGAACCCTGAGGGCATTTGGACTAGTTTGAGCGCAGATACTCTTAACGTACTGATAGACGCACACTTTCCGGGCAATCATTGCCCTCTAGAAGTGACGTGTCAGACGGAGCAAAATTACAGTTCAATGCCGTCGTTCAGAATATCAAATTCTCAACTGAAGTGGGCTATTAATTCCTTTGAGCCGTTTAAGTGCCCGGGCCCTGATGGCGTTCTTGCGGCTGACATCCAGAAGTCCATGGAAGTATCGCTACCTTGGCTCAGAGAGATTTATAACGCATGTCTACGCTTCTCGTATGTTTCCACCAGCTGGCGGGAATCCAGAGTGGTGTTTATTCCTAAAGCAGGAAAAGTTACGCACGTTAAGCCGAAGGACTATCGTCCAATAAGTCTTAACTCCGTCCTGCTTAAGATTTTGGAAAGGATAATTGATTACCATATTAAAAGATCAATCAATCCTATGCTGATCTCGCAGTCGCAGCATGCTTATCCCGCTCTTCACGTCCTTATTGAGCAAGTTGAAAAATCTCTTGCTCCAAAGGAATATACGCTTGCTGTCTTCCTGGACATCGAGGGGGCCTTCAACGGCGTTAACTCTAACGCAATTGTTGAGGCTCTCTCGGTGATGCATGTGGATGAACGGCTGATTGCTTTTATTGTGCAGCTTCTCAAAAGTAGAGTTGTAGTCTCTACGCTGGAAAATGCCAGCGAAAGACGAGGAGTCAGCACGGGCACACCTCAGGGTGGAGTTTTCTCTCCCCTGCTGTGGGACATCACGGTGAATACTCTTCTAAGGAAGCTGAACCGTGCCGGCTGCAAAGTGATTGCTTATGCAGACGACATAGCTGTTTCAGTGTCGGGAAAGTATTTATCTACGCTATCGGAGAGGTTAAATCACTCACTTGACATACTTTTGGGTTGGAGTCGTGAGTGCGGCTTGAATTTGCATCTTAATAAAACGAAACTAGTGCTATTTACAAGAAGGTACAAAGTTCCTGGTTTTGAGTTACCCAAATTGAAAGAAAAATTTTTTTTCATTTTTTCCTGTTGGCCTGCGTTGAGCCAGAAGGTCAAATACTTAGGGCTGATCCTTGACTTGAAGTTACTATGGACGTACAGTGTGGCAGAAAGAGCTCGGAAGGCTTTCAACGCACTTTACTGTTGCAAAAGGGCCATAGGGGCGAGTTGGGGATTGCAGCCTCGTACTGCTGCTTGGCTTTACACTGCCGTGGTGGAACCAATTCTGTTGTTTGGGGTGGCAATCTGGTGGCAGGCTGCTTTTAAGGATACCTGCATAATACAAAAAGCTTATCTGTCAATCAGTCGATATAAACAAGTGCTCTAACTTAAGTGCAAAATTAAAGTGTTGCTGCCATCGGTTATCTTCGAAATTCGAGCCTAACGAACTTCAACTCGAGACTCATCGAATACCAACACCAGGATTGATTGCAGTAAGTCGGCCGCGTTGAATTTTTGAAGAAAATCAATCATTGTGCGGTAACTGTGCTGGCAAAACCACACAAAGAGTCAACAAGAAAAAAACGGATCTAGCCTATATAATTACCACAGTGGTCTGTACTAAAGCACCCTTGGAACATCTGATCGTGGACTCCAACCATAACCCACCTAAGACGGCTACCATTATTTATCAATCACGGCTACAATGATTCAGTGTGAAAGATGCATGGAGATAATCTTGGACAAAGCTGAAGCTTTAGGATGCTTATCATGCAAAAAAAAGCTTCCACTTTTTCTGTGGAGGCTTTACCGAAGCTAGCTTTAGAAAATTATCTTAAGAAAAAAAGAAACATTGGCAATGCCAAAATTGTAAATCTACGATAAAGATTCACACGATTGAATCACCACCAAAAACGCCAAATGATGTCGACCCTAACAGGAATGAAATTGAGGCTAATTTTGAGTTGATCAAGCGGGAAATGCGAAACCACTCAAAAGAACTGCAGGAGATGCGCAATATGTTCAAGGAAGAACTATCGGTGTACCGTAGATCCTTGGACTATTGTTGTAACAAGATTGATGAGTTCCAGACAAAAATGGTCAAATACGGCGAGCAAATCGAAAGCCTTTCCAATATATGTGGTAAGCTGGACGCTGATAACAACAATTTAAAAAAACAGGTAAAAAATTTAACAATCCAAGTCAATCAACTGGAGCAGGAGAAATTTAGTTCTGATATCGAAATCAATGGATTAGTTGAAACGCCCAACGAGAATGCAGTGGAAGTGCTGAATAGCGTTGCAAGTTTACTGAACATCGATACTTACCAAGTCAAGCCGATTTTTGCTAGGAGACAAATACAACGTTACCAAAAAAAAATAATCCACCGAGGCCTTTAATTGTCCGATTTTCCTCTGAAGAACATAGAGATATTTGGCTGGAGAAATCTAAATTGAAAAAAGTTGACTTAGTTGACTTAGTTGACTGCATGATAGCTTACCACCTTCAAAGTTCTTCATTAAAAGTCATTTCACAAAAACGAACAAAAAACTACTTTATTTAACAAAACAATTTGCGAGAGAAAATTCGTTTGAGTTCGTATGGATTCGAGATGAAAGTATCCTTATCAGAAAAACTGAACAGGATAAAGTTTTCAAAATTAATTGTGAAGCAGAATTAGATATCAATCACCTAAGATAAGTCTTAAACTTAAGTTGTTTTCATTTATGATTTATTTATATCTTTTTTACACATTGTTAATGGATTTGTTCAACGAAATACTTATTTACAACGATATCGAAACGCACATTGCTAAATGTGCAACTGAGTGCAAGCAATTATTTTGCAGCTCTGATTGTAAAGGGCTAAAAATTTTTCATTTAAACATTAGGAGCATAAAAACAAATTTTGATGAATTAAGCATATTACTAAATGAATTAGATATTAGCTTGGACGTAATTGTTTTGTCGGAAACGCACCACGGAAGCTACTTGGTGGATTTTGACATCATGTCACCATCCTTCAATATAGCTATGTATTCGATGTATTATACATCTCAATGTCTCAACAAAAATGATGGGGTTTTAGTTTACATTAAACAAACAATTAAGCACACATGCGACGAAATTTGCACCCAAAACTTTACTGGTCTTCAACTAAATATAGAAATGACAAACAGTAAAAATGCTAGGATATTTGCGATTTATAAATCACCAGCTATTGACAATGATAGTTTCATTTCAGACATTTACAATACAGTTATTTGCACAGACCATACTACGATTGACATGATAATAGGTGACATCAATATTAACTTATTAGATAATACCAATGTAACTGTTTAGAATCATCGTACGCAACTCAATTTTTACAGCATTTATGCAAGCTCATGTATGACGATATACGCTCATACACGCGTGAGCCGATATGCTTGCATATACATATTTGCGTACTTCACATGAACTCATAGAAAGGCGGTTAATGATCTTTCGACTTCTCATATTAATTAATATTTGTATTTTTTTGCGGATTGTATTAATTGTAGCAATTGAGCTTTAATATGCTGAAATGTAAATATTTGTAAATACTAAACATTGTTCATAAGTTTGAAATGTAAGCAATTATTTTGCATAAATACGGATTACATTATGAATAAAATTATCAGTTTGACAACAAGAATCAGGTGTGATTTGTGTTTTACTATTCATCTTACTGTTTTTCTAAAGGTACTAGTTTCAAGTGCTGGTGCTCTGTAAATTATGCGAGCTAATTTGGTTCAAGTGCCTAATTAGCATCAAAGCCACAATTAAACATTTGGTGACCCCGACGTGATAGTTCAACCAGGCGAACTTATCACAGAACTACGAGTGTAGATCCAACAAGACTACACAACGTTATTACAAAATATCTTGTCTCTGAAAAGTGCCTTATAGTTCAAATTGGCGAACTGAAGCATACCTGTTTCGTCATCGACAAACGGAGCATTAACATACAACGGTGACTTAAACAATTCATAGTTCAACCAGGCGAACTGTATACTAGACAGACCAGATTACTCGACTACAAGAGTTAAAGACCAAATATGTCTCAATTTGAAGAGCTTGTGCAGCAGCAGCAGTTAGCAGGTGGAGAGGTTCAAAAAATAATAGCAAATTTCAAAAAGGACCCCATCTCGCGGAAAACAAGGAAATACTTTGAAGAGAGACTGAGCCGTCTAGATGAAGTTTCAAAACGTCTTGAGGCAAGTAATTGCTAGATTCAACGACTAGAAACTGTTCCACGGCAGCACGATTACTTTGCAAAAGATTATTTTGTAGAAATAATGGCTCTAATAAATCATTATCGCAAGTTATTTTTGACAGAAATGAGCTCTGATGACAAAGACGGCAACATGGAGGAATCAGAAGCATTCGAAAAAGCTGATCAGGGTGGACGGCAGACAACTATCCCTCAGTCAGGTCTGGCGGTAAAACTGCCAAACGTTGCTGGCTTTGTAAGAAAACAACACGCACTAATGTCATCACTGCTCAGAATTATCTCCTCGAACGTTGAAGAAAACCAACCGAGGCAATACTACGAACGCAAAATGAAAGCAATAGAGCACCTTTGGAATCAAATCGAAGCCAACAACTATTCAATATGGGAATATGTGGAAGACCCTGAAGCAGCAGGATACAACCAAAATAATTACATTGAACTTGAAAAGAAAGTTCAAGATTTACTAGTGATGATTTCATCAATCAACTGAGGCTAATCGTCAGAACGAAGACGTGCAATTGCCAAAAATTACAAATCCAAAGTTTGACGGCGATTATCTAAAGTGGCCGCAGTTCTTCGATTTGTTCTCAGAAATGATTCATAAAAAACCACTGGACAATATTCAGAAGATGTGGTATTTAAAAACAAACTTGACTGGAGAAGCGGAAAGGCTAATCAGGCATTTGTCACTAACAAAAGACAACTACGTCACGGCATGGGAAATCCTGAAAGACAGGTATCACAATATAAGGATGCTAACATCTTCATTAATTCAAAAGCTCCTCGATCAACCCACCAGCAATTCCAAATGAACGAATGCGGCGACCATTAAAGCCTTACACGACACAACCAGGGAGTCTTTGCTGGCGCTCAATGCGCTGAAAGTATCGACCGATAGCTGGGGACCATTGCTATTACACACTCTGATAAAGAAGTTAGACAGATCAACACGAGTGTTGTATGAGCAGTCCTTAAAGAATCCCAGAGAACTTCAAACTGTGAATGATTTTCTTAAGTTCTTGGAGCTGCGGTTTCAGTCATTAGAGGCAATCATACAGAAAACAAAACAGTCGGCCAGCATAAAGACGTACACTACGGCAACATCATCATCCTACAAGGGAAAAGGTACCACTTGTAACTTCTACCAGGAAGGTATGCATCCATTGCACGTATGCCAGAAATTTCTGCAGCTTAACGCTATCGATCGAAAACAACATTTGCAGAAGAAAAATCTCTGTTTTAACTGTCTGAAACCAGGTCATGGAGTAAACTTGTGCTCGTCACGAAGTTGTAGCAGATACAATAAAAGATACCACGCATTGCTTCACACGACGGCAAGTGCATCCGATCAAACAACCAGTGGCAGTTATAACAAACCTAAACAGAATTTAGCAGCCCGAACGGAATTGCAGGAGGAACCAGGATCAACCAACTTCAGAAGCACACTTACCGCCTCAATGAAAAAATCTGTAGCTGGATATATACTTTTAGGCACTGCACGTGTAAAAATTATGTCTAACAATGGAGAAATGGTCGAATGTCGAGCGCTTCTTGATTCTGGATCCCAAATCAACGTCATCACCGAAAAGCTGGTGAAAAAGTTCGGATTGCCTTCAAAATCGACATCGCTCACCATAGAAGGCATTGGAAAGGAAAAAAAGAAGTCTCATCACCGCGTCATGCTGAACATCCATTCCAGGATAAGCCAATTTACAGCACCAGTTGAAGCCTTTGTACTGCCCAAGATCATTTCACCACAACCTTCAAAAGAGCTTAATATTGCAACTTGGCCGTTACCAAGAAACATTCAGTTAGCTGATCCAAACTTTTATCGACCAGAACAGATCGACTTATTACTAGGAGCTGAGCTTTACCCTCGAATTCTGTCAGACGGACAAATACACTTAAGAGAGCATCTTCTGATCTTCCAAAATACTATGTTTGGTTGGGTAGCGACAGGAAAAGTGAACATGGATCTAGAAGGCAATGCATTTTGTGGAGTTGGCATCAATGACGACGATTCAATCGACAATCTTCTCACTCGATTTTGGGAGATTGAGGAGAATTATCAAGATACAACCACACTCTCTGAAGCAGAGAAGCAATGTGAAACCCACTTTGTACAACACACGCAACGATCATCAGCGGGTCGATTTGTCGTCAAACTGCCATTCATAAACGAGCCAACATCACTCGGACAATCATTAACACAAGCAACCAATCGATTCTTAAATCTGGAAAAACGATTGGATAACAATCATGATGTGAAAAGGCAATACACTGACTTCATGGACGAATACGAAAGGCTCGGTCACATGAAAGAAATTGACCGTGCAGACATTTCGTCACCGCATTACTTCATCCCACAACATATAGTACTAATGCCCGAAAGTAGCACCACGAAACTTCGAGTGGTCTTTGATGCCTCTGCGAAAACAACATCTGGCCTGTCACTTAACGACATATTACACAAAGGACCCACAGTGCAAAGTGAATTATTTTACTCCGTTTCCGCTTGCCACGATTTGCATTCACCACTGATGTGGAAAAAATGTACAGGCAAGTACTCATCCATCCAGATGACGAAAGTATGCAGTTAATCGTTTGGCGAAAAAACTCAACGCAGTCACTAAGGTACTACTGTTTGAAAACTGTTACATACGGAACACGTCCAGCGCCGTATCTAGCAACAAAATGCCTACAACAGCTAGCTAAAGACAACAAGGCAAGATTCCCGATGGGTGCGACAGTATTAGAACGAGAATTCTATGTTGATGATGCCCTGACAGGATCCAATAGCTTAGTCGAAGCTCTCGAAATTCAGCATGAATTGAAGTCACTATTACAAGAAGCTGGCTTAAAGTTACGCAAGTGGTGCGCCAACCATCCACAGCTGCTACAAGGGATACCAGAAAAAGACCTGGAAGTCAATTTAGAGCTTGCTTCAGACAGCAACAAAACCATAAAAACTCTTGGCCTGATTTGGATGCCACACACTGACAACCTGCTCGTCAAAATAAACATTGAAACAACTACACAGATTTCCAAGCGAACGGTAGCATCTGATTAAGCACGAATATATGATCCTCTAGGGCTACTAGCACCTGTTGTAGTAGCCGCAAAAATTTTCATACAAAAACTATGGCAACTTAAACTAGATTGGGATGATGTACTGTCAGAACAATATCAGCAAGAATGGAAAAGATTCCGAAAATATTTGGAAAGCATAAATAACCTGATAATTCCCAGACATGTATTTAGTCACAAGATTCCGTGCAATACACAATTGCACTGCTTCACAGATGCAACAGAAAAAGCATATGGTGCCGCAGTCTTTATCCGTGCAGTTTTCAAAGATAACAGCATAGCAGTAAGATTACTATGTGCTAAATCACGAGTTGCTCTACTCAAAAAACAAACAATACCACGTCTAGAACTATGTGCAGTATTACTGGGCGCACAACTCATGTCCAGAGTAAAAATGGATTTGAAATATGAAGATCAAAAGTCTCATTTCTGGACAGACTCACAGGTTGTGCTAAGTAGGATTAATTCTTGCTCCACATCTTATCAGACATTTGTGGCTCACCGAGTCGCAAAAATTCAGGAATTAACGAAACAGAATCCTGCGGATGTGCTGTCTCGTGGACTGCGACCTAAAGAGATGCACGCATGCAACCTCTGGTTCTACGGACCTATCTTCTTGCATGGTAAGGAATCAAACTGGCCTACTTCTATTCAGAAGCATCGTTTAATCCAAGACCCTCCGAAAAAGAAAAAGTCGCAGATGCAGCCAATTGTGGCTACAAGCAGTGTTATTTCTGAAGAAATCCTCTACAACATAAATTCAAGGAACTCATTTTCAACCTTACGAAGAATTGTTGCTTATTTACTAAGATTCATAAAAACGCACAAGGAGCATCTAACTCTCATTGCACAGGGATTGTTCTAAGCTCACAAGAATTAGATAACTCACTTCATTACATCCTAAGAACGATTCAACGATCCGATTTTAAAGCAGAGATAAATCAACTACTTCGTAGTGTACAAGTTGAAGAAGCAAGCTCAGTGGCCAGTTTGAACCCCTTCATTGATGACAATGGGATAGTAAGGGTAGGAGGGCGACTACAATCTTCGTCTTTACCTTATGATGCTAAACATCCAATACTATTACCTTATAATGACCCAATAGTGAAACCTATTATGGAAGACGTGCATCAAAATAATTTGCACTGTGGTCCACAGATGTTACTGGCACAAACAAGACAATGTTTTTGGCCAATAAAAGGCAAACTAATGGCCAGATCCATTGTTCAACACCGTGTACGATGTTTTAGAGCTAAGCCCGTTACCTTCCAACAAGTAATGGGCAACTTACCACCAACAAGAGTTTAACCGGCTCGGCCATTCGTCAATGCAGGTGTAGACTTCTGCGGACCATTTTGGGTGCATTATCAAGTACGCGGAAAGCGTCCACAAAAGACATACGTCTGTGTATACTGCTGTTTTTCAACAAAAGCAGTACATCTGGAAGTCGTAAGTGATCTCACGACAGATGCATTCATCGGATCGATCAAACGTTTCATCACTCGCCGGGGACATTGCAAAAACATGTACTGCGATAATGCGACAAACTTCGTGGGTGCTAGCAATCAACTTGCAGAGCTCGAAACGGCAATTCAGAGCAAATCAGCTCAGGAAAAAATAATAAGAACTTGCAGCGACAAAGGTATCAACTTTACTTTCATCCCTCCAAGAGCCCCTCATTTTGGAGGCTTATGGGAAGCAGCTGTGAAATACGCGAAGTACTTATTGACTCGAAGCGTTTCTACTGCCTCACTTACATACGAGGAACTAGAAACTGTTATCATTGAAATTGAAGCGATTTTGAATTCTAGACCCATCACGCCAATGTCTAATGACCCCAACGACTTATCCGTACTAACTCCAGGACACTTTTTAATTGGAGAACCTCTTACTGCTCAAATAGATGAGGCTACCAAATCAGCAACCCCAAATCTCCTATCCAGATGGAAACTTGTTTCATATAAAAAAAATGAATTTTTGGAAAAGGTGGCACATCGAGTATTTGAATGAACTACAACAGCGGTACAAATGGAAAACAACATTAGTGATAATTAAGGAAGATAACGTACTGACGCTTCGGTGGCCACTAGGCAGAATCGTTAAGGTATATCCCGGTTAGGATGGAGCAATTCGAGTAGCCGATGTAAAAACGGCCACTGGCACACTAAAACGTCCCATACATCGACTAACACCGTCGTTTCCCGAAGGCAATACCTCAGAGCTTTACGCAGAAGATCGCGGGCACGAGGACAAAGAAGAACCACTACTGCCTAGCCAAAACCACTCTAGACCGAAGGATATCAAACATCAACACTTAGCCAAACGCCCTCGCCTAACCGCAGGATCGATGGTAATGACATTACTTTGCATTTGTTTTTCTAAAGTACCACCGAGCGTTCAATCTGTAGAAATCAAATCTTTCGACCATAATCCAGGCATATATTTTGAAAAATTGGGTTCTGCTGGCATTATCACGAGCGAATGGAATCTGGTAACTTATTTTGACATGCAACCATTTTGGAACCCATTTCGAAAACATTAAAAGATATCCATATATCATAAGACAGCTCTGCGAAAAAAGAACCCAAACCAACACGTGCTCTAAAATAGGATCACAGCTCGAAAGTTACATTCAAGATTTGGAAATTAATAACAAATTTTTGATACCGGCTGACAACAAATGCAACAAGCGAAATGCCTTTAATTTTGTTGGAAACGTAGCTCATTACCTTTTTGGAGTGCTAGACTCAGAATATGCAGATAAACTCTCTGGCACTATTGATAAGCTTCGCGAAAACAACAATCAGCTTGCCTCGACCCTACACAATCAAACTTCCTTCATTGATAGTACACTTAACATCATGAAGGAAGATCAGCAAGAGATTGAAGGTTAATTTCAAGCAGTCGAGAACGCTATAAACCGGACGACAACTTGGCTAAGTAAACTTGAAGTTTCGGAACAAGTATCTGAAAAGCTCACAGAAATAACTTTTCAAGCATCTATGGCATTAATAAAGTATCAGCGGATACAAAATTCACTGCTCGGTATTGTAATGGATTCCCAACATGGACGAATCAATCCAACCCTGTTGCCACCAGGACAGCTACAAGTTGAGTTGTTTAAACTCCAGACTATCCTGCCCAAAACAGTCACCCTTCCGATAACTACTGAAAGCTTGCTTTATAACTTAATGACAATACAAAGCCGAATAACAGAGAAATACATTATTTTTACTGTAAAAATTTCACTCATCGCTGCAGACCAGTTTGAGTTACTCAACCTAATACCAATTCTATGGAAAAAGGAAAACAATTCCGTTGCTCTCGTTACTGCGTCAACACATCTCATTGTGGATCTTCACCGTGAACAATATTATCCACTCAATAAAGACGAATTGCGGCAATGTATTACAACAGGCGAAGATCGATTCTTATGTCGACATCATCATCCCCTATACAGACAAGGTTCTGGTCAAAGTAGCTGCGAGATAAGCCTGTTGTCTCATACAACTACACCATCATGTACCACCAAACCAGCCAGTGCAGCACCTCAGTGGATTCAACTTCACGAACCAAACTCATGGATCTACGCACTAGACAGGGAAACACCATTAAACGTAGTCTGCAACAACATACTTTCTCGAATGACGCTTCAAGCATCTGGTGTTTTAACCATTGAAAGAAACTGCATCATCAAGCAACCACTGATTACCATTCAAGGACATAGTCTTATAGGAACCAGACGGCATACTTCATACATTCCAGAAGACGACATTGAATCCTTCTTAAACATCAGTCAAAAAATCATCGCGCCCGAAGATGAGCACAAGCATCAGTTCCATTTACAACATGAACAGCTTTCAGTGCTGAAGGAACGGGTGCTAAAACTTCAAACCAACATACCAACCAATATGTACTAGCACAACATACACCATTACACAGTAGGATACATCAGCCTCTGCTTATCAATCATGATCGCAGTAGCCATTATCTGTAGCATAAAGCGGTGCTACCAACGACATCATACTACAGGCCCAATGACGATACCAACCAGCTCTCCTTTCACTGTTGCAGTCCACTAAAGTTGAACAGCTGTTCAACGGGGGGAGTATGTTCAGAATCATCGTACGCAACTCAACTTTTACAGCATTTATGCAAGCTCATGTATGACGATATATGCTCATACACGCGTGAGCCGATATGCTTGCATATACATATTTGCGTACTTCACATGAACTCATAGAATGGCGGTTAATGATCTTTTGATTTCTCATATTAATTAATATTTGTATTTTTTTGCTGATTGTATTAATTGTAGCAATTGAGCTTTAATATGCTGAAATGTAAATATTTGTAAATACTAAACATTGTTCATAAGTTTGAAATGTAAGCAATTATTTTGCATAAATACGGATTACATTATGAAGTAAATTATCAATTCAACAACAAGAATAAGGTGTGATTTGTGTTTTACTGTTCATCTTACTGTTTTTCTAAAGGTACTAGTTTCAAGTGCTGGTGCTTTGTAAATTGTGCGAGCTAATTTGGTTCAAGTACCAATTTAGCATCAAAGTCACAATTAAACAGTAACAAATAACTATCTGACAACTCTTAACAGCATAGGTTAAGTATCGCATATAAATGAACCGACTCGAATAGATGGTATTGTAGAATATACTCATACTACTACAGCTACTGTATCTGCCGTATCATCTACCGTACTATACTAATACAGCTGCTGTATTATCCTTACTGTGCAACTCATACATGGCTAGGTGGTGGTGGCAACGATACGACAGAGGCAGTCGAGAGAAAACGACCGGCATGTGAAGACGATTATCATTACGAAGATTAACGCGATTCATTCTATTATTTTTGCTTAAATTTCTATCAATAAATACCTTTTAAATATATAACCTGTGTTAATTTACTTAACAAACCCATAACTTGGGGGCTCGTCCGGGATTTTGCAAGTGATCAAAACGTGATTGGTCAAGTTTCATAAAGCCGCGTTACACTTGAAAGACTTGTGTAAAGTGAGAGGTTTGAAAACGACGGGAAACAAAGCAAAATTAATTGCAAGACTTAATAGCGCGGATCCAAACGAAAGTTGGGTGAACATGAGTGAAGTAGAAGATGGCGGCAATAACGTGGTTTTGTCAGCACGCTCCGACGACGGAAATAATGGCGATGAGACAGCAAACTCAGCACACGCAAGTGTACCAGAAGGCCAGGGCAATATAGAGAACAACACAGTGCCGGATCGTAGGAAAATTGAGATGTACCGAAGGGAGAAGGAAATTGCTCAAAAAGAATTGGAATTGGCTCGACGGGAGATTAAGCTGCTACACAGAGAACGAGACGTAGGTAACATAAGCGCAACGAGCAGACATGATCCCACTACGACACAGACCGCACCATCGCCCACAATATCAGCGAAAGCCAATATAAATACTGTAGCCGAGCTACTGAGTAATTTCAATGGCACTTCGGGAGATTTTGAAACACGGGAAACGCAAGTATGGTTTCTGAGAACAACGTACAATCTCGATGACGACTTAACGAAAATTTTGATTGGGATGAGACTCAAAGCAAGAGCTTTGGACTAGTTTTATTCGAAACCAGAGCATATTCGAATGACGTCAGATCAACTTCTTGACGGATTACGAGGCATGTTCTTTCATCGACCAAACAAATTAATAATGAGACGCCGATTCGAAGAACGAGTATGGCAAAAACAAGAGACGTTCCATGACTATGTGCATGAAAAGGTTATCATGGCAAATCGCAATCAATGATGATGAAATCATTGGATATATTGTGGATGGTATACCAGATCGAAGTCTTCGTGATTTGGCGCGAGTTCAAGCATTTTCCACAACAAACGACATTCTACATGCGTTTGAAGAAATCACTCTCCAAGGTAGAAATGCCGTAACAAATAATTCTAGAATCAGGAATGACAATAGAAGTAACGTTGCGAACCGCCAATACGGCCGCGATAGCGAATCGGGAAGAAGAGGTGAATACTCAGCAGAAAGAAAGGGATATGGTGATAGACGCTGCTATAATTGTGGTTTGAAAGATCACATAAGTGCAAGATGTCCGACGAAAGATGAAGGTCCAAAATGTTTCAATTGCAGCCAAAGCGGTCACATAGCAAGGAATTGCTCTTCAAAAAGAAATGAGACGAAAGATAGTTGTATGATCATACAAAGCGAAAAACGCAAACATTTCATGACAGTAATGGTCGTAAAATAAACGTCGTAGTAGAAGCCATTATAGACACAGGTAGTGACATTTCAATAATGTGCTTGGACGCATACATCAAAATTGGTTCACCACAGCTTGAAAATGAGACAACACTATTCCGCGGAATAGGCGCCGAAGAAAATACGACGCTTGGAAAATTTTGGGCTAAGTTAACAGTCGACAACCAATCGTTTCTGACGCCAATTAACATTGTAGCGAATAAAATTACAAAACATATATTACTCATCGGTAAAGATTTTCTCGATACAGTCGAGTTAAATGTCAAACGTGGAGAGGCCACAATCAAATCACTGAGTGAAGAAGATGATTCCTTTTTGGAAATTTGCCAAATTAACGCAGTGACTGATGAAAAAGCAGACAGTGTGGATTTGTCTCATGTAAAAAACGACTTTCAGAAATGCACTATATGTATGCCAATAGATAACTACCAGCCAAATCAAACACGTGAAGTGGGAATAAAAATGAAACTTGTGTTGAAAGACGAAGAGCCAGTTTACCAGAGAGCGAGACGCCTTTCACCGGCAGAGAGAAAAGAGGTAAATGTACAGATAGACGAATGGCTGAAAGCCGGCATTGTGCAGCCATCTCTTTCTGAGTATGCGAGTCCAGTGGTGCTGGTGAAGAAAAAAAACGGTACGAAAAGACTTTGTGTTGATTTTCGTTTAGTCAACAAGAAAATCATGAAAGACCGATACCCCCTTCCCCTGATTGAAGACCAACTAGATGCACTACAAAATATAAAGGTGTTCAGCACATTAGACTTGAAAAATGGCTTCTTTCATGTGCAGATGGACGAGTCAAGCAGAAAATACACGGCATTCATCGTCCCCGATGGACATTATGAGTTTCTCAAAGTACCTTTTGGTCTGTGTAACTCGCCGGCAATATTCCAAAAGTTTGTGAACGCAGTATTCAAAGACCTCATTCGTGAAGGCGTAGTATTGACCCCTTATATGGATGATTTAATAGTGCCTTCGATTGACTGTGACAGTGGATTGAGAAAAATTGAGCGTGTATTGGAAGTAGCTAGTCAAGCGGGGCTGATTATAAATTGGGAAAAATGCAGTCTGCTACAAACAAAAGTCGAGTATCTGGGATATGTGATCGAAGATGGGAGCATCAAGCCCTCAGAGCGCAAGATCAAAGCTGTGAGAAATTTTGCAACGCCGACCAATATCCGTCAAATCCAGTCGTTTTTAGGTTTTTCGGGTTATTTTTGAAAATTCGTTCCTGGATATTCAATTATTGCGCGACCATTGTCGAATCTACTGAGAGCCAATACACAGTTCAAATTTGGTGTTTGTGAGCAGGAAGCATTTAATCGATTAAAGCTTGCCTTGACTACAACGCCGGTGCTGAATATTTACAAAGTAGGCGTAGAAACCGAATTGCACACCGACGCATCGGCACAGGGTTTTGGTGCGATATTATTGCAACGCAGTAGTGGTGATGGAGCTATGCACCCGGTTTATTATGCAAGCGGTAAGACAACACCGGCAGAGGAAAAATATATAAGCTATGAGCTCGAAGTTCTTGCCATTGTGAGAGCATTGAAGAAGTTTCGTGTGTATCTTCTGACGATATTGAAAGAATTATTCAGCAATATATAACGACAAAGATATTGAAAGAATTATTCAGCAAACGAAGAAAGGGCAGGTACAAGGTTATGTTGTACGACGTGGACTTTTGTTCAAGGAGATCGAAGACGACTATTATCTGGTAGTTCCAAAGACGATGCAGACACAAGTAATTAGACGAGCACACGCCAGGGGACACTTCTCAGTCGACAAAACGGCAGCAATTATTAAGCGAGACCATTACATTCCAAACGTACGCCAGAAAATAGAAAAGATTGTGAGCTGCTGTATTGATTGCATATTAGCTGAAAAAAAACAAGGAAAACAGGAAGGTTTCCTGTCCTCGATTGACAAAGGTGAAGTACCGCTCGACACTTTTCACATCGATCATCTGGGTCCATTGGCAACGACGAATAAGAATTATAAGCATATACTTGTAATTGTGGATGGATTCAGTAAATTCACGTGGCTCTACGCAACGAAGTCAACAGGCACGTTAGAAGTGTTGGATCGTTTAATCAAGCAATCAGCTGTATTCGGTAATCCAAGAAGAATTATTTCCGATCGAGGTACAGCTTTTACGTCAGGTGACTTCCAAAGCTATTGTCAACGAGAAGGTATTCAGCATATACGAACTAGAACGGGTGTTCCAAGGGCCAATGGACAAGTGGAGTGCGTTAATCGAACTCTTATACCGCTTTTGACGAAACTGGCAGTACCCAAGCCGGAACAATGGTACCGATATCTGGATGGAGTGCAACAATGTTTGAACACCACTTTGCATCGAAGTATTGCCACGACACCATTCCATTTAATGTTTGGCGTTCATGCACGGCTGCGAGACGACGATAATATTCGAGAGCTATTAGAAGAAGAGTGTTCCACTGCTTTCCAAGAGGATCGGTATGAAATACGAGCTCGTGCGAAGGAATCTATTGCCAAGATTCAAGAAGAAAATCGGCGAGGCTTCAATAAGAAGAGAAAGGAGGCAAGTGTTTATCGCCAAGGTGATTTGGTAGCTGTGAAGCGTATGCACCAAGTACCAGGGTCTAAATTTGCACCGAAATACTTCGGGCCGTATGAGATTACCAGGGTATTGCGCAACAATCGTTACATTGTTCAGAAAGTAGGCGAGCATGAAGGACCACAGCAAACTTTAACGGCAGCTGACTTTATGAAACCTTGGCTAGATGGTAGTAGCGACGCCGAGTCTGATGAAGAGTACAGCCAGAATAAACAGTGCGATAATGACGACCTAAACCACGATGACATACGAGGTCGTATGCCCGACCAGGTTGACCGAGTGTAGGGTATACTCATACTACTACAGCTACTGTATCTGCACTGCATCTACCGTACTATACTAATACAGCTGCTGTATTATCCTTACTGTGCAACTCATACATGACTAGGTGGTGGTAGCAACGATACGACAGAGGCAGTCGAGAGAAAACGACCGGCATGTGAAGACGATTATCATTACGAAGATTAACGCGATTCATTCTATTATTTTTGCTTAAATTTCTATCAATAATACCTTTTAAATATATAACCTGTGTTAATTTACTTAACAAACCTTACTCTTTAATCGATAGTTTTTATATAGTATAAAAACTATCAATTCAGTAAATATGAATTTATAGCAAGGTAGAAGTTAGAATTGGAATGAATTTATATCAATAATATAATATATTACCTTTAATTGATGGTTTTGCTTATCTGACAACTCTTAACAGCATAGGTTACGTATCGCATATAAATGAACCGACTCGAATAGATGGTATCAGTAAATCATGCATTGACCATATCCTGCGTAAGAATAACTCCCCCCGGTGCCATGCTACACCTATTATTCTACAAAACTCAATAACAGATCATCTCACAACTTTAACTAAAGTCGACATGAACTGCCAAGAAACAAATATCAACTTAGTTAGAAGACAAACGACCAATATAATTAATTTTAATGAAGTAAAGAGGAAGATTGGTTTAATCGATTGGGACATAGTTATCAATAGTGATGATGATGGTCACTTATCTGCTCATAAATTTATACAGTCTATCTGCAACATAATCAAGCAATCTACAACCACTAAATTGATCCCGAAAAAACTCACACCCCTGAAGCATTGGGTTTGGAAATATCGTATCAATAAGGAAAAGAGATGAAATAAAAAAAACTCTAGCGCACCTGAACCGCTAAAAACACAAATGTTCGAAGAACAGTAGAAGAATCGTGCAGGTTTTGAGTGCATATTCCACCACATGAGCTGCTTATTACGGCCAATTTGTTTCAAATGCCACGTTTTACTTTGGTCTCAAGAATGCATTATAACTCATATGGTATAAGGTTTCAAATATTACCACTGGCATGAATTTCAACGTTTATGAGAGCAAAATACGGGTTAATTATATAATCGTTATCAGTTGCTTATTTCACAAAACTTTGAAAGCAGCATCTTATATAACATCAATAAAGAAAATGCTCAGTGCCTGCAGCACTCTAACTGAAGTCGGTGTTTGGGGCTGCGATCCGAAAAATTTGCTGAGCTTTGGGAATTGAAACATTGGTTATTTATTTTCATTGTAAATGTTTCCGGTATGAATACTAACTGTGAGCATTTATTGATACAAAAGTAGCACAACCGACTCGTGCTGGCAACCTTCTGCCAGTATCAAAGCCAAGAATATATCACATCTGTTGTAGTGTGACGTTACGATTACACAATGATAACGCACACTCATACTTTGTAAGCATTATCTTGTTTAGTATGATTCTATATTAGTATTACAGTACTTTACATTTAACAAAAACCAGAAATTATTCGATAAGAACCTGTCTGAATTATAACTTAGAAGTAAGCGGATCGTAATAAATTCATGTTCGAGTAAAGCCGGTCTTTTAATTATACCACATGGCACTGCCGCAAATAAAATTTTTCGGAAAATAATTATATATTCGTGCTCTCCTAACGTAATGAAAAGAAGTGTTGTAATAACAAGTGAAAACATTATACATTGAATGGGAACTGCAAACAAAAGTAATATAAAATTACCTGTAAAACGTGGCCGACCTGCAAAGCGCACAGTTATAGTGGTCGAAAAAACGATGGATTATTTGAAAAGACCAGAAACTCTAAAACTGGATGGGAATATATCGGAAAATTGGAGAATTTTTAAGCAGAATTACGATATATTTGCAACGGCTATTGAAATTGAAAAGAAATCGGAGGCTGTGAAAATTGCAATCTTCCTAAACGCCATTGGCCCAGAAGCATTGGAAGTGTACAATTCATTTCACTTGAGTGACGAAGATAAAGTTAAATACAACAAAGTATTAGAATCGCTTTCGAAATTCTGTACACCGAAGAAGAATGTAGTGTATGAGACTTTTATGTTTCATTCGAGGAATCAACGCGAAGGAGAACCGTTTGATAGCTTTCTATTGGACCTTAAAAAGCTGATAAAGAATTGCGGTTTCACTAATGAGTTCGAGCAGAGGATGCTCAGAGACAGAATTGTGTATGGGATTTATGACAGTCGACTAAAGAAAAAATATCTAGAAACACCAGAGTTGACGTACGAGAAGGCAGTTGAACTTGGGCGTGCAGCAGAGACGTCCGAACCACAGACCAGGAGAATGAAGAAAATTAATTCATCGGCAGTATTAGCGGTTGACGAGATCACGGACAGAACACAAAATCGGCAACAGTATGCGCGGAATAGAAATGGATATGATAAGATGAGTAATTCAAGCAAATACAGTAAAAGTAACAGTAATTTAAATGCAGTTAATTCTTATTTTTCTAAAAATAATACACCAAGACATAGCAAAGATTATACTAGTGGGCATAATTTTACGTCAACTACAAATGTAAAGAGAAATGACGCTGTTCAGCGGCAGGGAAATAAATGTCGGTATTGCAAAAAGTTTCACTCACCCAAAAGTTATCCAGCATATGGGAAAAGATGTGGTATTTGTGGTAAATTTAATCACTTTGCAGAAGTGTGTGCAGCTAGACTGGTGAGTGAAATAAATATTAAAAACGCAAATGACACTTTTTATATAGAAGCTATAAATAAGTTAAATGATTTCGGAAACAAGCGGGCTTGGTATGAAATTGTACAAGTAGATAATACTATCATTAGTTTCAAGCTTGATACCGGATCTGATTTGAATACTTTGCCCGTCAGCTACTTTAACAAGCTTAATAAAAAGCCTAAATTGGAAAAATTTGAAGGGAAGGTCGAAGCTTATGGAGGAGCTTCTATTAGTGTCTTGGGAAGAGTAAAGCTATTGTGTGTTATAAAAAAGACAGTAGTAATGCTAGAATTTGCTGTCATTATTAAGCAAGTTACCCCTATTCTAGGACTTGAAACCTGCAGAAAGCTTAATCTTATCCAAAGAGTGGAAATAATTAGTACTCAATCTAAAAAAGGAATACTGGAAAAATATGAGGATGTTTTTGAAGGACTAGGTTGCCAGCACGAGTCAGTTGTGCTACTTTTGTATCAATAAATGCTTACAGTTAGTATTCATACCGGAAACATTTACAATGAAAATAAATAACCGATGTTTCAATTCCCTAAGTTCTGCAAATTTTTCAGATCGCAGCCCCAAACACCAACTTCAGTTACAGTGCTGCAAGCACTGAGCATTTTCTTCATTGATGTTATATAAGATGCTGCTTTCAAAGTTTGGTGAAATACGTAACTGATAACGAATATAATTAACAAGTGTTTTTCTTTCATAAACTTTGAAACCCATGCCAGTGGTAATATCTGAAACCTTTTACCATATGAGTTATAGTTCATTCTTGAGACCAAAGTAAAACGTGGCATTTGAAACAGTTTGGCCGTAATAAGCAGCTCATGTGGTGGAATATGCACTCAAAACCTGCACGATTCTTCTACTCTTCTTCGAACATTAGTGTTTCTAGCGGTTCAGGTGCGCTAGAGTTTTTTTTAGTCTTTAAGGAATTTATTGACAGTCGATCAACTAAAAACTATTTATTATGCGCTAGTCCAATCTGCTCTGCAATAGGCATTGCAGCCTGGGGTAACACCTTTTCTATTCACCTCTCAAATTTAATGTCAACGCAAAGACAGATCCTAAAAGTCATCTTCCAATGGCCTCGTAGATTTCCGACAGCTGAGCTCTTCGCATTAGCAAAAGTATTCGATGTTAAAAAAACTTTTCTTAGCCGCTGCTCTTTTTTATACCTACAAGTATGTAAAACCCAACAATGCTCAAGATAACCTCGCAACAAGAACTAACCGTAATAATATGATAGTTCCCGCTTGCCGTAAAACGCAAACACAAAAATTTGTTTCCTACATGGGACCTAAGTGTTTTAATAAGCTCCCTGAATATTTAAACTAGCGCACCTGAACCGCTAGAAAACTAATTTTCGAAGAAATTGTCTTTGAGTGACAATGTGGAAAGACGTAATACACTTTTTTGTAGAATCATATCAACCATTCCTCGTTCAAAGCAACAGAAATAAACTATAACACAAATGATGAAAATGTTCAGTGCTGGCAACATTTTCCCAACGAAGCAGCAATAAGTTAACCTTCACAAGCTCATATTTAAATCAACTTATCCTTTGAATTTCGTTCTCATCGGAGAATTTCGTCGAAAGCTTTAGCGGTTAACGTTGTTTGAAGCTGCCATCCAAAAAATGTTCAAAACTCGGAAAATTTGAAAATTGGTTTCTTAGTTTTATTGCAAATGTTTTGCATATGTGTATGTAATTTGAAGCATCTGTTGATGCAATAGTTACGAAAATGGCTAAAACTCGTTACCCTGTGTCAGCAGCAAAGCAAAATATCTACCAAATCTGCTTCACGTTAAACGAAACCCAACCAATAAATTTAGTTTCGATTGAATCACTGCGCTAGAAGTTATACGGGTGAAAAAAATTTTAGGGTTAACACCCTCAAAACTTTTCAAATTTTTAAAACGTTAATATTTGTTGTTAATTTTCATTGCAGGATCGTTCCCATTTGCAAATCAAATGACATAATCGCGCAGAGAAGAAATTCCAAAAAATTACAAAAACGGTCATAGCAGGCAGTCCTTTCACGATTTTTGTACGAAATTCCTATGACATTTGGCTCACATTAAAATGTATTTACTGCATAAACTTCATTTTGATATCATGACTGCACCGGAAGTTAGAGGGAAAAAAGCTTTATTTTGCTGAGCAAATTTGCAAAATTTCGGAGACAATAATTACCATAGCTGGCAACCCTATTCTAAATTTTCAGCAAAATTTTCACCAAAGGTTACTTTAAGTAAGATCTAAATATTGTGTGAATTTCGTTTAACACTAGAACTACCGATGTTAAATATATACCTAGTTTTACCGAACCCGTCAAATTGACGGATTTTTGATTATGGCTTTCATAGTAACTTGTGATTTAGTTTAAGTAAATAAAAGAATGCAATTTAGCAATAACAACACTTAATATAATAATTCATTAATTATATATAAAAAAACAAACAAAAACAGTTTCTACTTCAATTTATATTATAGCAAATTTGTCATGTATGAAATAACTATGAGGCACATATTTTACATGTACATGTTATCTTAGATGAACACTTGCCACAAACATATTTGTTGCATGCATTGCAAGTATAAATCGCTCTGTTTTTATTGCACAATCGAATTTGGCAAGATTTGCGTTCATAAGGAGTTTTTTTTGAGTTTTCTGGAGTACAATCCATTGCCTGTTCTTGTTTTTTGGAGGAGGCTTCTTTTCTGCAACGACTATATTCACTGGAGAGTTCTTCGGATAATTGAAATAAAAATTGTTTTCTAGTTATTTTTTCATCACAAGTCTCTTTATATAAAATCCACGCATTGATTGCTGCCAAGTCCAAGATATTATAAAATACCTGCAGAGGCCATCTACGTGAGCCTGCTTTTACGCTATATTTGCGGGCCATTTGGTCAACTACATCTACTCCAAACTTTGTTTTATTGTAAAAAGATACAGTTTCAGGAATTTGTTTTCGATTAGAAGCAATTTTTACAAATTTATGCTTAGTACTAAGAAGTAGTACTTTTTTGCGAGACTTACTTTTGTAAATTGTTAGAACAATATCATTTGATTTGTAGAGCTTTGTGGAGAAAAGAGCCATGTTATCTTTTCTAACTTTAGCTATTTTCGGTAATTCTCTTTTATTTGCCCGCATAGTTCCAACAAGGCTTGTTTTTTTGGCCAATAGCTTCTTTGCAAGTTGAACACTTGTAAAAAAATTGTCTGTTGTTATGTTTCTCCCACAATTTACATAGTTGTCTACAAGATTCAAAACTACAAATTCATTCAAAGGTACTCCTGATGGTCTAGTTTCATCTTTGCCTAAGTAGGGAAAGCCACTTATAAGATATTTACTTCGCACGTCTGCAGATAACCAAAACTTAATTCCGAATTTGTCCGGTTTATTGGGCATATACTGCAGAAATCTGCATCTTGCCTTTGTGGGAAACAGTTGTTCATCTACGCTTATATTCTGATCTGGATTATAACAAGCTTGGCTATTATCAATGAAGGACTTCCACACTTCGGAAACTAATCCAAATTTGTCAGTTTGTAAACGAACACTCCTCTCGCTTTTTTTGTCAAAACGAATGAATTTCATAATTTCTGAAAATCTGTTTCTAACAAACATTTTTTAACAAACATTTTATTGGGCTTAAATTATATTATAAAAATGAGTTATACCTAATGTACTAGCTTAATATGTCTTAGGTCTAACAGTTTTAAAACTATACCAAGATCTTAGCCTAATGTTAATATGTACGTATTATGTATCTGAAATTCTTAACCTAACTTATAATATAGAGGGGAAAGCCCAGTAAAACCCCTCAAAAACTTCATTTTTGGAGCAAGCTGAAAATCTGTTTCTACTCATAGTTTCGTGAAAGAAAGAAGGACCCCATTTTTTGGACCACAAATATGATAACTTCATGTTTCTTGCTTCATAGGCTCCTCGAGCATATAAAATGGCTATAAAAGCATATAATTCGTCTATAGTAATTTCCCAGTCCTTCTGTAAAATGGTTTTGGCTTGTAGCTCAGTGCAAGCTTTTATGTGATTCATCATTCGATTATCAATTATAAGTCGAAATGCACTACTAACATTACCAAGCATAATTTTTCTCTTCGCATAACCAGTTGGGCCCGAAGTATCCTTGAATATAGTATGTGATGACAGTCTACCAACACAACCATTCCCTAATTCTTCCCATTCAGTACCGTCGACAGCAATGCTTTTTTGCGGTTTTTCTTCGGTTTCTGCTTCGCTATCCGATTCAGTATCTGAAAAAATTCTCAACCGTTTTCTGCGTTTCTGGCTCTTTTGAAGAATTTCTTCTTCGCTTACTGAATCTTCACTTTGATATTCATCTTCTTCACTTTGTTCAATATCTTGCACTTCAATTTCATCTGAAGATTCTTCAGAATCTAAAAATTCAGTTTTATTTTCCACGCAAGATATGTCCAAATCATTATTACCTGAATTAGTATCCGAACAGTCTTCATTTATATTAGTGAGTTTTTTGAATTCTTCAAAAACATTTTTGCTTCCTGGAAATCGTTTCATTGTTGCATAGGGTTTACAAAAACTAAATTTCAATTTTTCCGAGAATGGACTTCTCACAGGTTATCACAGATTGCACTTTTCACCAAGAACTTTATCACATTAGAAGTAAAACTGATAATGATTGTGTCCTGAATACATTTACCAGTTAGAGCTATTAGTTCTAAACTAACCGCGTTATAACGGCTTTCTCACACTTTGGATCATTCAGTATAAATGTCTGGAAGCGACGTAATGAATGTAAATATGTATATGTCCATCATTGTGTATATGTCCATCATTGTGTAGATGATATACATATAAATTATTATAAACGTCATTTTGACGGGTGCTGGTATAAATAGGTATAGGTCATACTGATTATGGAAATTAAAGTCGGTGAGGGGAAATTGAATAGTGATAATTAACTGTTCTTATATTTTATTAAAAGTCGTAATAAAACTCTAGAACAATTATATAAATTATATCAAATTTATAAGCATGTAATTTGAAAACCGTCAAAATGACGGTCTTGGTAGTTCTAGTGTTAAATCTGATGGCTGAATCGGAAGTTCTAGGCCAAAAACCGGTTTTTTTTCTCAGTGATTTTTCATGATGGCACCACTGCCACAGGATTGCCCGCATTTCAAAATACTTTCTATCAGACCTGGTCCTAAATGATATGAACATGTTCTGTGAATTTCATTATGATCGGATAATCCGGTCGTCAGTTCTCGTGAACAGAACTTTCGAGTGCTGAAAATAGAGGTAATTTAGTGATGGGTTGCCGTTCTTGTGCAAATCGGAATTTTAAAAATTTCAAATTGACATGATTGACAAACGTTAAAATTTATCAATAATTTGAATTTTGTGTCAAAAGTAAAAAATTTTTCAGCAGGTTCAATGATTTGAAGGATTTTTTTTTTCAAGAGCCTGCCGCAGCTACAGGGTTACCCGCACTACCTTGAAAATCCATGTGTATTAGACTTTAGTCAACATCAATACGCACTGCAAATTTCACGATGACCCAATGTTTTCGTCAGAAGTAATGACAAATCAAAATTTGAAAAAAAATCCTTGCCTACTTTTAGGCACGCTGCACCCACACACGGCTCAAAATTTCCAATTCTTTACCGTAAGCAAGTTTAGAACATAATAAGTTTTCAATCCCAATACTTTTTTTGAACAAAAACTCACGCTGCTTTTAAATATAGGAGTACCTCAAAATTCACTAGAACGCTCGCCACCGCCAAAATGTTTAGGATATCTGAATTTAAGCAAATTGTGGACCTACCTACTAAATACATCTACGTTCTCCGAAAGTTTCATATCAATCGGATTGGCCACTCCAGAGATTATCTCCCTTAATCATTTTGATGATATATATATATATATATATATATATATATATATATATATATATATATATATATATATATATATATGTATATATATATATATATATATATATATATATATATATATATATATATATATATATATATATATATATATATATATATATGTATATATAAAGAAATATGAATTTTCGGCGAAACGAGTTTAATACTACTTTTCTTCGAAGATTAGTAAAAACATAAATTCATTTGAAAGATTCAAATTTAATCTAAAAAAGCAACAAAACTCAACTATAACACAAATGATGAAAATGTTCAGTGCTGGCAACATTTTCCCAACGAAGCAGCAATAAGTTAACCTTCACAAGCTCATCCTTAAATCAACTTATCCTTTGAATTTTGTTCTCATCGGAGGATTTCATCGAAAGCTTCAGCGGTTAAACGTTGTTTGAGGCTACAATCCGAAAAATGTTCGAAACTCGGAAAATTTAAAAATTGGTTTCTTAGTTTTATTGCAAATGTTTTGCATATGTGTATGTAATTTGAAGCATCTGTTGATGCAATAGTTACGAAAATGGCTAAAACTCGTTACCCTGTGTCAGCAGCAAAGCAAAATATACACCAAATCTGCTTCACGTTAAACGAAACCCAACCAATAAATTTAGTTTCGATTGAATCACTGCGCTAGAAGTTATACGGGTGAAAAAAATTTTAGGGTTAACACCCTCAAAACTTTTCAAATTTTTAAAACGTTAATATTTGTTGTTAATTTTCATTGCAGGATCGTTCCCATTTGCAAATCAAATGACATAATCGCGCAGAGAAGAAATTCCAAAAAATTACAAAAACGGTCATAGCTGGCAGTCCTTTCACGATTTTTGTACGAAATTCCTATGACATTTGGCTCACATTAAAATGTATTTACTGCATAAACTTCATTTTGATATCATGACTGCACCGGAAGTTAGAGGGAAAAAAGCTTTATTTTGCTGAGCAAATTTGCAAAATTTCGGAGACAATAATTACCATAGCTGGCAACCCTATTCTAAATTTTCAGCAAAATTTTCACCAAAGGTTACTTTAAGTAAGATCTAAATATTGTGTGAATTTCGTTTAAATCTGATGGCTGAATCGGAAGTTCTAGGCCAAAAACCGGTTTTTTTTCTCAGTGATTTTTCATGATGGCACCACTGCCACAGGATTGCCCGCATTTCAAAATACTTTCTATCAGACCTGGTCCTAAATGATATGAACATGTTCTGTGAATTTCATTATGATCGGATAATCCGGTCGTCAGTTCTCGTGAACAGAACTTTCGAGTGCTGAAAATAGAGGTAATTTAGTGATGGGTTGCCGTTCTTGTGCAAATCGGAATTTTAAAAATTTCAAATTGACATGATTGACAAACGTTAAAATTTATCAATAATTTGAATTTTGTGTCAAAAGTAAAAAATTTTTCAGCAGGTTCAATGATTTGAAGGATTTTTTTTTCAAGAGCCTGCCGCAGCTACAGAGTTACCCGCACTACCTTGAAAATCCATGTGTATTAAACTTTAGTCAACATCAATACGCACTGCAAATTTCACGATGACCCAATGTTTTCGTCAGAAGTAATGACAAATCAAAATTTGAAAAAAAATCCTTGCCTACTTTTAGGCACGCTGCACCCACACACGGCTCAAAATTTCCAATTCTTTACCGTAAGCAAGTTTAGAACATAATAAGTTTTCAATCCCAATACTTTTTTTGAACAAAAACTCACGCTGCTTTTAAATATAGGAGTACCTCAAAATTCACTAGAACGCTCGCCACCGCCAAAATGTTTAGGATATCTGAATTTAAGCAAATTGTGGACCTACCTACTAAATACATCTACGTTCTCCGAAAGTTTCATATCAATCGGATTGGCCACTCCAGAGATTATCTCCCTTAATCATTTTGATGATATATATATATATATATATATATATATATATATATATATATATATCTTTATATATATATATATATATATATATATATATATATATATATATATATATATATATATATATATATATATATATATATATATATATATATATATATATATATATATATATATATATATATATATATATATATATATATATATATGTATATATAAAGAAATATGAATTTTCGGCGAAATGAGTTTAATACTACTTTTCTTCGAAGATTAGTAAAAACATAAATTCATTTGAAAGATTCAAATTTAATCTAAAAAAGCAACAAAACTCAACTATAACACAAATGATGAAAATGTTCAGTGCTGGCAACATTTTCCCAACGAAGCAGCAATAAGTTAACCTTCACAAGCTCATCCTTAAATCAACTTATCCTTTGAATTTTGTTCTCATCGGAGGATTTCATCGAAAGCTTCAGCGGTTAAACGTTGTTTGAGGCTACAATCCGAAAAATGTTCGAAACTCGGAAAATTTAAAAATTGGTTTCTTAGTTTTATTGCAAATGTTTTGCATATGTGTATGTAATTTGAAGCATCTGTTGATGCAATAGTTACGAAAGTGGCTAATGCTGGTTACCCTGTGTCAGCAGCAAAGCAAAATATGTACCAAATCTGCTTGACGTTAAGTTAAACCCAACCAGTAAATTTCGTTTCGATTGAATCACTGCGCTAGAAGTTATACGGGTGAAAAAATTTTTAGGGTTATCACCCTCAAAACTTTTCAAATTTTTAAAGCGTTAATATTTGTTGTTAATTTTCATTGCAGGATTGTTCCCATTTGCAAATCTAATGACATACTCGCGAGTAAAGAAATTCTAAAAAATTACAAAAATGGTCATAGCTGGCAGCCCTTTCACGATTTTTGTACGAAATTCCTATGACATTTGGTTCGCATCAAATGTTTTTTACTGCATAAATTTCATTTTGATATCATGACCGCACCGGAAGTTAAAGGGAAAAAAGCTTTATTTTGCTGAGCAAATTTGCAAGATTTAGGAGACAATAATTACCATAGCTGGCAACCCTATTCTAATTTTTCAGCCAAATTTTCACCAAATGTTATCTTAAGTAAGATCCAAATATTGTGTGAATTTTGACTAAATCTGATGGCTGAATCGGAAGTCATAGGCCAAAAAGCTGTTTTTTTTCTCAGTGATTTTTCAAGATGGCACCACTGCCACAGAGTTGCCCGCATTTCAAAATCATTTCTATCAGACTTGGTCCTAGTTAATACCAACATGTCCTGTAAATTTCATTATGATCGGATAATCCGGTCGCCAGTTCTCGTGAACAGAACTTTCGAGTGCTGAAAATAGAGGTAATTTAGTGATGGGTTGCCGTTCTTGCGCAAATCGGAATTTTAAAAATTTCAAATTGGCATGATGCACAAACCTTAAAATTTATGAATGATTTGAATTTTTCGTCAAAAATCAAAAATTTTTCAGGAGGTTCAATGCTTTGAAGGATTTTGTTTCAAGAGCCTGCCGCAGCTACAGGGTTGCCCGCACTACCTTGGAAATCCATGTGTATTAAACTTTTGTCAACATCAATACGCACAGCAAATTTCACGATGATCCAAGGTTTTTGTCAGAAGTAATGACAAATCAAAATTTGAAAAAAAATCCTTGCCTACTTTTAGGCACGCTGCACCCACACACGGCTCAAAATTTCCAATTCTTTACCATAAGCAAGCTTAAAACATAATAAGTTTTCATTCCCAATACTTTTTTTGAACAAAAATTCACGCTGCTTTTAAATATAGGAGTACCTCAAAATTCACTAAAACGCTCGCCGCCGCCAAAAGGTTTAGGATATCTGAATTTCAGCAAGTTGTGGACCTACCTATTAAATACATCTACGTTCTCCGACAGTTTCAGCTCAATCGAATCGGCCACTCCAGAGATTATCTCCCTTAATCATTTTGATGATATATATATATATATATATATAAAGAAATATGAATTTTCGGCGAAACGAGTTTAATACTACTTTTCTTCGAAAATTAGTAAAAAGCATGGAATTTTCAAAATATCATGTTCGCTTAAGATGGATTGTTGCTAATTTACTAGAAAAAATAATATAAATTTCTCAACATTCCTAACGTCACTTATCTTGACGATTACCTGATTTTTATAATTACTATTCAACATCAAGTAAGGCACTGATCTACAAGCATATCGAACAAGATCGAGATGAAAAAAGTATCCCAGACATAAGTGATCCTTAGGAGACAAGATATTTCTGCTTACATATCTACCAAGGTAAAAAAATCGCCAAAAAAGTGTATCTACAATTAAATGAAGATTTTGATTCAATCCAAGATTTTTTTGATTTCATAGTTGGTAAAATTCCAAGAGCAAGACAAAATCATGCAGAGAAATTACAAATAATCGACAATTACATATATCCAGCACATAGCTTAACACGAGAACGTGAAATAAAAGCGGGTGTTAAACCACCTCCCATACATTTCATCTAACAGGCTATGGTGTGAAAACTATTGTCTAGCTGCCAGTACTTTTTCCAATTAACATCACAGATTTTGTGGCACTCTTGCTGAGTAGAAAAGAACTTTCAGACGAAGATTTAAATAGGAGAGCTGGAACTTCCGATAAAACAGAACACCAGCTACGAAAACAATTATTTTACCAAATCGGGCAATCAGTTACGCATTCCATAAATGCTGCGGCTGAAAAATCTCGTATCAATATATTACCTGATGAATTGGCAAAAACTGAATCAGATATAACTCTAAGCACTCCATACCAAAGGAATGATGGAATGCGGGTACAACACCGCTACCGATTGAAGTATCTAAAACTGAAAATATTGCCAGTTTATTCATTGACGCATTTTGAAAGACACCCGTTGATAAACGTGATCCAGAGTTGATTGATGCCTCAATAAAAGAATCTTTCGATAAGTCAATACTTCTTGGTAGTCTTAGTCGATTGGAAAATAGCGTCCATGTACTTGATACAAGAATGCGTCAAGAAACAGGATTCAAAACCATAGAAGATTGCAGAAAAACTGATTTAATTCACGTTTACACAGAAATTAATCAACCTAGAATATTAGCTGATAGATTGGTGAGAAATCTTTGCCCAATTCCTTTGCAAGATTGCGATAGTATTCTCAGATTCAAACATGTAAAGTGGAAGAAACCTTTGTCGAAAGCATTTCTATTAAAGTCACAAATTAACAAAGTGAACTAGTGGACTTTGAACGAAGTTCTACTAAGCGTCGATAGGAATAACTAAAAATATTCACAAACACTGAAGTAAGCATTATAGTTTTGATATTCAATACCAATTTTAACGACATGAATTCTAAATACACACGCTATTATTAAATCCAGAGTGGTGGATATTTATCAAATATTGGTGACTTGTATCCAGCACCAATTATCTACCAGCGCGGGAGAGAATTAGTAATTTTTTCAGTAGTCTGTAACGTTATCTTAAACCTATCGCCACGTCACACAGTGGTCTATTTCGCGAAAAAGGTGAACTTTATTCATGAGAACCACTAGATGTATGAAATTGAGTGTTTCTTGGGTTTTCAAACATGGGAAATCTATTTCTGGGGTTGTGTTGGCTCCAACTTTTAACAAAAAGTTTCCAAAAAGGGTCGAAATTTGGAAAATTTCACTTTGTGGAAAAACATTTTTCATGTTAATAAACGAGTGTAACCTATTATTTTCATAGTATTTTTGCTGGCTAAACACGAAACCGCTGTCCAAATCCGCCTATCGTGCCTCAATGTTGAGGAAAATATCATTTTTAGAATTGTTTCCTGCTGACGCACTTTTTATAAATATTATGACGTGATAGCCAAATTTTGGACCACATTCGTGACAGCAAGCAAAAATGCTGTGGAAATGATTATTCAAATTCGTTTGACACAAATGATGTCGGACAGTATTATTAATTTGATTTGCACCTCTACCCACAAAGTTTAATTGAAACAATTGTAATTATTTTGAATAAACTTTTTTATAATAGTAAATCAACTAAACAAAAATAACATGCGGAATTCTATATATGTACATATTTGAAGTAGTGAAAAAGGCCTATCTACAGCATATAGCAAAACACATTGAATTTACAAATATTATCATTCACCCATGCATGCATATTTACAATTTGAGCAATTAATACCTAGCACGAAATTGTTTTGTATAGGTAAAAATATATTTTCGATAATGTTGCTTTGCATATAATTTCGATACTAAGCATATACATACCTCAATTACTCTATGATCATACATGAATTATCATATGAACATATTTCATTGAATTGAATTCAGAAGCAAGTTGGGAAATTTGATGATACTAAAGTACAGGTGAATGAGTAAATAAATGTATGAACAGCCAAATAAACATATGCCAATTGAAACTTTGCCAATAATATAACAAGTAAGTGTATGGCTTAGAAACTATTGTTTTATTTATGAAATTCAGCGTTGTGCTTATCTCAATCTCACGAGCTTCAACCTGGTACAAATGCTTGCTATTATGTGCTAGTGCAAATGATAAGAAAATACTGCAGAGCACGCGGACTGGCGCAATAAACGCGCAAAATGTTGCATTTTATGCAAGGTCGCTGAACTTTGAAAGGAGTTTACGAGCGTAGCCGCAGCTAGCCGCAGGCAAACTAAGTTTAGATAGTTACTTTGAACTTTAATGAATACAACTAGACGTATTTCGTAACAACTTTTTGTGACCCTCTAAACTTAAAAGGGACTAGAAGTTTTAAACACCGAATTCCTATACTATCTGCAGTATGAATACGATGAAAGGGGGGGAGGTTAAATCATCAATGTCTTTCATAGCTTAATAACGCTGTATTACTCAAAGGTATTTTGATCTTCATATTCTTAATTTAAAAAATAGGTTAAAAGACAGATGCAATTTTTGGCTGTTTTCAGCACCTGTGCTCTTACCCTTAAACTTATGAAACCCAATTACCACCTCAAATGATGGGGGCCATATAGGACAATATTACCCCCAAGTTTCAACTTCATACTTAAAAGTCCATAATTTGAATAAAGTTCACCTTTTTCGCGAAATAGACCACTGTGCGTCAGGTGTAAAAGCTGTAAAATGACAAGTGGTCCAGACCAGTAAGGCCATTATACAGGAGGTTGGAAATAAACCTCTTAAAGATCTTTTAAGAGAACACGGACAATATGCCGCACCGGGGTTAGCTCAGAAAGGTATAAACAAACTTTCTGTTAATATGGGTGGTACAGAAAATCGAATGGCTATAAAAATAGCTAACCAGTTTACAACAATTCAATTCAAGTCTTCTTTTATGCGACGTAAAAAATGTAAATGAAAAAAAAACTGCAAAAAGAGCATGTCGTTAGAAGATCAAAAGGGTGAAAAGTAAAAAAAAAGTTATCAAGAAAGACGTCTTCGACATATTTGATAAGTAATTAACATGTCCTCCTATAAAGAATGCATGAAATCCGAATTGGACATTTTCTCCACATCACCTATTCAAAGTAACATTTTGAGAACCGAAGAAGTTGCAGATGCTGCCGCAAGACATCTTGAATTGATTGGCTGGTATCTTGATCAGAATTAAATGGAAATGATTGAAGGCAATGGCCCAAAGTCTGAGAATAAAAAATTTCTTAGTAGATCAGCGCTATTAGAGTTAATGAGCAAAATCCATAGCGTCATATTTAACCAAGAAAAACTATTGATTAAAGGTGTAGATCTGCGCAGCATATTGTCATTGAAGAAACCTGAATTCTACTTGTACTCGAAAGATGATACATTTTCGATTCGAATTAAAATACTAGAAGCCACAATGTACATGAACCATGTAAAAGTCAACCCAAATATTATCCTAGCACATGAAACAGTACTGCAACGTTCAAATGCAGTATACCCGTTCAAATGCGTTGAAGTGAAAACATACACGCTGCCAACAAATACATTCACACTATCACTAGACAATGAAGTGGTGGGCCAATTACCGAACTTGCTCATTTTCGGGATGAAAGACAACCATGCCTGTACCGGAAAACGTTTTAAGAATCCATATAACTTCAAACACAATAACATTATGAGATTTGATTTGTCAGTTAATGGCGTACAAGTACCAAATCAACCTACAAAATTCATTTATTGAAAAGAAAAACCCTGGGGTACTTGAGCCTTTTCAAGTGTACTGGTTTCAATTATTTCGATAAAGGTCATCAGATATCCAAACAATTCTTCGACAAAGGTTCCTTTTTGCTAGCATTCGAGTTGACAACTGATAATTCAAACGAATCAACTTATGGTAGTTTGTTCAATCAAGGTGTGGTGAGAATCCAGAGAAGATTCAAAGAGGTATTACAGAATATTGTGACATGCACTGTATACGCAGAGTACGATATGAATATTGAAATCGATAAAAATCGAAATGTTTACTCGAGCTTATAAAAAAGTATATAAAGAAGTTCAACACTTCTCCTGCATTTATTTGTTTATCTGAGCACTAGTTGGAGATAGCTGCAGTACCATGCACCATTATCTGGTAAGTACCGAGTATTTTTCAGAAGGTTACTTTGCCTTCTGTAAAGAAAATTGCATTTGTAGGCTTTATTCCTTTAGATAAAGTGAATACAAAAGAGATCGTTTACAAATATCTTACATCAGCAGTTAGCACTACAGATCATACTGGTGTGCCTGGAAACGTTGAACTTAAACGTCTGGATGAGGATCTTCTAAAAACCCTCGCAAAGTGTTCAACTATTTTCGTACATGGAGAGCCAACAAAGGAATTCCTTCAGAGTTACGTCACGTCTCGTACTAGGATCGCTAGACTGGAACAATCACCTCTAAAGGACAGGAATGAACAAGATTGAACCTGATAATTCATTAAAGCGAAATCATGTTACTAAAAGATTTTTCAAGGGCGTTTTTCTGTGGGATTACTTACCCCGTTAAATAAAGAAACTTGTTTGTATTATTGCGAATACAGATCTTGCGCATAAAAGTGGAACCCATTGGGTGGCCTTTTACATTCCTAGAAAAGGACCTACCGAGAACTTTGATTCTTTTGGTAAATATTCTACCAACAAGTACTTCAAAAGATTCCTTCAGCTCCATGGTAAAGTTCTTGTAAATAATAAACAGAGGTTACAGAGTGCGTTTTTAAAAAAATGCAGACAGTATTGCTGTGTCTTTTTTTATTTTCGCTGCAGTGGTAGGAGTGACAAAAAATTTCTGAACCGGTTCTTCTCTACAGATTATAGTTTCAATGATGGTATTTGTATTATTCCGAAACTTTATTATTCCGAAAAATTTATTTGAAGACATCTTTGCGGAATAATAGGGAGTGCTGCAATCAGTCCTTTTAATGGGAAGTCAGAGGGATAAAAGCAGCGTAGTCACACCATATAAGCCATAGTTGTGTCTTTTACAATTTAATAAGATGGCGTCAGCTGCTGAAAAGTCAGCTAATAGGCGACACAAACACATACCTCTAAAAGAGCCAGTCACGTCGAGCCAGTCACTTCAAATACAAACAACACAAACCTCTAAGCGAGCCAGTCACGTCGTTAAAAAGAAGAAATAAGTTGCGAAATCACCCCAAATCGAATCTTCTACCAGCTTTGAGAACATAATTTAAAACTGCAAGGAGAGGTAGTCAAGAGCAAAAACGATTTTAAAATCATAAGTTCCGTCCAGTGAAGACGCCTTGCTGCATTATTATTACTACCTGGATGGATACCATAATCGTAAGGTCACACTCAGATTTGACCCGCAGACATTTTAAAAGAAGGCGATCTTCCACTACCGTGGACGGTTCCTACTGACAACTGACTACAGCCAATGGATTTCACTCTACAATTACCTCAATGATTTGAAGGTTTCAACAGGCGATCAATATCTGGAGAATCAAATGATACTTAACAACATAATACTCAAACATCTGGAGCTATTCAAGCTGTTCGAGATGATGGATTTTTTAAATATTGTCATGCACTTGAACAACCTGGCCTCGGAATATGTGAAGGAGTATTACCAGCAGTACTGCAATAGATGCAGAGAAAAGGATCTATTGAAGCTGAAAAACAAGGACTTTTTAATACCATCTCAAACGTCTTTTATGAATTTCCAATACTATGTATGTAGCTGTAACTTTATGTTTGATGTAATGAAATAAAGTGACGTCAAGAGAAAAGAAAACATAATTTTGTATATTATCAATAATATTGACTGTTCATAAGATAATACATGTAAAGATTTACAAATCTTGTCCCCGAAATAATATTGACTATTCATAAGGTAATACATGTAAAGATTTACAAATCTTGTCTCCGGAAGTGTATCATGAATTTTACAGATGGTCTTAAAATTCTTGAGATCTCGTAGCTTTGGTATCTCCAGGTGAAAAATGGTTGCACATCATATATACCTCTTCAGAGATTTGGCTTTTGTATCGCCTTCTACGTAGACTGCAGATTCGCTGAATGGTGCTAGAATGTTCGGAAGATTGTTGTAGTTAGCCTCACCGTCATCCCATCGCAATCTGTTGATGTTCTTTGCTTCGAACTCGTTTTGCCTTCGTGCCTTTCTACTCAGCTTCTGGTAAGGGTAAGGTGGAGAGAGGTAGTAAATTATAGGCACAGTCGAATCGTATGGAAGTATGGCCAACTCTTTTGCGAAACAGTGACCCTGATTTCCAGAAACAAATTTAATATCAAAAATGAGCTCGGATATGCATTCAGCAAGATGATAAGTGATAATATATGTAAACATTTTTCATTTAAACAGGCATTTATATTTATTTCTATCTATTATAATTGTGTTTCGCAATATGAGCTAATAGCTTATAATTATTTTACAAGTAGTATATAGGCTATAAAAGTTCGAGCACAATTTTCTGTGCATTTTTAACGAGGCCTCTAAATTCTCAAAAGTGTGTATACAATTGACAGAAGGAGAAAGCATTCAGTTGCTTATTTTATTGTAAATGCTTTGTTTATGAATACAAAATAGGAGCATCTGTTGGTGCAATATTTACGAAATTGTCTGGTGCTGGCAATCATGTGCTAGCACCATAGCTGCTTCACATTGTGTTAAACCCACCCTTTGAATTTCGTTTCGATTGATGGGCTGCGCTGTAAGTTATAGGAGTGAATATAATTTTAGAGTTACTACTGTCCAAACTTTTTAAATTTTCGAAACGTAAATATTTGTTGTTCATTGTCATCGCAGGATCATTCCCATTTGGAAATTTTATGACAACATCGCTTGATAAAGAAATTTATATAAATTACAAGATTCATCATATCTGGCAGCCCTTTCACGATTTTTCAACGAAATTCCTACAGAATTAGAAATGCAGCAAGATCCACTAATCACATGTATTTCGTTTTTATTTAGTAACTGCATCGGAAGTTATAAGGAAAAAACCTTTATTTTCCTGAGCAAATTTACAATACTTAGAAGACAAAAATTGCCATAGCTGGCTTCTCTATACCAATTTTTCAACCGAATAAGTGGATCTTGTTGCATATCTAGTTTTGTAGGAATTTCGTTGAAAAATCGTGAAAGGGTTACCAGCTATGATGAATTTCGTAATTTATTGACATTTCTTTATCGAGCGATGTTGTCAGAAAATTTCCAAATGGGACAATCAATGCAATGACAATTAACAACAATTATTTGCGTTTCAAAAATTTAAAAAGTTTGGACGTTTTAAACCCTAAAATTATATTCATTCCTATAAATTACAGCGCAGCCATTCAATCGAAAGTAAATTCATAGGGTGGGTTTAACACAATGTGAAGCAGCTATTGTGCTAGCACATGATTGCCAGCACCAGACAATTCGTAAATATTGCTCAAACAGGTGCTTCCATTTTGTATTCATGAGCAAAGCATTTATAATAAAATAAGCAACCCATATATAAATGTTCCGAGTTTTGGAAATTTTTCGGATGGCAACCCAGACGTAGTTTAATTGCTGAGACTTTCGATGACATCCTCGGATGAAAATGAAATTCAAAGGATAGGTTGATTAAGCACGAGCGTGTTATGGTAGATTTATTGCTGCTCTGTTGGACAAATGTTGCCAGCACTAAACATTTTCATCATTTGTGTTATAAAAAATGCTGTCAGAAAATGATATTTCTTTCTTTGAGTAAGAAATGGTTGATATGATACTACAAAGAAGTGTATAACGTCTTAACAAATTTTTAAATCCCTCAAAGACAACTTCTTCGAAAATTAGTTTTCTAGCGGTTCTGATGCGCTAGACTTTTTTACTTTCATACGCGTTGATCGTTCATTTCAGAATTATTCACTTTTGACCTTCTTCATCAAAATAAGTAATAATATTATTTTATTTCTCAACCAAGCAAGGTACAAGTAACGTAAACAGCAAAAAAAGAAAATTGGAAATTACGAGTACATAGAAATAAAACGAAAAATTAAATAAAATAATTAACTAGATAAATCAATAAGAAATTAATAAATAACAAATAAATAAAACATTGAACATATAGCTTAGGATATAGGGTTGCGGATGGCTTTGAAAAGGGAGGATTTGAAAGATAATTTTGAGACTGTTGGAGAATACAGATTACTTATGCTATTGAATATCCTGCAGCATCTATTTATCGGCTCATTAGCTGCGTAAGTAGTGGAGTGTGGATATTCCTTAAGTAAACGAGAGGACCTGGTGTTTCTTACAGGGTTATTCAAAACTATTTTGCTATTCAGGAATTCAACTTTGATGACGCCTCTAATGCTGTCAAATGTGAAGCAGGCCGAAAGCATCTTTCTTCTAGATGCAAGTGTTAATAAGTTTAGATGACCCAGTCGAAACTCATAAGGAGGAAGGGTATTAAAATCGTAAGGGCTGTATAGTAAGAATTGCTTTTGTATGGACTCGAGTCTGCTGCTGTCGGTTTCAAAAGCCGGATTCCAGCAAATGGAAGCATATTCCAGAATGGGGCGTACAAGTGAGATGTATAAGGATCGTGTGACCCACAGGTTACGAAATTCCTTGGCACGTCTTTTGATGAAGCCTAACTGTTTGTTTGCCCGGGAAAGTATTTTATCATAATGCAAGGTGAAGCGGAGTCGCTCATCCAAGAAGACACCAAGGTCGACAACGTTATCAACTCGAGCTAACAACTTATTCCCGAGGAAGTATGTGTTATGTGAGACGGTGCATTTTCGGGAGAAACTTATAACTTGGCACTTAGCAATGTTGAGAGAGAGCTTGTTTTCATTGCACCAATGATCAAGTGAATCAAGCTTGGACTGGAGAAAGAGTGCATCGGATTTAGATTTAATGATATGATAGACTTTGAGATCGTCGGCATAAAGTAGATGAGGTATATTTGATAGGACGTCAGATAGGTCAGAAATAAATATATTAAAGAGAAGTGGGCCTAGATGGCTACCTTGTGGTACACCAGAGGTAGCAGAAATATTTTTCGATAAAAGTCCTTGAAATTTTACCAGCTGAGTTCGATTTCTAAGATAAGAAGTCAGCCAGCTAAGCAAAGATCCACCAAGTCCGAATTTCAGTAGCTTTAGAATTAAGGTAGGGTGGTCAACTGTGTCAAAAGCTTTACTAAAGTCTGTATAGACTGCGTCAATTTGGTATCCTTTCTCCATTTTACATAGGACAACTGAGATTAGGACTGTCAAATTTTTGGTAGTTGAGCGACCTTTTCTAAAACCATGTTGTTGCTCGAAGTAAACTGTGTTGATCTTCAAACAGGCATTCCATTTTACAAGAAAAACTACCCGTCCATCTGTTTTTCTCCATACATTCACTTTCTCAACAAACAAACGCATTTTACTACGATGAAAATGTAATTTACCCACAACAAACAGTTTGTGATAATTCTCTTTTCACACTTTATAACCGACATCATCGCGGCACGCAATTATGTTAAACGCATTTCAACCGACTTAATCTGCAACTTGGTTTCATCAATTCTCCATACGTATATAATGCATGTTAATCATCACATGCTTAGTCACCAAGAAATGCACATTTTACCTCTCTGGGTCTGGTCTCACTTCAATCGAATCGATTAAAAATTCCGCATAAACCAATTCAACATAGGTTTGTTATGACACATTTGCAGGACATCACAAGACATTTTCATTCATCACACATGCATATGCAACCAGTATACTTTAAGTCAAAGATTGCATCAGCCAAATGCATTGATCGAGCTTCCACACTACTTTTGTATTAATGTCCATTCCGTTTTATTTATTTATTTATTAGCCAAACAAGGCATAAATTCAATACATGTAAATATGAATACGAAATGCGTATAAATACGAAACATCAAACTTTCTTAAAAACAAACTACAAATAAATACAGCACTAATAACAAAAAAACTCTAGCGCACCTGAACCGCTAGAAAACTAATTTTCGAAGACATTGTCTTTGAGTGACAAAAAAATGTGGAAAGACGTAATAAACTTTTTTGTAGAATCATATCAACCATTCCTTGTTCAAAGCAACAGAACTCAACTAAAACACAAATGATGAAAATGTTCAGTGCTGAAAACATTTTCAAAACGAAGCAGCAATAAGTTTACCTTCACAAGCTCATACTTATATGAACTTATCCTTTGAATTTCGTTCTCATCGGAGGATTCCGTTGAAAGCTTTAGCGGTTAACGTTGTTTGAAGCTGCCATCGAAAAAATGTTCAAAACTAGGAAAATTTAAAAATTGGTTTCTTAGTTTTATTGCAAATGTTTTGCATATGAGCATGTTATTTGAAGCATCTGTTGATGCAATAGTTACGAAAATGGCTAAAGCTGGTTACCCTGTGTCAGCAGCAAAGCAAAATATATACCAAATCTGCTTCACGTTTAACTTAATCCAACCAATAAATTTCGTTTCGATTGAATGACTGCGCTAGAAGTTATACGAGTGAAAAAAATTTTAGGGTTATCACATTCAAAAACCTTTCAAATTTTTAAAGCGTTAATATTTAATGTTAATTTTCATTGCAGGATCGTTCCCAATTGCAAATCTAATGACATAATCACGCAGTAAAGAAATTCCAAAAAATTACAAAAATGGTCATAGCTGGCAGCCCTTTCACGATTTTTGTACGAAATTCCTATGATATTTGGCTAACACCAAAGTCTATTTACTGCATAAAATTCGTTTTGATATCACGACTGCACCGGAAGTTATAGGGAAAAAAGCTTTATTTTGCGGAGCAAATTTGAAAGATTAAGGAAACAAAAATCACCATAGCTGGCAACCCTAATCTAATTTTTCAGTCAAATTTTCACCAAATGTTACCTTAAGTAAGATCCAAATATTGTGTGAATTTTGTGTAAATCTGATGGCTGAATCGGAAGTTATAGGCCAAAAAGCTGTATTTTTTCTCAGTGATTTTTCAAGATGGCACCACTACCACAGGGTTGCCCGCATTTCAAGATCACTTCTATCAGACCTGGTCCTAGCTAACACCAATATGTCCTGTGAATTTCATTATGATCGAATAATCCGGTCGTCAGTTCTCGTGAACAGAACTTTCGAGTGCAGAAAATAGAGGTAATTTAGTGATGGGTTGCCGTTCTTGTGCAAATCGGAATTTTAAAAATTTCAAATGGACATGATGCATAAACGTTAAAATTTATCAATGATTTGAATTTTTTGTCAAAAATCAAAAACTTTTCTGGAGGTTCAATGATTTGAAGGTTTTTTTCAAGAGCCTGCCGCAGCTACAGGATTACCCGCACAACCTTGGAAATCCATGTGTATTAAACTTTGGTCAACATCAATACGCTCTGCAAATTTCACGATGATCCAATGTTTTTATCAGAAGTAATGAAAAATCAAAATTTGAAAAAAAATCCTTGCCTACTTTTAGGCACGCTGCACCCACACACGGCTCAAAATTTCCAATTCTTTACCAGAAACAAACTAAGAACATAATAAGTTTTCATTCCCAATACTTTTTTTGAACAAAAATACACGCTGCTTGGAAATATAGGAGTACCTTCAAATTCACTAAAACGCTCGCCGCCGCCAAAAGGTTTAGAATATCTGAATTCTAGCAAGTCGTGGACCTACTTACTAAATATATCTACGTTCTCCGGAAGTTTGAGCTCAATCGGATTGGCCACTCCAGAGATTATCTCCCTTAATCATTTTGATGATATATATATATATATATATATATATATATATATATATATATATATATATATATATATATATATATATATATATATATATATATATATATATATATATATATATATATATATATATATATATATATATATAAAGAAATAAGAATTTTCGGCGAAACGAGTTTAATACTACTTTTCTTCGAAAATTAGTAAAAAAACTCTAGCGCACCTGAACCGCTAGAAACACTAATGTTCGAAGAACAGTAGAAGAATCGTGCAGGTTTTGAGTGCATATTCCAGAACATGAGCTACTTATTACGGCCAAACTGTTTCAAATGCCACGTTTTACTTTGGTCTCAAGAATGCATTATAGCTCATATGGTGGAAGGTTTCAGATATTACCACTGGCATGAATTTCAACGTTTATGAGAGCAAAACACGGGTTAATTATATTCGTTATCAGTTGCTTATTTCACATAATTTAGAAAGCAGCATCTCATATAACATCAATGAAGAAAATGCTCAGTGCCTGCAGCACTGTAATTGAAGTTGGTGTTTGGGGCTGCGATCCGAAAAATTTGCAGAACTTTGGGAATTGAAACATTGGTTATTTATTTTCATTGTAAATGTTTCCGGTATGAATATTAACTGTAAGCATTTATTGATACAAAAGTAGCACAACCGACTCGTGCTGGCCACCTTCTGCCAGTATCAAAGCCAAGAATATATAACATATGCTTCACGTTGTTATATTACATTCGAAGTTATAGGAATATAAAGAAATTTAGGGTTACCTGTAGCAAGTTTTTTCAAATAATCGAAAACTTAATATTTGCTGTTGATTGTCACTAGAATGTCATTACCATTTGAAATTTCTACGATAAAACCGCTTTGTAAAGATATTGCAATTAAACACCAAACCAACAATAGCTGGCAATCCTATCGTGGCTTTTCAACCAAATTTGGCCTGAATAATGTTTATATTAAGTTTCATTAATTGTATGAAATTCGTATTGATTTCATGACTGCACTGGAAGTTATAGGGCAAAAAGTTTTATTTTCCTGAGCGAATTTTCAAAACCAAAGACACAAAAATCACCATAGCTGGCAGCACCAATCAAATTTTTCAACCAAATTTCTATCAAACAGAGATTAGAGTAAGGTTCAGCTATTGTGTCAATTTCATGAAAATCTGGTAACTAAGTCACATTTCATACGGCAAAAAGCAGTTTTTTTCTTTGTAATTTTTCAAGATGGCACCACTGGCACAGAGTTGCCCACAATTCAAAATCGCTTCTAGCAGATCTGGTCCTACTTAAGTCCAATGCATTCTGTAAATTTGAGCTGTATGTGATTATTGGTTCATGAGTTCCCGTGAACAGAAATTTTTGATGCTAAAAATATAGGTTAACTTGGAGAGGGTTACCGTTCTTGTCCGACCTTAAATTTTCAAAGTTTGATTTTGAACGTGTAGATAAAACATAAGATTTGTATACAGATTGGTTTTATTGTAAGAAACGGACATTTTTTTTGAATATTCGATGGTTTGAATGTTTTCACTTCCAAATTTTTTTTTTCAAATTTAAGACACTAAAATTATCATAGCTGGCAGCTCCAACCGAATTTTTCAAAAAAATTTCTACCAAACGTGGTTTTAGGTAAGGTCCAGCTACTGTGTGAATTTCGTCAAAATCAAACGATTCAATCAGAATTTATAGGGCTAAAAGCAGTTATCTTTTTTAGTAATTTTTCAAGATGGCACCACTGGCACAGAATCGCCTGGATTTACAAATTACTTCTATCGGACCTGGTCCTATTTAAGACCAATACATTCTGCCAATTTCAATTGATTCTGCTCATCGGATCGTGAGTTTCCGTGAACAGAAATTTTTGATGGTAAAAATATAGGTAAATTGGGCAAGGGTTACCAGGCGTGCCCGTTATACCATATCAAATTTTTTTTATTGTCTATGTAAATAAAGCACAATATTTACATATGAGTGGCTTTTTTTTGAGGAAGCGGCATTTTTTCAAGAGAGACGAGGATTTGGAGGTTTTCACTTTCAATGCCTGCATTAGCTACAGGGTTGGCAGCACGCTCATTAAAAGCTACACAAAGCTACAACTAAATAATGCAAATATGTCCTGAAAATTTCGTTATGATTGAGTAGCTCTGTTAAAAGTTATCGCAATTTAAAGATTTTCAAATTTTCCCGGTCTCTTTTTAGGCACCCAGCGCACACATGGGGTTAAAAAATTCCAAAACATTATCCGATTCACATGTTAAACACGTTCGAAATTTATTTTGTCAACTTTATTTTTGCGAAAATTATTTGTGTACGAAATAATAGGTATATTAAAAATATCACTTAAATGGCCGCCGGCGCCAAATGGTTAACAATAACTGACATTTAGTGAGACCTGGACCTATTCTGCGTATACACCAATGTATCCTGAAAGGTTCAGCTCAATCGGATGGCGCGTTCCCGAGATTATCTCACTGAAATTTTTTGATGATATATATATATATATATATATATATATATATATATATATATATATATATATATATATATATATATATATATATATATATATACATATATATATATATATATATATATATATATATATATATATATATATATATATATATATATATATATATATATATATATATATATATATATATATATATATATATATATATATATATATATATATATATATATATATATATATATATATATATATATATATACTTAGCAGAAAAAGTCTACGTGCACCTTAGCACAATTTTGTATAACGGCAAAAAAATATCTATAACTGTACATAAATATTTGAAAACTTGCCATTTACTTAATTAGCACTTCTCAATGATTGCTAACACGAAAATTCTTAGAATTCGCTCCACACAGAAATGAGATAGTGGTACTTTTGGCGACCGAGTCAGAAAAAACAAACAGAAAAAGTCTACGTGCAGATACTGATGGTAAAAATATAATTTATTTCGAACAAGTTATTATTACATTTAATAGCTGGTAGGATAGCCTCGTCTTTTAAGAACTTCTCGCAACCGTTTTTGCATGGATCCCACAAGCTTGGTTGTTTCATCTGCACTTATGCTCGCCCACTCCTTCTTTATTACTTCCTGCAGCATTGCCTTGCTGGTAATAATGTGTTTTCGGATCTTTCTTTCCAGCAAATCCCATAAATGCTCTATCGGATTTAAATCTGGAGTCTGTGGAGGTGTATGAAGCTGTTTTGGCGTGTTATAAAGAAGCCAGAGTTTCACAATTTGCGCAGTATGCTTGAAAACGAAATCCTGATTGCAATCCGAGGTTCTCTGCACTTTGTACTAAATTGTCTTTCAAAATATTCCAATAGGAGTACTTGTTCATTGTGGACTCAATAAATGTTAAATTTGCCACACCATTGTACCCCATACACCCCCATACCATAACGCCACCACCGCCATGCTTTACAGTTGGTATCAGATTTTGCTTATCCAGCGCTGTTCACGGCTTTCTCCATATAAGCTTTCGTCCTTTAATACCAAAAATACAAAATTTGCTTCGTCTGAGAAAATGATGTCTTTCCAAAACTCATTAGGCTTATCGATGTGCTCATTTGCAAATGCAATACGTTTCAGCCTATTAATCCGCGAGATGAAGGGTTTTTTTGCTAGCTACACGACCATAGTAACCAGCCTTTTTCAAGATTCTTCTTGTTGTATCAATGCAAACCTGTTTGCTGAATTGTTTCTTGATATCAGAAGTTATTTGGGAAGCAGTTAAACGTGGATTTTGCTGAGCGATGGAAATGATTTTCCGCTTTTCTCTGATGGTTAATTTTGATGGTCGACCGGATCGTGGCTTGAAAGTAATAACTCCGGTGGTTTTAAAATTCTTAATTACTGTTCCTATTGAAGAATATCGTCTGCCAACTAATTCTGCAATTTCCCGATGACTTTTTCCTTCCTTCCACAATTTAATGATTATTTTTCTTTCACCGACGCTAACTTCTTTCCTTTTAACTTCCATTGTAATTTTCAATACAAAAAAACTATGTTATGCTGATCAACTTTCACTTTAGAGTAATCTTACAAATGATAGCTAGCATGTGACTAACAAAAGTGATTTTCAAATACTCCTTTTTTGCAAGAAATTTCGAAGAATTCTAACCATCAGTAACTGCACGTAGACTTTTTCTGCTTGTTTTTTCTGACTCGGTCGCTACAAGTACCGCTATCTCATTTCTGTGTGGAGTGAATTCTAAGAATTTTCGTATTAGCAATCATTGAGAAGTGCTAATTAAGTAAATGGCAAGTTTTCAAATATTTATGTACAGTTATAGATTGTTTTTTGCCGTTATACAAAATTGTGCTGAGGTGCACGTAGACTTTTTCTGCTAAGTGTATACATAAGTTATCAACATGAGTACGTTGAAGAAAAATTAACGTCTGTTCTGTTGAAGACTGAATTTTAATCTAACTCAAAATATTTCAATTATTTTTTTATTACATATTTTGCAAAGTTTACTTTAATACACAATTACCTTCTAACTCAAAATATTTCAATGACATTTTAATACATTGGTTTTAATACACAATTCAATTATATAAAATGCAATTCTGCACAGGCGACAAAAGTAATGGTGTTCTGGCACGTTTGAGAATGGTGTTAACTCCTCCCTCCCCTGGATGTTAAGCCTAATAGATTGGACATCTAGTATGTTAGGTATTTTCGGATGGGTGATCTCAAGCTTGTTTCTGCTGCTTCTTCTGCATTTGGAGACTACAAGTATACCATATGTTAAAATTAGTACTGTAAAGAGAGTTATATCTGTTATCGAGGATTTCTCATGATTGGTGAGTAGGTTCTTCAGACTGCATATAAACTCGCTTATCGTTCTTAGTTGTTGGTCTAACGGTGACGTGATTGTATTCTTTTCTACCGGACTTGGGCAGTGAAATAATGTACAACAGAAGTGATCCTTTTGCTACCATTGTTGGTTCGGCATATTCTATAGCCTCAACCACATTTTCGTAGAGAAGTGTTTCAATTTGTGCTATAAGTTGGTTAATTTCTTCCTTGTTTAATAAATTGGAGTTGACAATTCTATTTTTAGCTAACTGTTCGGCCTGCACTATTTCATTTACATCATTCCGCATGATACTCAGTCGATTGAACATCATTTATTGATAGTTCATATTTATCGGTGATATGGTCGTCTAAGTGTCCAATAATGTTGTTGTATTGCCGCAGCATCGCATTCGTTGAGTCCATCAGATTTCTGTTGATCTTGTATTGCTCGTAATAGTTGTTCAAGTCGATGGCGTCTATGAGTTTCATGCTGTCGTTTATTATTCGTCCGCTTCCTAACTTGATAGTTGCTATTGGTCCTAGGTACTCATAAACGTTTGTTGACGTAGTTTTGTTTGTCCACGTTGTACTGAAACGAGAGGAAAGATGCCTTATTACCCAGAGTTTTTTATATGGGACTTATGAATTCGCCTGCCGCTGGCGGTCGTTACGGTAACTTTATTGTCTTTGGCTACGATCTCTTTCTTGAAAATAGGTTTGTGTTTGCCCTGAATTTGTTTCACTACTACGTATATGGTTTGTCCAGAATCATAAGTTTTTGGCTCTTGTCTTTTGGGATTTTCGTTGTTCAGCTTACGCTTTTGCTTCCTTCGAATTTGATTTATCAAATCGTCATTGACTTTGTTTTTAAAATCTACTAAGTTTTGATAATTTATTCGCTGTTCTCTTCCGAAAAATACGTCGCTAGGTTTCCTGTTTGTTACCGAATGAATCGTGTTATTGTATCGGTCAACGGCAATGTTGATGATTTCTTTCGTCGACAAGTCCGGGTACTCCTTTTTAATACATCTAGTGATCTCAATTATGGTGGAATGAACTCTTTCCACAGTTTCATTTACCTCACTTTTCTGGCATGGTGTCCTGTATGTCTCTATGCCCAGGATATTAATGTAGTTGGAAATAATCGGGCTTACAAGGCTTCCCTCATTATCTATCACCAACACTTTAGGCACTGTGAAGAAATGTAGTACTTTAGTCATCTTGTCCCTCAAATGCAGTACTGACCTGTTTTTTATTCGAAAATATTTTGCAAATTTAGTTAACTTGTCGATGCATGTGATAAATTTCTCTCCTTGGTATTCCGTGATATCTAGATGCAAGACTTCTGAAGGATACCTGGGTATTGGTGTATTCTGTAGCTCCGGCCTATTGGGATGGCGGTCGTATTTATTGCAGTTGCAAATGTCGCAAGATTTGATATACTTCTTTATTTCTTTAGTAATTTGAGGGAAGTAGAATTGTTCTAAAATTTGTTTCTTATTTTCGTCATGATTACGGTAAGCCCTTCTGTGCTCTTTATCTATGATTGCCATTTTGTTATCGGGGTTTGTAATGTCCTGCACAACTCGCTGTGTTATGCGTATTCGGAATCTACAAAAATGTTCCCTAAACACTTCTTGCAGGAGCTGTATGTACGGTTCGGGAATTTTGAGCCCAATTATGACATTGGGATTTTAGCGTTTTTATGAGAGCTTTTAGCGTTTTTATGAGAGCCTCTTTTGTTACCTTCGTGGGTTTAATATTATGCCTACGGTATTCCTTGTGAGGCTCTTCATATCCGTAAGTGTCCTTTTCTTCCGAAATTATCAGTTGGTTCTTAAATACGTTTATAGGTGCCTCGCAACAAGGAATGAGGTCGGTGCTGTCTTCGTCGGCACTATGTGCCGTCTGGGATGAATTAGATGTAAGAATGTTGGCTTCCATTTCTAACCTTGATAGTGCATCAGCAACGTTATTCGTTTTCCCAGGTTTGTATACGAGTTCGCAGTTGTATTCCTCTATGCGAGCCTTCCACCTTTTGAGCTTGGCATTGTTGTTCCTGTTGCTCAAGCTAAACGTCAATGGCTGATGGTCGGTGAGTATTTTCACCTTTTTTGCTCCATAGAGGTAGTTTCTTAGCTTGTCCAGGGCCCAGACAATGGCAAGCATTTCCTTCTCATTTATTGCATACGCCTCCTTGGTTTTATCAAGCGATCGGGAAATGTATGTGATTGGCTTATCCTTTCCGATTTCGCCCTGAGAAAGCACTACTTCGAGGGCCGTATTCGATGCGTCTGTGGTCAATATGAAATCCTTAGAGAAATCTGGAAAGGCTAGTATTTCGGGTGAGGCTAAAATTTCCTTCAATTCATTAAACGCTTTTAGCTCTATTTCTCCCATCTCGATTGGAATCTTTTTGGATTGGGTTGACTTAACTTGCCCTTTTTCACTTCTTGTCATATTAGTCAATGGCTTGGCAATTTTAGCGAAGTCCCTTATGAAACGGCGGTAATATGATGTCAGTCCCAGGAAACTTTTCAGATCTTTCAGATTAGAAGGTGGTTTAACACGTTCACGCCGGCGCGGTCCACCGGTGGCCCGCGCTAAACTGTCTCATCTGGCGGCGCGTACCACCGGTGGCCCGCACTAGATTGTCTCATCGGGCGGCGCGTACCACCGGTGGCCCGCACTAAATTGTCTCACTGGGCGGCGCGTATCACCGGTGGTACGCATTCGATTGTGCATATTAGACGCTGAAAACTAAAATAATGAAAATTTAACGTATTTTCATTCAAAACATTTATTTTTAATTGCAATTATAATTAATAACGTATCATAAACATAAGTTTTATTCAATAACATAAACATAATAATGCAATATTATAAATATAACTCAAATTCGGTAAAAATAACGTAAACATTCAATATTATTTTCTTTATAATTTCATTTTTTATTGTTTTGTGTGTAATTTGTTAAAACATTTCAAGCAAAGTGCTGGCTGACCCTTGCAATGTCCACAATACCTCTTTACTCTTGTTGTTTTGTTAGTGGCATAATCTCTGCCCTTTTTCTTGGACAAATTTTTATAGCATTCCTTGCAGCGTTTACGGGACTCTCTTGCAGATCCCTCATATGATTGAAGAACATGTTTATTTGACGGTATATGACAGTATATTTGTTCTTTTGCCAAAAGGTGATCAATAATCACTTCCCTAAATTGTAATATATTCATACTTTTAGTGCCCCATCTTTTATGAATATACCAGGCATTCACGAGGGAAGTTCCGCATATTAATTGTAATATTACTTTTCGGTACCATTTAATGGTTTTTCGTAAACAACTGTAATACCCCGATAGTTGGTCTGATAAATCAACACCTTTTTTTGCAATATTATAATCAAACACAGCATCTGGCTTTACTTTGCCATTTGTTCCTTGTACAAATTTACACCGGTGATTCTTTGAGGTAGTTAACATGCATACTGGTCTTTTGTCAGTCCATTTCAGAAATTTTACACCGCTACGATTTTCGAAACTTATCATTTCACCACGTTTTTGTTTTGTTTTTGCCTGCGGTGGTAGAAATTTTTTGTTTATTTTTACAGTACCACACATAAATGTATTGGTCTCTAAAAGTTCTTCGCCCAAAGGGACACTTGTATAATAACTATCAATAAATAGTATGCGGCCCTCAAATAATAAGCCATTGAGTAATCTCATTACTACATCATGAGAATGTGATTTTTCAATGATCGTTTCATTTTTCCCGGCATAAATTTCGAAATTATAAGTGTAGCCTTCAGGCAAACACAATTTGTATAATTTTTCGCCGTACTTATGTAGCTTGCCTGGGATGTACTGATGAAAACCTAGGCGTCCTATCCACGGAACCATACTTTCATCGATAACGATATTTTTTCCAGGATTTATAGAACTCTTGAAGGTATCCACGATTGCGTCACTAATGTTACGAATTTTGTACAACCGATCTTCAGTTCTGGCTGTAGTATTGTCTGAAAAATGTAAAAACTTAAGAATAGATAAAAAATGATCACGTCGCATTGCATTTTTTATGCGTGCGTTCGCATACATGTCGTTGTTAGACCAATACAATCTAATTTCTGGTAATTGCACTACACCCAAAATAAGCAATATGCCAATAAAAGTATTCATTTCATCTCTTGTAACAGACTGCCAGGCCTGTTGGTGCGTTCTACTGCTAGATGTAGAATTATTTATGCATTGTATAGCATATTTATTTGTTTCTTCAACTATCAAATCTAGTATGTGATCCGTGAGGAATAGTTTGTATAAATCAAAAGGGTCATTACAGTCAGTGTTTTCATTTAAAAATTCCTCTTCTTCTAAATACTCATTTATGACTGAAGTTCTTTCTTTTACTTCTTGCCATTCCTCATCGTTATCCTCGTTCTCTGATTTAGACATCAAATCTTCTTCTTCCGTGGAACATTCGTACACTTCACTGTTTATATTAACAAAATCCTCATCTGAACAGGAAGAGAGTATCCGTAATCTTGATGCCTTTCTCCTGCTTCTATTTATAGATTCATCAGAATCACTTATTTCCATGTCCATGTTACCTATATTTTATCAGGGCAAAAATTAAAAAAAAAACATTCAACCACCTTTCTAGTTATACTTACTGGTAGAAATCTGTGGTCAGGATGAAAAAACGGCACGAATTACACAACTTGCACAATAAGCATTCACTTTACTACTGAGTAAACATACAACGCGTATGCAGGTTTGTACAGGAAAAAGTCGCTTGCCGCCAGATGAAGCGCGGCATTAATTTCAGCGCCGCCTCACAGCAAAACAAATGAAAATCGGCCCCGGCGTGAACGTGTTAATGTTCTGTATTGCTGCTACCTTCTTGGCGTCTGGCCTAATCCCCTCACTGGAAATGATATAACCTAAGAATTCCGTTTCCTTTTTTAGAAATTCGGTCTTGTCGAGATTGATTCGTAAATTAGCTTTTTCGATCTCGGAAAAGACTTTCTCTAAGTTTTCGAAATGTTCCGCCTCCGTTCTTCCGAATATGATTATGTCATCAATGTAGACGTAACATATTCTGCCTATATATTCCCGGAGCACATCATCGATCATTCTTTGGAATATTGCGGGAGCATTTCGCAATCCGAATGGTAATCTTGTATATTCGAATTTTCCATTCATTGTTGAAAAATCTGTCTTCGGTATATCGCGTTCGCTAATTTGGATTTGGTGAAAGCCTGAGGTCAAGTCCAACGTCGTGAAGTACTTCGCTTCACCAAGGCTGGCTATTGTGTTGGATATATCCGGGATGGGATATGTGTCCGGTATGGTCACCGCATTCAATTTTTTGAAGTCGATTACCATTCTGTATTTTCGAGATCCGGAAGAGTCCGCTTTTTTCTCGACTATCCAAACGGGAGCATTGTACGGACTCTTGGAAGGCCTAATGATTCCGTCCTTCAATAGTTTTTTTATTTGGTTTTTTTATTTGTCGACCTCTTCACGCATAGCAGAAGGATATGGATATGATTTTGCGTATATTGGTTCATCTGTTATTGTTCTGATCTCTGCCTTAATGTTTGTATCGATAATTTGGCTGTTGTCCACCGGTCCAAAAAGTTGTTGAAATTTCTGTATGATTCTTTTTAATTTCGCTTTTGTTTCAAGGTTCAGATGACTATCTCTGACTTCTATATTATTCACCTGAGTCAAGAACTTCTCTTTCAGCGGGATTACAATGTTTGGCTTGATTTCTAATACGTTATTTTTTCTATCGATTATCGCTTCGAGGTCTTTCAGGGTGTCATCTCTGATTATCCCATCGAAAGACTCAAGTCCCGGTAGAATGAAGAAATTTATTGTGGAATCGTTTCCAATGCTAGAGAAGAATTTTCCTGAAATTTGGTCCCTTATCACTATGTTAACTCCTGCTGATCGTATTTTAAATGGGCGTTTGACTGGTTTTCTGTTTGCGCCTAATGCGGGTCGTACAAAGTTCTTATTGGCACCCGTATCAACAAGGAATTTAAGGGTTTTGCCGTCTCTAGTTCTATATTCCAAGTATGGAATGCTAGAGACGCTTGTGTCATATAAATTTACTTTGTGACACTCGTCCTGTTCATACTCGAAATGAAGATCTGCGATTTCATAGTAGTCTTCATGGAGTTGCTCCTGTTCTTCACCGCACGGCTGTTCATCCAGTGCCTCCAGAACATTTATCCTTTGCTGTTTGCGAGGTTAATTGTCGGAGGTTCTATATCTTTTAGCAGGATCTTTATCGTCTTTCAGATTCAGATAATCAATCTGTCTGGTTTGTATTGATGAATCTATCTCCATTGAAACTGGTGGTTTCGGGAATGACGGTCGTGCTGGTGGTTGTGGGCGTTGTTCATGCTGAATGTTGTAAGCCTCGTTCCTCTGGTAGGTAGGTAATGCTCTCGGTGTGGCCCTTGGGAATGGTTTTGGTGGAATTTTGGGAAACGGCTTTCCTTGATGTTGAGCAAAAATTTGGTTAATAGGTGCTGTCACTGAGTTATTTACATTGGCCTTGTGGACGGATATTGCATGGAAGTTCAAGTTTTGGACTTCGAGGCATAACGTATATGCCTCAGAAAGCGACTTGGGCCTTTGTATAACCAGCATCTTAGAAAGATCTCCGTTAACCCCGCGTACAAATACATCTAGTGCTCGGTTCCTATAAGTTTCTATGAGCACGCTCACCGTTTCCGACGAATAGTCTTCCGTGTTAATCTTATTTACGATTAAGGAGAACTGGTGGTTAACGTTGGCGTAAAATTCATCCAAGGACATATTCCCCTGCCTCAGCGTAATGTAAAGATAAACACTTTTTTATTGATGACCAGTTGTCATCGAATATGTTATATGAAATGAGCGCCGAATCTGCCGGCCCTCTAATTTTCTGGCGGATGCATTGTAAAATCGCCCTGAATAGTGGTTTACCGCAAACAATTGCGAAATCATTTAATATGGTTTCCACACTGTGCACCCAGGAAATATATTCGGTAGGATTCCCCTCGAATATCGGTAAATGCCTGACACAATCTGGCAATTTACAAATTTCCTTGAGCTCTTCCTCTGTAGTGGGACCATGGAGAGGAGACTCGGCGGCTGAAGTTTGTGCAGGCCCGTTCTGGGCTTCCTCCAACTTCTGGAGTCTGAATACGATGCTCTTCGTTAATTCAATCTGAGCATTCACTGCCCCGGTTAATTGATGAATGGTATCTTGCATCATTTCCATTTTAATAACCAACTAAAGTTTTTCACTTTGTGGTTAATAATACACTCACTTCTCTTATCAATATAATTTGCTCACTTTGTGAAAATAATGGTAGATAAGGATATTCTGTGTACTCACATGAGGATAAAGACTATTGGGTGGGTGCGTATGTCTTGGGTTCCCAGGTTCCAGATAAATCCAATTAAGTGATGTTGTAATGTGTCCCTTTTGGTCACTGTTCCGGTATTTCTTATATGCAGAATAGTGCCAGGTCTCAGAAAAAGTTGAAAATCTTTAACCCTTTGGCGCCGGCGGCCATTTTAGTGATATTTTTAATATACCTATTATTCCGTACACAAGTAAGTTTTGCAAAAATAAAGTTAACAAAATAAATTTCGAAAGGGTTTTACATGTGAATCGGATAGTGTTTTGGAATTTTTTAACCCCATGTGTGCGCTGGGTGCCTAAAAAGAGAACGGGAAAAATTGAAAATTTTTAAATTGCGATTGCTTTTGACAAAGCTATTCAATCATTACCAAATTTTCAGGACATATTGGTATTATTTAATTGTAAATTCGTGTAGCTTTTGATGAGCGTGTTGGCAACCCTAAAGCTAGGGCAAGCACTGAAAGTGAAAACCTCCAAATTATCGTCTCTCTTGAAAAAATGCCGTTTCTTCAAAAAAAAACCACTCATATGTAAATTTCGTGTTTTTTTTGCATAGACCAAAAAAAAAACTTTATATGGTATAACGGACACGCCTGGTAACCCTTGCCCAATTTACCTATATATTTAGCATCAAAAATTTCTGTTCACGGAAACTCACGATTCGACGAGCAGAATTAATTGAAATTTGCAGACTGTATAGGTCTTAAATAGGACCAGGTCTGATAGAAGTGATTTTGAAATGCGGGTGATTCTGTGCCAGTGGTGCCATCTTGAAAAATCACTAAAAAAGATAACTGCTTTTAGCCCTATAAATTCTGATTGAATCGTTCGATTTTGACGAAATTCACACAGTAGCTTGACCTTACCTAAAACCACGTTTGGTAGAAATTTGGTTAAAAAATTCGGTCGGAGCTGCCAGCTATGATAATTTTGGTGTCTTAAATTTGAAAAAATAAAAATTTGGAAGTGAAAACATTCAAACCATCGAATATCCTAAACATGCCCGTTTCTTACAATAAAATCAATCTGTATACAAATCTTATGCTTTATCTACACGTTCAAAGTAAAACTTTGGAAATTTCATGTCGGACAAGAACGGTAACCCTTTCCCAGTTAACCTATATTTTTAGCATCAAAAACTTCTGTTCACGGAAATTCACGAACCAATAATCAGATACTATTGAAATTTACAGAATGCATTGGACTTAAATAGAACCAAGTCTGATAGAAGCGATTTTGAATTGTGGGCAACTCTGTGCCAGTGGTGCCATCTTGAAAAATTACATAAAAAAAAAATGCTTTTTGCCCTATGAAATGTGAATTAGTAACCAAATTTTCATGAAATTGACACAGTAGCTGCACCTCACTCTAAACTCTGTTTGATAGAAATTTGGTTGAAAAATTCGATTGGTGCTGCCAGCTATGGTAATTTTTGTGTCTTTGGTTTTGAAAATTCTCTCAGGAAAATAAAACTTTTTGCCCTATAACTTCCAGTGCAGTCATGAAATCAATACGAATTTCATACAATTAATGGAACTTATTGTAAGCATTATTCAGGTCAAATTTGGTTGAAAAGCCACAATAGGGTTGCCAGCTATTGTTGGTTTTGTGTTTGTTTGCAATATCTTTATTAAGCGGTTTTATCGTAGAATTTGCAATTGGTCATGATATTGTAGTGACAATAAACAGCAAATATTAAGCTTTCGATTATTTGAAAAAACTCGCTGCAGGTAACCCTAAATTTCTTTATACTTCTATAACTTCGAATGTAATATAACAACGTGAAGCAGATGTGATATATTCTTGGCTTTGATACTGGCGAAAGGTTGCCAGCACGAGTCAGTTGTGCTACTTTTGTATCAATAAATGCTTACAGTTAGTATTCATACCGGAAACATTTACAATGAAAATAAATAACCGATGTTTCAATTCCCTAAGTTCTGCAAATTTTTCAGATATCAGCCCCAAACACCAACTTCAGTTACAGTGCTGCAGGCACTGAGCATTTTCTTCATTGATGTTATATAAGATGCTGCTTTCAAAGTTTGGTGAAATACGCAACTGATAACGAATATAATTAACAAGTGTTTTTCTTTCATAAACTTTGAAACCCATGCCAGTGGTAATATCTGAAACCTTTTACCATATGAGTTATAGTTCATTCTTGAGACCAAAGGAAAACGTGGCATTTGAAACAGTTTGGCCGTAATAAGCAGCTCATGTGGTGGAATATGCACTCAAAACCTGCACGATTCTTCTACTGTTCTTCGAACATTAGTGTTTCTAGCGGTTCAGGTGCGCTAGAGTTTTTTTTAATCTTAGGTACATATCTTTCAACGACGTAAAATATTTTATCGTAAAAAGTGGAAATGGCTTCCTCAAGATCTAGCGTTGAAAGAGTATTCGTCCAATCTATAGAGTCAAGTACATGGTGAATACTTTCGTAGTCAGCATTAAGAAAGTCAGATACAGTTGAATTATTGTACGTTTTTAAGTAAATAGGACCAGAATTGGAAAGTTCAACTGATAGTGCAGTGTGGTGTTAACTATTTGAAAACAGATGCTCTGCATCATTAGTTGGACTTACCACTACTTCGTCATAGGCGTTTGTAAATACAAGATCCAACCAATGACCGTTTTGGTTGGGAGTTGGAGAGACTTGCTGCAAATCGTTGCCGTAAAAAGTACTCGCAAGGTTGAAGTCATTGGAATCTGAAAGGTTTACAGGAAGAAGAAATGCGTCGTTTTATCGGGGATAAAGCATAAGTTGGGACGACTGAATTACCCTAGGAATATTATTTTGTCTTTTTAATTTAGAGACGTTGTAATTGAAGATATTGTTAACTGATTCGTCCTATCTGGGTGGAACATAGGCCAAACTATTATAAAGGAAATTGTTATTCAAAGAAACACGAATAAAAAGGTGTTGGAACAATACATTGGGAGTGGTGTCAATAATCAAAATTGAAAGTGTGTTACTAACTGCCAGCTAAACCCCACTGCCTCACGTTTGACCTGCGGAACAATAGTCCCATCACGTTATACGAAATTATAGAGCGCACATGTTTGTCTACCTTCACTCATTCCTCCCAATAAAAATCAAAATAAAAACAACCAAATCGGAATTTTAAACCGGTTTTAATTCGATTTTCGTGAAGCCATGCAATTTTATCCGGCACACACACATATTAACGCTTCATACAAAACCGGTATTCGTAAATCAAGCTCATGAGGAGCTTCCGTGCACGTACACAGTCTGCGCACACATACATGGAAATCGGCCGAAAGCTCACGAATTCCGGTATATTCCAAATTCTGATTTGGGAAGTGCTGTATATTCGCTCATTGATTGGTGTCGCCCTTATTACTCGTGATTTTCCACATATTTGAACATAATTTGCTGTTTTTGGTTTTATTCCATGCCACCATTTGAAAAGCTTCTGGATGAATGAATACTAATGTAGTTTTTTGTCTTTTTGAGCTTAAAAGTCTGGGGATATACAAACGAAAATATTCAATACAGATTTAAGGGTCAAATTTGACTGGCATAGCCCTTAGTTACTTTCTCTAATATTCAGTCTCTTTCACGTTATGAATTTTGTACAGCTTTCCAACATTCATCTCAAGTATGCTCTTTGATTTTATATTGCTCAAAATGTACACATCCTTAACTGTGAGGAGTATACATCTAACGATCTCGATGGCCATTGTAAAACATTTATTTTAAGTTATGCCAAATAGTTCCCCCTGTAGTTCTTGGTATGTACAGCTGCTTTGTCGTCCTGAAAGGTACTATTTTCACAAAAAATTCCAACTCAATTTTGCTGGATCTAATCAGCTATAATTTTTATGTAACCCTCGTTTTATATTTTACCCGAAACAAACCTAGTTTTCTGTTTTCATATACACCAGATTTGGGCATAAGCCATAGTTCCACCTAAGCCCATTTTACGTCCGATTTTTATGAAACGAATTCTTCTTAAATCTTTCAAATAATGCGCTTAACATTTTTCGTCAGTAAGAATTACTTTTTGCCCTCGCTTTTTCCATTGAATATGCTCACACGTAAACCGGATTCTATATTTTTTCTTCCTTGCAATTAACGAAGGTCATATTTTTCATTTTCTAAAATTTTACGTATTCAGCCCATTTTATAGTTCTTTTAGGTGTGTTCCAAATTTTCAGTTTAACTTCAGCTTCCGCAGTGATTGTCCTTGAAGTGTTCATTTAATTAGATGTCTCTTATATAATTACACGCTCTGCCCGTTGCCTAAGAACAAGTAGGGAGGCCTGAGTTATTCATTTTCTTATAATTTTCAGGATTTCTGAGAACCTGTTCATTTTTTTAGTGATTTTTGCGACCTTTGCCACACTGTTGGTCTTTCTCTAAATTTAATATCTGTCAATTTAATATCTGTCAATCCAGTCAAGATGTAAGTCATCGTTGTGATAAACAGCCTTAAATGCATAGCATAAAAGGAAAAAAAAAATAACAGCCTGAAGCTTGGTGCCCTTGATATGGAACTTTTTGCTTTTTCGTACATGAATTTGATATAATTGTGAACATAAAATCTGCTAGGATTTAATATTTTTGACCCAAACTTTTAAACATTCTTGAATAGAATTGTTCCAGAACGAATATTTATAATTTTATTAGCAGCTACATCAAGTTAATGATTACTACGCAACATTATTAAGAATAGTTTACATCAATATAACGATTAGTAAATTAGTCGTATAAGCCGACACTTGAACATTTGGACGGTATGATTAAAATTGAAGGCGTAAAGGCTTCTTCATTTAATCCTCAATAAATCTTTCCTGTTGCTACCGTAGTTCAATCTTCACTTTCTCTTAGCATTGTTTACTCCAGCTGAATCACCGAAATTAAGATGTGAGGTGATATTAGGTGCGTTTTTTTGCTACGGTACAGGACAGACTAGAACAATGACGCTAAAAAACTATTAACCACAGAACAGCTGATGCATTCGTTAAGTTTTCTGTAGGTTGCTGTATTTGCTGTGGTAGCGCAAAACAGCTGAAAATAAAGGGAGAAAATAACGAGTATAAACTACCACAATCGACATAAAATACCAAAGGAAATAACAGAAAATTTTCTTTTTTAACTTTCTACACATTATGAGAGCTTTTTCTAATTTCCTAACTACCAAAACATTGAAAAATCCAAAGCCACCTCACAGCAAAAAAGGCAACTTCTCATTAGCCTTTCTTTTTTCTATCAACACATTCTATAGTTCAGCACATGAACTGCCTTTGCAGAACAGAATTCCTGTACTAGTGAATTCACTGGGACAGGAATGTTGTTGTTCCCAATGCGTCTGTTCTATTCTGTGCTGGAAAGAGGAGCAAAAAAACACGCCTATTATTATGTTAAAGCTTGAGTGAGCGCGAAGAACTTGAACCTTTTTTTCTACTCATGCTTTTTAGAGCTTGTAATGCATTTTATTAATCAATCTTAAGAAAGTAATTTTAATTCTAATTATTACTAGATAGAAAATTTTGTGTTGAATAGATAAGTACAAACTGAGTGTTACACAAAACCCGACTGTACGAGTTCCGGAACGGGCATATTTTTATTCAGCACGTTTTTCTGAGATGAAATAGCCATTCGAGCTATTGCCTCATGCACCAGAATTTGCTGCTCGAATCTTTCCGATACTCACCTCCTGTGGAAACGCACGTGATATTTATAGATGATCCTTCGTTATACGGACCAAGTATGTAGTGAGGTATATGATTCCCAGTATCGTCTAATATAACCAGTTTTTCCGCCGGAACTGTAACAACAGAAAAAAAGTAGTTGCGAAAATGGAGCGTCCAACAATTCAAAAATTTGATGGGATGGAGATAAATTGTGTTGAAGGTCAAAAGCATTCAAAACAAGGAACCTACACTAATGTTTGTGGGTATGTATGGCAGTAGCAGTTCTCAAAACTTGGCAACTAGATACCTTTGCTAGTTAAGTTCTTCGATTCGTTTTAAAATACAGGAAAATCTATTGCTTTCTTGTTCAGAGGTATAAACATATCTCTTGATGACGAATCATGTGACCAGAAAATGTACAAGTGCATTTGCATGCAGAAATGTTAGCTCAAAAATTATATTTGGATTAATAATGTTGCAAGCAATATTATATTTTGTTTGGGTTTACGTTTCAGATTTGAGTAAAATGCAAGTTTTTGATTCCGAAGCATGTCTGCAAATAATTTTCTGTTTTAATACGAAATTTCGTAAAAAAACCACCAAAACCTACAATTGTAATTGTAAATATTGGGTCGGTTTCAAATCATTGCATTTTAAGCATTGCGTGAATCCGTAAGATAGTTTGGTGTAACAAATATTAAATTAAAATCTTTCAAAACCAGAAATATTTAAAATAGTTAATAAAATGTTGTAGGGACAATGTATAATCCACTTACTAATAACTTGAAGCTTCACTTTTGAATTCCTCGTTGGGCTTTTATGAAAGTCAACGCGACATCTATATACACCGCTGTCTGCATTTTTCGTTGATTTGATTGTCAAAATAGCTGGAGAGTCTGGCTTTGCACCTTCTTGGAAATTTGCGCGTCCACCAAAACTGTCATCGACCCAATGTGTCCCTTTTGTGAAATGCAAAATTCTTGTATCGATGCTGGAAATAGAAAACAGTTAACAGCTTAATTAGATAACTACACTCAGAAAAAATATATGTAAAATTGGCAAAAAACCTAGTTATTTAATCTATTTTTCACTATAAATTGGCGCCATAGAGGTTTCGCTATGAATTAACTACTACATAGTAATACGTACTTTAGTACGTAGTTAGTAGTAACAACTACATAGTAATACGTACTTTTACTTGTACGTTATGTTGGGGGGTCGAATGTTGGGTCGCCTCCTCGCGGTGCACCCCGGGTAACGCCAAATGTCTCAACAACTGGTACGGCTCGGCTTTTCTAATGGCTTTTGCGATTTGATTGACGATTGGAATTTGTGGCTATAGCAATAACGGCTTTTGTGGCATGACCTGGCAGATAAATGGTTTAAGGCACGACCAACGATTGGGAAATACGCATCCGGGCTGGCGGTTATGGCATTCTGGACCTAGCCACTTTATGCGCGGTACCGCCGGAGTGAAATCCGAGCGCGAACGGCTCCAGGCTAATGTCATGCGGTCTCCGTCTCGTTAAAACCTTGCAAGTCTCAGAGTACGTTCGAAGCCCGCACCGTTGAGTTGGTGGTGCAGGTTCGGTTGACATTGTTCCCGATTAGCGCTGACCTGGCTCTGAGATCCAGTCCCATTAAGGCTGGCGATCAACCCTCGCGTCGGCCTCCCTGCTTCGCATAGATTACCACAAGGTCATTAAGGCGACTATACATCCGGGTGGAGATAGCGGCTCTGAGCTGGGACCCATAAGCATTGATGACGCAAACAACAAAATTGACAGACAAGACACAAGACAAGACAGACGGACAACCAAACGTGGAGACGACAGCGGCGACGCAGGGCGAAGGAGGTGCCGCCATAGACCGTTTTGCGTTTGCGAGGAGGCCGAGGGTCCAGAGGACGCCTTCTCTGCCGAACACTCAAACGCGAAGCGAGGGAACGATCAGCTCCATATGCGCAACAGATGCGCAAGGTGCTAAAAATGCTGATCTCAGCAGCAGTGCTCTGGAAACTCCGAGGAGTTTGTGACGGTGCTGAGACGGGAGTGGTGGAGGAAACGGCACCGCAACAACTCGCACTAGAACTTGCGTCTCCCAAGAGGGAGTACATTAAGCGAGAGCGAGTGGCTGAGGAGGATATGTTGAGGATGTGCCAGCATATCCTTCGAAAAATGTTTCAGGCCACCAACGTGCAGAAAAACATATCGAAGCACGCTAAGGACGGTATGCTCGAGCTGGAGCAGGCATTTGAAGTCATCTTCGTCTGCAGAACGAACTGGCAGAAGGCAGAACTGGAGTATTAGCGAGTGTTGGAAGACCAAACTGCTGAGGCAGCCACTCCTGTAGGGGTCCCGGGACTGGATCGGCCACGACAGAATAAGCGCGTGGCCGAGTCTAGCCCTGAAGGCACACAAGAAATCCGGGTCAGGAAGGAGGTGCCAGCATCCGATTTAAGGAGGTGGGTGACGAACACCCACAGAAAGAAGAAGGTGAACGTCGCTAAACCGCCGGTGGTACCCGCTGGCCCAGAAAAGGTGCAGAAAAAAGGGGTCCAAAAGGGCGAAAACAAAGAAATGGTGGCAAAGAAAAAGAAGAAGGAAAAGAATAGGCGGAGACAGCGGGGAAAGAAAATTGATGCTGTAATCGTCAAACCAGCCCCGGGGAAAACCTACGCGGAGGTTCTGGGGGCCATCCGTCAAAATATTTCCCCAGATGAAACTGGTACACAAGTACGACGCATAAGGAAAACCGCAGAAGGGGGGTTCTTCTGGAAATTGCGCGGACGAACAATCGAACGAAATTGCAGGACTCGATCAGGGCTGCCGTAGATGGCCAGGGGGACGTGAAGCTTGTGACTCCTAGAGTCAAAATCGAGCTTCTCGACCCCGATTGCCTCACAGTCAGCGAGGAGGTGACATCGGCCATCAATCGGGAGGCTGGAGAGGAAGGAGCCGGCGAGGTGAAAACCACTCTTTTCCCCTCTAACACAAGGGAACAGAGGAGAGCTGTGGTGGACCTGTATGAGGCACCAGCATCCAAAATCCTCAAGTCTGGTCGAGTCCGGGTGGGAATGATTAGCGCCCGGGTACGAAGATGGGCTGAAGCTACACGCTGCTACCGGTGCCTAGGCTACGACCACACAAGACGTAGCTGCAAGGGCCCGGACCGGAGTGCCAGCTGCTGGAAATTTGGACAGGTTGGCCACCGGGCAGCAGACTGCTCTGCGCAGGGTCAGTGTATATTATGCACTGAGAGACATGGTGCGAATGGTGCCAAGCATTTAATGGGATCGAGTGCATGCCGAGTTTTCAAAGACGCACTTGACGCCAAGAAAAAGCAGGGAAGGATATGAGAGTCCTTCAAGGCAACCTGCAGGGCTGTAGAGCTGCAGACGACCTCCTCACGCAGCTAGTCTGCGAGCATAAGGCTCAGATCGTACTAATCAGCGAGCCTTATAGGGAAAGGCATTCGTCCGTTTGGCTGGCAGATGCTACGGGGTACGCGGCGATTTGGATCGCCGACGGGCAGAGGGCCCGTATCGGCAGCCGCGGCTCAGGAAATGGTCACGTGTGGGTGACATACGGAGAAGTCACTTTTGTGAGCTGCTATTAGTCCCCGAACGACTCAATGCAGGAATTCGGAGACAAGCTTAGCTCACTGGAGGACTCTCTCCGTGGCATCGTCGGCAACGTCATCGTAGGGGGTGACTTCAATGCAAGGGCGTTGGAGTGGGGCAAGTCGAGATGGCATCGAGGTTGGGTTTGTTGGTGCTGAATACGGGTTCAACGCCAACATTCAGAAGACCTGGATTTGGTGAATCTATTCCCGATGTCACTATGGCATCGGAGAGACTAGCGGCACAAGTCAGCGATTGGAGGGTGATGGAGGATTACACTGCGAGTGATAATAATTACATCTTTTTCCAAATCGCTGAGAGCAGACAAAGACACCGCCGCTCTCCCTGTAAGTGGCTAGGCTGGAATGCCGCGAAACTTCACAGGGGCGCGATGACCGCATCGCTCGCTTCGAGCTTGGAAAGGGCCTCTAGCATCTGGGACCCCAGTGACCCGTGCAGCAGCAGAGGCCGCTGCTGACAGAACCATGGGGTGGATTCGCAGGGCGTGTGCGGCTTTAATGCCCAAACGTAAACCCTTCCGTAGGAGGCAACATGCATACTGGTGGAACGATGAAATCGCCGAACTGAGACGCATCGCTTTGGCGTGCAGGCGCAGGGCACAGCGAGCCAGGAATAGGCCGGGAGCGGCTGAGCTATCTGCTGCTCACATTGCGGCAAAGAGGCCATCACGAGGAGCAAACGTGCCAAATGGCAGGCCCTTTGTGAGGAGGTCAACTCAGACCCCTGGGGGGATGGCTACAAATTGGTCACTCGTAGACTTGGCTGCATGCGGCCTAGCACTCTCATGGATGCGATATCCATGGAGCGTATCGTTGTTTCGCTGTTCCCGGTGCATCCGTCAAGGGCTGACCGGCCCATCATCGTTAACCAGGCGGATGTTCCTCCCTTTGCGAACGAGGAGCTGAACAGTGTAGTGTCCAGGATGAAGAGCCGGAAGGCTCCGGGTCCTGATGGGGTGCCGGTCGAGGCGCTTAAAGTCGTGGCGGAGAGCCAACCGCGTCTATTATTGGACTTGTATAATTCATGTCTAGTCGCGGGGGTCTTCCCGTCGCGTTGGAAAGTAGCTCGGCTGGTACTTGTTGACAAGGGGAAGGGTAACCTGGGTAATCCATCAGCATACCGCCCACTGTGCATGCTGGACACTGCGGAGAAGCTTCTCAAGGAGTTGCTCAAGCCAAGGCTGCTGTTAGCAGTGAGATCTGCTGGTGATCTCTCTGCCAGGCAGCACGGCTTCCGAAAAGGGCATTCAACAATCGATGCCATCTCAGAGGTTGTTGGGGCTGTAGCAAGAGCGGAAGAGGCATGCCATCAAGCCAGACCGGTCGTCCTGCTGGTAACGCTGGACGTACAAAATGCCTTTAACTCGGCGAGGTTGACAGCCATCCTGCGGGCCCTTGAGAAGACGTTCCGTGCCCCTGACTACTTGCTAGCCATGATGCGGGACTACCTCAGGGATCGCTGGTTGCTCTACGACACCGACGAAGGAGTCAAAAGGAGGCCTGTCACTTCAGGTGCGGCACAGGGGTCGATCTTAGGACCTGACCTCTGGAACATCATGTACGATGATCTGCTGCGCCTGGAAATGCCTGCGGATGTGTTTTTGGTAGGTTACGCTGATGATGTCGCGGCGGTAATCACTTCCAGATCTGCCGAATTCGCTCAATTCAAGACTTAACCAAGTCATGAGGAGGGTGGATCGGTGGATGACCGAACACGGCCTCCAGCTGGCAATCTCTAAAACAGAGATTGTTATGCTGACGAAGCGGAGGATACCAACTGTCATACCCATGACAGTTGGCTCCGTTGAGGTCCAGACCAGCAAGTCGGTCAGGTATCTGGGAGTGATCCTGGACACCAGGGCATGTGACAGGGCTCTAGTAGTCGTCTCTTCGCTGAGTAGACTAATGGCCAACGTCGGTGGACCCAGTGGGACGCGACGGAGGCTGCTGATGGTAACGACCGATTCCATCTTGCTATATGGGGCCGAAATCTGGGGAGATGCGCTCCGAACTGAAAAGTTCCGGAAGCGCATTGCTAGTGTCCAGCGCAGGGGTGCCCTGCGTATCGCCTGTAGCTACCGCACAGTCTTAGAAGAGGCTGTGATGGTGGTATCGGGAGTAATCCCGATCGACCTACTAGCGCGAGAACGCAAGGAAGGGTACCTCTATCGCTCAGAGCTGGGTAGAACTGAGGCTCTGACGCACGCGCGTATGGTTACTCTCCAACTCTGGCAACAACGTTGGAGTTTGAGTGCTAAAGGACGCTGGATGGCTAAGCTAATTGGTCTCATTGAGCCTTGGCTTAACCGGAGCTACGGAGAGGTAAACTTTTACCTTTGTCAATTAATGACAGGGCACGGTTACTTCAGGAAATACCTGAACAGAATGGGTAAGGTGGTCACACCGTACTGCCGGTACTGTGTGACTGAGCTCGATGATGCTCAGCACACATTCTTTATGTGCAGTCGCTTCGTAAGTTTGAGGCGCACCATTGAGTCCACGATTGGCCTGGCAACGCCTGAGACGATCGTGGAAGCAATGCTGCGAAACGAGGAGAACTGGCGCGCAGTCTCAACATATGTTGACAAAGTGCTGCGCATAAAGCGGGAGGAAGGTTGCCTTACCGACCCATGAACTGTGGTAATTTCTGAAGTCCATGGTTACCGATGAGTGAGTCAGCACGACCGGGTCGAAGCAGTGCTTAGGCGGGTCCTGACTCGGAACTTCGTGGGCTTGTAGATGGTCCTTTTTTTAGTGAGTCAAACTTCACATACCCCGAGGTGATAGGTCACCCGGAGATCTGGTAAGCAGTTTTTTTTTTGCCATCTACACTAGGGGGGAAAAAAAACTTTAGTTGTATTAACAACAATTTTGTCCATTGAATCAACATGGTAAGCTTGTAAATCCAACAGCTTACTTGTATCATTATAACATGCCATCTTAAAGAACAATGTAGCTGCATAGTGAAAATATTAACACCAACGTCATAAATGTACAAACTAGATTCTTGAAAAAACCAAGGCACTCTCAAAATTACTCAAGGATTAGTTAAATTCAAAACCCATGTTTTATTTCTACAACGTACCTGCACTTCGGCTACATTATCACTCATTAAATAATCATGCTAATTAATATAAAAATGATTAAGGTAAGATGCATTTGCCTGTTTATTTTATATTCATACTTAAAGCTAATTAAGAAAAAATTGTTCAAATTCGTTTCGCTTAGTATCAGGTCCATAAGCTTTGGCAACCAATAAATAATAGGATTAATTCAGGATAAATTATTGTTATTTTTTAGTGTTTACATGGAAAAAATGCGTATCAAAACTAGTGTAATACCAACACGAACCTATTATTCATTATAATAATACATATTCAAAATGCATTTCATAAATTTTTAATGCATATTTCTAATGATTTTCATTTGATTTGCGGAATGAAAAACGTATTTTTTTACTTTTGAATAAGCTTTCATAATAGTTTGCCATTGTTAATTACGTACCAGCAGACTTCGCCCACGAACTGAGCTACTCAGTAGCACGGTAAGATTCTAAATTTCATTAAATTTATTATTTATTCAGTTAGATTATAAGAAACGCTTACGAACTGTCTACAAGCACTGCCAACAGAAACAGTTGACACTCGTTCTGGTAAGGTAAGAGGACAAGTGCGAACACTTTTCAGTTTATAATAATCCGCGAACCTATTGAATGCGTTTCATCGTCGATGCCAAACTGAAAAGAAAAAAACTCTAGCGCACCTGAACCGCTAGAAAACTAATTTTCGAAGAAATTGTCTTTGAGTGACCAAAAACTTTGGAAAGACGTAATACACTTTTTGTAGAATCATATCAACCATTCCTTATCTCAAGCAACAAAACTCAACTATAACAAAAATGATGAAAATGTTCAGTGCTGGCAACACTTTCCCAACGAAGCAGCAATAAGTTTGCCATAACACGCTCATACTTAAATCAACTTATTCTTTGAACTTCTTCTCATCGGAGCGTTTAATCGAAAGTTTCAGCGGTTAAACGTTGTTTGAGGCTGCCATCCGCAAAATGTTCAAAACTCGGAAAATTTAAAAATTGGTTTCTTATTTTTATCGCAAATGCTTTGCATATGAGTATGTAATTTCAAGCATCTGTTGGTGCAATATTTACGAAAATGGCTAATACTGGTTACCCTGTGTTAGCAGCAGAGCAAAATATATACCAAATTTGCTTCACGTTAAGTTAAACCCAACCAGTAAATTTCGTTTCGATTGAATCACTTCGCTGGAAGCTTTACGGGTGAAAAGAATTTTAAGGTTGCCACCCTCAAAACTTTTCAAATTTTTAAAACGTTAATATTTGTTGTTAATTTTTAAGAAATTCCACAAAATTACAAAAATGGTCATAGCTGGCAGCCCTTTCATGATTTTTGTACGAAATTCCTAAGACATTTACTTCACATTAAGGTCCATTTACTGCATGAACTTCGTTTTGATTTCTGCACTGGACCAGAAGCTATAGGGAAAAAAGCTTTATTTTGCTGAGCAAATTTGCAAGATTTATGAGACAAAATTCACCATAGCTGGCAGCCCTTTTCTAATTTTTCAACAAAATTTTAACCAAATGTTACATAGAGTAAGATTCAAGTACTGTGTGAGTTTTGTTAAAATCTGATGGCTGAATCGGAAGTTATAGGCAAAAAAGCTGTTATTTTCTGAGTGATTTTTCAAGATGGTACCACTACCCCAGGGTTGCCGGCATTTCAAAATCACTTCTATCAGACCTGGTCCTAGCTAATACCAACATGTCCTGTGAATTTCATCATGATCGCATAATCCGGTCGTCAGTTCTCGTGAACAGAACTTTCGAGTGCTGAAAATAGAGGTAATTTGGTGATGGGGTGCCGTTCTTGTGCAAATCGGAATTTTCAAAATTTCAGTTTGACATGATGGACAAAAATCAAAATTTATCAATGATTTGAAACTTTTGCCAAAAATCAAAAATTTTTGAGGAGGGTCAGTGATTTGAAAATTTTTTTTTCAGGAGCCTGCCGTAGCTACAGGGTTTCCCGTGCAACCTTGAAAACCCATATATGTCTAGTCCTAGTCAACATCAATACGCTCTGCAATTTTCACGATGATCCAATCTTTTGATCACAAGAAATGACAAATCAAAATTTGAAAAAAAAATCCTTGCCTACTTTTAGGCACTTAGCACCCACACACGGCTCAAAAATTTCAATTCTTTATCATTGACAAGCTAAGAACAGAATTAATTTTCATTCTCAATATGTTTTTTCAACGAAAATTTACACTGCTAGGAAATATAGGAGTACCTCAAAATTCACTAAAACGCTCGCCGCCGCCAAAAGGTTTAGGATATCTGAATTTGAGAAAGTCATGGACCTACTATATACATCTACGTTCTCCGAAAGTTTCAGCTCAATCGAATCAGCCACTCCAGAGATTGTCTCGGAAAATCATTTTGCTGATATATATATATATATATATATATATATATATATATATATATATATATATATATATATATATATATATATATATATATATATATATATATAACATATAACGTTTTATATATATATATATATATATATATATATATATATATATATATATATATATATATATATATATATATATATATATATATATATATAAAGAAATATGAATTTTCGGCGAAACGAGTTTAATACTAATATTCTTCGAACATTAGTAAAAATTGCAGCAATACTCCTTTCCAAGTAAAATATATAAACAAACCTTTTCTTTTTTCGATACAAAAACTTTTTCACGAAACGTGGCACGCAGGCCAATACTTGAAATTGCATCCCTGATATCTTCCTTTGAGAGGTATTGCAGCCTCTCATATGTTATATCACTCTCTGTAACAAAGCATCGGATCAAAATAAAACGCAGTTGCAACAATATGGTCGGATCTATTGCTCTTGCATTTCATTCACTATTTAGTGCATTGATTTTCTATTGGTATAAACTCAATATTATCAATAAGCACTTCTTATGAAATAAAGCAAGGAACTGTTTAAAAACACCGACACCTTGTTACAATTCCGCGAAAAACACTATAACACTCTTTTGTTTGTGAATTGCTATGTATGCAACACGACTTGTAATATACTAATGGTATGATAAAGGCTAATATTTACCTCGCAATGACAAATATAGCACTTCGAGTTTCCCCTCCAGCAAAAAACTATACAGCTCTGCATCGATTTCTCTTGGTACTATCACTATACTTTCCGTAACTATTTCAGGACCAATTTGATCACACATTACCACCACTTATTATTTGATAATAATAATTAATAAACGATTTATCACGTACCGGTAATAACCAATTTAAATGAATAAAGTCGAAGTGAACCATTCAAAACAAAACCAAACTATTTCTCACTCCAAATGGGCCTTTCCACACTTGTATTCTTGATGCACTCTTCAAACCGGTTTTCTGGGCCAGAGACGGAAGAATCAAGGGGAATTCTCTACAAAAAGGAAAGACTTCCCCATGATTCTTGAGTCTCTTCCTCAGAAAACTGTTTGAGGAGTGCATCAAGAATATAAGTGTGGAAAGACCCAATGATTTGCTTCCACTGCACGCACCAGATCTTTTATGAGCATTTGATGAATATCGGGATGAATGCTGAAGGGATCTCGTAAATGATCAAACAAAAAATAAGAAATTACAGCGCATCTTGTTAAATCAACAAATCGATTAATTGGTTTGTATATGTAACTCAAAAAGGCTCATAGAAACATGTTATATTTACTACATTCGTGTTGAATTTACATAAGTCGTTTTAATTCTGAAAAATAGTTTGCATTTATGAAAGAAACTTCAACGAATATAGAAAGAGACTGAATGCTTATTATAAGCATTGTTTTATCATTGGATATTCTTGATTTTACTATGCGTCTTTTTTTCTGAGTGTAACACACTGCTGATTATTGGAAGGTTGATTAATGCTAAAACCCTTACAAGTCAACGTTTCCGTCCACCAACACTACACTCCCACCTTTAATAAGCTAAACTTGTGTGATTAAAAAACGCAAATAAAAAAAAAAGTCTAGCGCATCAGAACCGCTAGAAAACTAATTTTCGAAGATATTGTGTTTGAGTGACAAAAAAGCGTGGAAAGACGTAATACACTGTTTTGTAGAATCATATCAACCATTCCTTATACAAAACAACAAAACTCAACTATAACACAAATGATGAAAATGTTCAGTGCTGGCAGCACTTTTAGAACGAAGCAGCAATAAGTTTACCATAACAAGCTCATACTCAAATCAACTTATCCTTTGAATTTCGTTCTCATCATCGTTCTCATTCATCGAAAGTTTCAGCAGTTAAACGTTGTTTGAGACTGCCATCCGCAAAATGTTCAAAACTCGAAAAATTTGAAAATTGATTCCTTATGTTTGGCAGCCCTTTCATGATTTTTGTATGAAATTTCTACGACATTCGGTTCATATTAAGGTCCATTTACTGCGTGAACTTCGTTCTGATTTCTACACTGGACCGGAAGTAATAGTGAAAAAACTCTAGCGCACCTGAACCGCTAGAAACACTAATGTTCGAAGAACAGTAGAAGAATCGTGCAGGTTTTGAGTGCATATTCCATCACATGTGCTGCTTATTACGGCCAAACTGTTTCAAATGCCACGTTTTACTTTCGTCTTAAGAATGCATTATAACTCATATGGTGCAAGGTTTCAGATATTACCACTGGCATGAATTTCAACGTTTATGAGAGCAAAACACGGGTTAATTATGTTCGTTATCAGTTGCTTATTTCACATAATTTTGAAAGCAGCATCTCATATAACATCAATGAAGAAAATGCTCAGTGCCTGCAGCACTGTAACTGAAGTTGGTGTTTGGGGCTGCGATCCGAAAAATTTGCAGAACTTTGCGAATTGTAACATCGGTTATTTATTTTCATTGTAAATTTTTCCGGCATGTATACTAACTGTAAGCATTTATTGATACAAAAGTAGCACAACCGACTCGTGCTGGCAACCTTTCGCCAGTATCAAAGCCAAGAATATATCAAATCTGCTTCACGTTGTTTAATTACATTCGAAGTTATAGGAGTATAAAGAAATTTAGGGTTACCTGCAGCGAGTTTTTTCAAATGATCGAAAGCTTAATATTTGCTGTTTATTGTCACTACAATATCATTACCATTTGAAAATTCTACGATAAAACCGCTTAATAAAGATATTGCAAACAAACACAAAACCAACAATAGCTGGCAACCAACCAAATTTGGCCTGAATAATGTTTATGACAGGTTTCATTAATTGTACGAAATTCGTATTGATTTCATGACTGCACTGGAAGTTATAGGGCAAAAAGTTTTATTTTTTCAATGTAGTTTTTTTTCTTATTTTTCTTAATTTTGAATTTATTCATTTTCACCTTGACTTAGTTTATGATATTTGATCTTTTTATTATTATTATTTTGTGCCCTCCATTTTGCATTCATTCATTAGTAGTTTTTTTGTATATATTATATGTTTCTATATTCAGTTATGTGTTTTTTATCTGTTGAATATGTAAATAAATAAATAAATAAATGTGAATATGATAATGTTTTTGAAATTTTTAACCCTATGTGTGCCTAAAATGAGATTGGGAAAATTTGATAATTTTTGAATTGTGATAACTTTTTATCAGATTATCAAATCATTATGAAACTTACAGGACATATAAATGTTGTTAAGTTGCACACTTGGGTAGTTTTTCATGAACGTGCTGACAACCCTGTAGCTACGGCAGGAACTGAAAGTGAAAACATTCAAACCATCGAATCTCCT
>OX376373.1:128889379-128900713 GCA_947369275.1 Nemotelus nigrinus | reverse complement strand
TTACCCAACCCTGATAAAATAAGCGTTACACAAAATTTAAGGTTACCAAAAACAGAGAAAGAAATAAAGAGTTTTTTAGGAGTCACGGGTTTCTATAGGAAATTTATTAGGGACTACTCGAAAGTAGCCCAGCCTATCATAAAATACCTTCAAAAAGACGCTAAAATAAACATAAAAGATCCAAATTTTATCGAGGCGTTGGAGAAGCTAAAATTTCTTATTAGTTCACCACCTACCTTACGATTTCCAAATTTTCACAAACAATTCCATTTGACAACAGATGCGTCTAATTATGCAGTTGGCGCAGTCTTCTCACAAGAAGGACATCCTATCTGTTTTGCATCCAGAACGCTTAGAAAGCATGAAAAAAACTACTCAGCTACAGATAAGGAGTTTTCGGCCAACTACTTTCGACCCATCCTGTATGATAGTAAATTTAAAATTTATACCAATCACCAGCCTATTCAATATTTAAATGCAAAATACAAAGGTAAAGATTTTTCACCACGTCATCAACGTTGGTTCCTGAAGCTTGGAGAATACCGGTTTGAAATTGAGTATCTTAAAGGCAAGGACAATCAAGTTGCCGATTTTTTAAGTAGGATTAAGAAACCGAAGAAATTCCTTAAAAATCAAGTAGATCAGTAAGCAGAACTAACTCATATTCGGAAATTCCCGGTCTTTTTAACATGGAAAATAACAATGATGATGTGACAATGGAAACTGTCCATTCAGCAAACGAAGAATTACTAGATCACATACCGATAAAAGAAGAAATAGTCAATAAATATAAAACTCAACTGGTTCTAACGAACAACAAAATCCAAGAGATAGAAACTATTCATAACAAGAGAATCATTTATATTGCCAAGTATGATTTTAACAATATAGCTGACATACTAAGAAGATACGTCAAAAAAGGTAGAGTTGGTATTTATTCAGAGCAAGCAGACCACCAGTATAACATCGTTCAAGAAAAAATTTGAGAAATGTTTTCAAATGACAATCAACTTAAGTTCGTAAAATGTTCCTTTAGAGCAGAAGATATTCAAACCGAAGAAGAGGATGTAAAACAAATTTCCCTTTATCATGAAAAAGAAAGCTCAGGTATCCAAGAGACTTTTAACGCAATAAAAAACAAAATTAACTATCCTAAATTATTGCAATTAATACACATAGTAATAAGTCAATGTGAAGTTTGTCAAGAGATAAAATATGACAGAAAACCAATTAAACCCAAATTTCAAAATAGTGAGACTCCAGTAGATGTCAATGAAATCATGTTTATAGATATTTTTATTATAATGAGGTATAGTTTTCTCACGGTCATTGATAAGTTCTCAAAATTCGCAAGAATTTACTACTTACCGGATAAGAATCACATAACTATTATTGAAAAATTGGAGGAACATTTCGCACGAGTAGGCAAACCAAACAAAGTTATCGCAAGAAATGAATGTAATGGAGTTTTAACTACAGAATTTCTATAAAAAGAAAATGTTAAACTACATTTGATAAAGCCACACAGCCATACTAGACGAGCTGATATCAAAAGATTCCATGAGACATTGGTTGAAAAATTTAGAATTATTTATCAACAAAAGAAAGAGTTATCTCCTCGAAGAATTATTCAACAAGCAGTTCGAAACTATAATGCGAGATTTCACTCTACAATTAAGTGCACACCAAAAGAAGTTCAGGACCATAAGTTGGATTTCGAAAAGGTAAGAAGAAATTTAGAAGATGCAAAAGGAAAGTGGTTAAAATCAGCAAACTAGAAAAGAGAAGAATATATAGAAACAAGAGCAACCGGTTTCATCAAAAATTATAAGGCTAAAAGACAAAAATATCTGCCTAAATTTAGGAAATCCAAACTAATCAATGTATATCCAACAAACATTAGAAGAAATTACAAATTCGTAACGTATGATAACGAGGAACAAAACTACATCATTACAGAAGAACAGAAAGAAATTATCGAAAACGCATTTAAGGGTGGCCCTAACGACGAAATGATAACTACTAAGTTTAACACAAACATCACCAGAGAAGATTTAAAAACACTAGAGAAAGATCAATGGCTTAATGATAACATAATCAATTTTTACATGAAACTGTTGACAAAACGTTATCAAAATTCTTCAAACCTTCCAAAAGTGTATGCATTAGATGCGTTTTTCATACTCAGACTTTTATAATCAGGATATAAGGCAGTTCGCAGATGGACGCGGCACATAAATATTTGTTCAGAAGAAGTTATACTTTTCCATAAGCATGTTAATAATAACCACTGGTGTATGTCAGTAATCGACTTAAGAGTCAAAACCATCAAATATTATGACTCATTGGGCAACAATAATACGGAAGTCCTCAACGCATTAGAAGATTATCTCAAGCTAGAATCACTGGACAAGCAGAATATTCCTCTTACAATGCAATTCATTAAAGAAAATGTTACAGACGCACCATGCCAAACTAATGGAAGCGACTGTGGAGTCTTTAGCTGTATGATAGCAGAGTCTGTTTCCCGAAACAAAAAACCAACCTTTTCCCAAGATAATATGCCATATTTTCGTCAAAAATTCATATTGGAAATTATACAAAGTAAATTACTTTCTTAAAATTTCAGGTCTGCATGAAAATCATCTTTCTAATAATAATATTGGTAATAATAATAATTTTTAAATATATATGAAATAACTGAGCAAACAGGATTTATTGAGCTTCAAATGAACAAAGCAAACATAGTTAGCAAAACATCCTTGGTTATCCACGCAATTTACACATCTGAAATTCTAAACGTTTTAGACGAATCCTCAACGAATATAGCTAATTTGGAAGGAGAACACAAAAAACTACTTTTAACAGAACTAAAAAACAAAGTTAACACAATTATCCCTAAAACAAGAAGAGAAAAAAGAGGCTTAGTTAATTTAGTAGGAAATTTCGAAAATTGGCTATTTGGAACAATGGACGAACAGGACCAACAGGACATTGAACAACATTTTAAGACTACAGACGCAAACAACCACAAGACAATTACAGCTATAAATCAGCAAATAATCATTAACCAGGCATTTAATGAAAGTCTTTATCAGTTAAAAATATCTTGCAGGCGGATTGAACATTTTTTCTTATAATATAAATAATATATCAAATAATAACCTTTATTATGATGAATTATTTAAAGTACAAATATTGAAAAACAGAAAAGAGCACATACAAGAAAATATTGCATCACCCAAACAAGGCATCTTGCACCCAAATATCCTCTCAGATGAAGAAATAAGTAGATTCAATATTGATTTCATCAAACTGCAATATATAAAATTAAGCTTAACTAATATAAATAAAATTAGGCTTATTAGGCTATAAACAAAAATAATCTTTTGATATTTGCGATAAGAATTCCCACCGAATTCATTACTGTACATTTGAGACAGATTCTCCCGATCTCAAATAAAAATGGAAAAGGAATTGATCACGCTATAGAAAATATCTTTATCTTTAATTACGTTACTTACAAATATGAAGAAGCCAAAACATTAAACGAGCTAACTAGAAGCAAACATAATTGTAAGTTAATTCAAAATAATAGCACGGAAATTATAAGAATCGATGAAGAAACAATAATCGTAAAAAATGGAAACAAAATGAGGATTAATCAAACGTGTGACGAATGAAAATTGTTAATTGAAAAAAATGCACTGATACATTATAATTGTGAAATTAAAATCATGGATCATTACTTTTCAAATGTAAAAGAAACATTCAACGAACGATTCTATTATCAATCGGATACATTTACTCAAAATTTTACTGACAAAGTAACTTTAGAGGACATAATTATTAGGAACACGAAAAACGTAAATCAAATAGAAGAGTTACAGCTTAAGCAAAAGATATCATACGGATTTAATATAAGTTTTGTAATAATAATAGTAATAATAATAATAATTTTGATACATGTAACAATTACTTACCTAAACAGAATAAAAGATTGTAAAATAAAAATAGATCATTGGATTCAGGAGAATCCTAACCAGAAAGGGGGAGAAGTCACATATCAAAATGAATTGGATATGATAATAAAGAAAGCAATGCGACACCTCCCACAGGTAGTCGAGTAGACAGTCAAGAATTCTTTTTAAAGCTTATTTTCCAAGGTTTAAACTTTGAAAATATGCAAACAAAAAAAAATCGATTTGATCAAATTTCTAGACCAGAATACCTCCTTAATGTATCTCATTTTCATAATCAAAATAATATCTTCATCCAAGTTAGATGCACTGAATCTTAATTAAAGTACTTTAAGTTTCTAATTGACACTAGGTCTTCAGCATCACCTGTTAAGTGACAAGTAGTATTCTCGAAAACAAATTTCAAATCTAAATGATACCAATAAATTCTATGTCGTAGCCAAACCGATGGAATCTAAAGCAATTATATGAACTTTGTATTTATAATGAACACATCAAATTAAAATTATCTCGAAAATAAAGCAATCGAAAATACTTCACAAGAAGCTGGAAACCAATAGTCTTTAGCAGACTCTGACTACTACGTAGATTAAAGTATCTAGGCTCTCAAGTTCAAAGAACCTCAAGATCACAGTAAGATCCCAAAATCAAAGAGGGTATAATTGGAAAAAGTCCAGGTGTATATTTAGGGGAATTAATTTCTAAAGTCGATAGTAAAAGTCAAGTTTTGGCTTCAATCCTAAATATTACTGAACAATAACAGCAACGATTCAAAAACATAAGTGTATGTTTTTCACGAAATTCGGAGATTCAAGAATCCGACAAAAATTTAAATTCAATAAATGATTCAAATAGGATTTAAACAAGCCGACTAGAAATGTTGAAAGAATGATAAAGATTTAACCATTAAGACGATGAATAAAGAAAATTTGTGCAGAAATAAGCAGTCAAATACGTGGACATGTGTCAATTCGAATGTGACAAACTATCCAGCACCAATATTTATGAATACGAATTGATTAAGCAGAGAGTAAATCTATTTCCGTAAAACTTACCACTGCCACAACCGAGAAGTTTACAAGGATGAAGCTAACTGTCAAATCAATAAAATACTGCAACAAAACATTATCTAAGCGTCTAATTTTCCAAAGTCTGCACCACTTTCAGTTGTACCTAAAAAGAGGAACGCATCTGGCAAAGCCAAGTGGATGGTTGTGATTGACTATAGAAATCTGAATAGTGTAACTGAAACTGATATTTTCTCCCATTTCAAATATCACAGATATTTTGAATCAGTGGGGACACTCAAATACTTTAATTCTTTGAATCAAGAAATCGAATTCCATCAGATTAACATACAACCTGATGATCACGCTAAAACAGCGTTCACGGACACTTTGAATACGTACGAATGCCTTTCGGTTTGAAAACTGCTCCCGCAACATTCCCACGCCTCATAAATTCTGTATTATCTAGTTAACAAGGAATTCAATGTTTCATATGCTTAAACGATAAAGTAATGTATGCAAGCTCCATCACAAATCGTAAACTTAAATTAAAACTCCCTAACGCATCAGAACCGCTAGAAACAATAATTTTTGAAAAACAGTAGAGGATTTGAGCAGATTTTGAGCGTATATTCTATCACTAGCTACTTCTTCTACTTAAGACCAATACACCCTAGGCAATAACAGACCCTAAGTCAATTTAATTTCAATGACTTCATAGAAAGTTACAGCGATAGAAAGGTGTTCGGGGTTGCCATCCAAAAAATGTCCAGACCGGAGAAAATTTAAACATTGTTTACTTATTTTCATAGCAAATGTTCGCGATGTGAATACTTAATGTTAGAATTTATTGGAACGAAAATAACAAAAATATGTCGCATCTGCCACACGTCAAAGTCAACCAAATCTAGTCCGACGGCTGCATTGGAAGTTAAAGGGATACAAAGAAATTTAGGGCTACCATTCACAAAGTTCTCAAATTTTTTAAATCCTAATATATGTTTTTTATTTTCGCTACAAGATCACCATGATTTGAAAATTTTATCACAAAATCGCTTACTTAATACCAGAAAAATACAAAAACAACCATAGCTGCATACAACCATACAACCTTATCATTATTTTTCAACCAAAGTTTCACCGAATATTGTCTATAAAAAGTTTAATTTGCCATATAAATTTCGTCATGATTCCATGACTGCACTCGTAGCTATAAGGCAAAGAACCTTATTTTCCTGAGCAAATTTTCAGACTTTAAGACACCAAAATTACCAAATATGGAAGCTCCAACCTAATTTTTGAACTGAATTTTTGTCAAACGTGGCTTTGAGTAAGATTCAACTACTGTGTGAATTTCCTCAAAATCTGGCAAATGAGTCAGAATTTATAGGGCCAACAGCAGTTATTTATCTTGGAGATTTTTTAAGATTGCACCACTGGTACAGAATTGCCTACACTTCCAAACCACTTCTACCAGACCTGATCCTACTTAAGGCCAACACATTCTGTAAATTGCAGCTGTATCTGCTTTTGAACAGAACTTTTTGATGCCTAAAATATAGGTTAATTGGGAAAGGGATACTGCTCTTGTCCAACATAGAATTTTAAACGTTTTAATTTGACTGTATGGGCAAAGCATAAGATTTGTATATAAGTTGCTTGTTTTCCTTAAAAGATGAAGTCTTTCAGGAGAGTCGATGGTTTAAAGGTTTTCACTTTCAGCACCAGCCGTAGCTACATGGTGCCCAGCATGTTCATGCAGTACCATAAAAGTATACAACTTAGTACCATCAATATGTTCTGTAAGTTTTACAGTGATTCAATAGCTCTGTCGAAAGTTATCACAATTCAAAAAATTTCAGATTTTCCCGATTTCCTTTTAGGCACCTAGCGCACACACACAGAGTTTAAAATTTCCAACACCTAAAGTGTTCATTCTGCAAACATAGTTTTTTTTCTAAAATTTTTTTCATAGAATAATAGATATATTTCAAATATCACTAAAATGACCACCGGAGTTTACAAAAAAATTGGCATTTGGTTAGATCTGAGAATTTCCCGCCAGTACTACTGGAGGGAAATCACCAGATAACGACCCCTTCAAAAGGAGTTCAAAGGTGACACGATCACCAACGTCGGGAAGCGAAACGGCTCAGGGTCAGACGATCGAAAGATTGCGGGCCCTGAAGCTAGATGGGGAACCCGCCGCGGGATCTACTGTGAGTCCGATGGACGTAGCGGTACCCGTCAGCAGAGCAGCTACTCAGCAGTCTGGCGGCGGGTCTGGAGATTCACTGGCCAGTACAACGGAAGCGGCGGTTGAGCCGGCTTCTAGCAGAGCTGTGACCAAGAACGGAGGCGGCAAGCTGAAAGGCTTGCAGGTCACCGGGAAGGAAGCGGCGGCTAAGCCACTCAGCAGAGCTGTAACCAAGACTGGAGGTGGTGCCTCCAAAGATCTGCAGTCTACTGTGAAGGTGGCGGCAGCTGATCCCACCAAAGGGAGGAAGCGGAATGCCCAACGCTTCAGAAGGAGGGAGGCAAAACGAGCGGCCAGTAGCACGGTGACACTGGAATCCAAAGGGAAACCCGAGGTTGCCCAAGTGAAACCTGCTGCAGCGGCTGCAAGTAAACGCCAACGCTCAGAGGAGTTAACCTCGCCGAGAGGTAAATCGACGAAGAGGCCACGACAGGAGACGGCAGTTCGTTCCTTTAGGGACGTAGCGGCCAGTCACCTTAAGCTGGCCGTCGTTGACAAGCAGGAACCCCTGGAATGGAGACTTGAAGATGACGTGGCCAAGGTGATTCTTAAACGGATCACCGAGGAGCTCCTCAGGTTTGCCATGTCAACGGAAGAAGGGTCACCTCGCTTTGAAGGCTGTAACATTGTTCGCGGCCACATTGCGGTGACCTGTAGTGACGTCTTCTCGACGGAATGGCTTCGGTCTACCGTCCTGAAGATTTCTGCAGACCATCCAGGTTTGGACGTAGTGGAGGAGACATCCGTGCCCAAGCTAATTACAGCGAAGGTGGCGGTGCCCCACTCGAACGCTTCGGAGGCTCTGTCTCTGCTAAAAAGACAGAACCCCGATCTGAAAGTTTCAGGCTGGAGATTATTCCAGGCTGTTAAACTAACTAACCAATCTGCGGAGCCTGACTTAACTGGTGCAGCTAAGTTAGTGCTTGTGCTGGGTATCGATCGGGAGTCCGCGGATCAAGTACGGGCCAACAACGGGTTGATTCACTTCGGTCTGAAGAGGATCACCTTGAAAGTTGGAGCGGAGAAGGTGACTGAGGGTAGCCGAAGTGCGAGTGGTCCAAGCAAATCTGCACCACAGTAGAGGGGCGACGGCCAATCTGCTTCGGCATCTCAGTCGGGGGCACGCTGACATCGCACTGATACAGGAGCCGCTTCTGTACAAAAATGTGGCTTGTGGATTCGGCACCAGCCTCAGTGTGTTCCAGCTAAAAGGAAGGGACAAGACAAGGACTTGTATTGTCGCCAAAAAAGAGGTGAAAGCAATCTTGATTCCGCAGCTTTGTGATGGGGATACAACCACAGTGTGTGTGGAGTGGGGGATCGCTGGTAGCGGCACGAAGCGGTGCCTGTTGTCGGCGGTCTATCTACCATACGACATAGATCCCATCACGCCCGGACTGAGAAGATTGGCAGTAGCGGCTATGACAACGGATGCTGTTATCGGCTGTGACGCAAATGCTCACCACGAAATATGGGGAAGCACCAACATAAACGAGAGAGGTAGGAGTTTGCTAGAATTTCTAACGTCAACCAACCTCAACATCCTCAACATGGGTAACAAACCTACATTTATAACTAAGAACAGGGCTGAGGTAATTGATATTACCCTGGCAACTCCAAGCATAATGAAAAGTGTCCACAGCTGGCAGGTTTATAACCTGCCATCGCTCTCGGACCACCAGTGGCTATGCTGGAATATCGGTTGTTCTGTTATTTCACCTAAAAAAGTACGGAACCCGAGAACAGCACAATGGGAAGTTTACTCAAGGAAAACAAATAGACATCTCAGAGCACTAGACGATCTGGAACTGACGAGTCCAGGACGGCTGAACGAGCAGGTGAACCGATTAACGGGAATCTTAGTGTCAGATTTCAAAGACGTGTGTCCGGAAAAGCCCGTAAGGAAGAACGCTACCTTGTGGTGGAATGGCGAACTCACAGAGGCTAGAGGTCGCACACGAAGGGCGTTTAACACCGCAAGGCGTTCCGGAAACGTGGCTGACTGGGATCGTTACAAGCAAGAGCTGTCGCTTTTCAAAAAGAAGATTAGACAAGCCAAGCGCGACTCATGGAGGGAATTCTGTGAGAACATTGAAGGAGGTACAGAGGCTGCCAGAATCAGGAAGGTTCTAAGCGTAACCCCCGGCGTACCTACGCTTTTGCGAAGGGAAAACGGGGATTGGGTGGAGGACCCGAAAGAGTGCCTGGACTTGCTACTGGAAACTCACTTTCCAGAATCAGCCTGCGTGACACCGCGTAGTGACGTACTTCGCGGAACCCACCGGGCGTCTGAGCGGCTGATCAAGGAAGTAGTGGACGAGGTCAAGATTGAATGGGCTATTGGCACATTCCGACCTTACAAAGCTACAGGGATTGATGAGATATCACCTATCATGCTTCAAAAAGCAGACAAGGCCATCATTCCCATTCTGCAGCGTATTTTTACCGCATGCCTCCGCCTCGGGGTAGTACCCGAGCAATGGACAAAAGCTAGAGTGGTTTTCATTCCGAAACCTGGTAGGTTGAATCATCATTACGTGAAGGACTTTAGACCAATCAGCTTAACATCGTTTCTGCTCAAAACACTAGAGAGGCTTGTTGATCTGCACATCAAAAGCTCGATTGATGTCGCGAGAATCTGTGTTGATCAACACGCGTATCTAGCGGGCAGATCAGTAGATACGGCATTACACAAAGTTGTCCGTACAATAGAAAAATCCTTACGGCAGAAGGAATTCACGTTGGCAGCCTTCTTAGACATTGAGGGGGCCTTCAATAATGTCACTGTCGCGAGTATCATTGATGCCTTGGCTCGATATGGAGTGGATAAAACCCTGGCGACCTGGGCATCTGACTTGCTCAAGAGCAGGCGGATTGAGGCTACCTTTTTGGAGGCCAAAGCGGAAAGAACAGTCGGTACCGGAACACCACAAGGAGGGATTATATCTCCCCTTTTCTGGATCCTGACAGTCAACGAAATACTGGAGAAATTAAGGGCCAGTGGCTTTGAGGTAGTGGCGTATGCCGATGACATTGTGGTACTTGTGAGGGGTGCGTTCCCACAAACTTTGTCGGACCTTATGCAATCGGCGCTGGACCATATACAAATCTGGGCCAGAAAAGTCGGTCTTAGGGCAAACCCGACAAAAACCGAACTTATGCTCTTCACAAGGAAACACAGGGTACCGGCTATTGCCACGCCTAACCTCAACGGAATAACATTGGAGCTTGCTGATAGTGTTAAATATTTGGGCCTTATACTAGACAGGAAACTGAACTGGGGGGCTAACGTGAAGCACAGAATTGGTAAGGCCCGCGCAGCACTTTTCGCTTGCCGGTCCGCCTACTCCAATACCTGGGGTCTTAAACCTAGGGCGGCCTATTACATATTCACATGTGTAGTCAGGCCGATTTTGGTGTATGGAGCGGTCGTGTGGTGGAAAGCAGCGGAGAGTGAAACTAATATCAAGGAGCTAACAACACTGCAAAGATTAGTTTGCATATGTATTACGGGCGCTTTAAGAACCGCCCCAACGGTTGGGTTGGAAATGATTTTGGGACTCATGCCCCTAGATCGATTCATCTTTAGAAGCGCAAGCTTAGCGGCGATACGCGCTAAAAGTTCTGGCATGTGGAGCGATTCAGATCAGGGGGGCCACAGCGGTATTCTTATAGAATGCCGCAAAAGATTTGGACTCGTTGCAGAAGACACGGACCACATGAGCAAAATAATACATCTTGGCAGGAATTTCCAGGTCAAGATACCCACAAGAACAGACTGGAAGAAAAAGGAAGCTACCACCGATAGGGGCGCCTGGATTTACACGGACGGGTCAAAGACGGACACAGGAGTTGGCTCGGGCGTGTTTTCTACGGATTTGAGCCTTAACCTGTGGTGTAGACTGTCGGACCATGCTACCGTCTTTCAGTCTGAATTACATGCTATACGCATGGCAGTTGAGTCCATTAGCGGAATATCAACCAGACCAATGACCATTTGCGTCGACAGTAGGGCAGCCATTCTCGCTCTTGCGTCTTACAGATGTTCTTCAAAAACTGTTAACGCTCGCAGAGTGGCTCTCAATGAAAA
>OX376373.1:128871879-128886879 GCA_947369275.1 Nemotelus nigrinus | reverse complement strand
AAAAACTTCTGTTCACGGAAACTCACGATCCGATGAGCAGAATTATTTGAAATTCACAGAATGTATTGGCCTTAAATAGGACCAGGTCTGATAGAAGTGATTTTGAAATGCGGGCGATTCTGTGCCAGTGGTGCCATCTTGAAAAACCACTAAAAAAGATAACTGTTTTTAGCCCTATAAATTCTGATTGAATCGTTCGATTTTGACGAAACTCACACAATTGCTGGATCTTACTTTAAGCCACGTTTGATAGAATTTTGGTTGAAAAATTCGGTTGGAGCTGCCAGCTATGATAATTTTGGTGTCTTCATTTTGAAAAAAAAAACATTGGAAGTGAAAACATTCAAACCATCGAATATTCAAAAAAATGTCCGTTTCTTACAATAAAACCAATCTCTATACAAATCTTATGCTTTATCTACACGTTCAAAATAAAACTTTGGAAATTTCATGTCGGACAAGAACGGTAACCCTCTCCCAGTTAACCTATATTTTTAGCATCAAAAACTTCTGTTCACGGGAACTCACGAACCAATAATCAGATACAAGTGAAATTTACAGAATGCATTGGACTTAAGTAAGACCAGATTTGATAGAAGCGATTTTGAATTGTGGGCAAGTCTGTGCCAGTGGTGCCATCTTGAAAAATTACAAAGAAAAAAAACTGCTTTTTGTCCTATGAAATGTGAATAAGTTACCAGATTTTTATGAAATTGACACAGTAGTTGAACCTTACTCTAAGCTCTGTTTGATGAAAATTTGGTTTAAAAATTCGATTGGTGCTGCCAGCTATGGTAATTTTTGTGTCTTTGGTTTTGAAAATTCGCTCAGGAAATTAAATTTTTTGCCCTATAACTGCCAGTGCAGTCATGAAATCAATACGAATTTCATACAATTCATGAAACCTGTCATAAACGTTATTCAGGCCAAATTTGGTTGAAAAGCCACGATAGAGCAATATCTTTTTTAATTGCAATATCTTTATTAAGCGGTTTTATCGTAGAATTTTCAAATGGTAATGATATTGTAGTGACAATAAACAGCAAATATTAAGCTTTCGATCATTTGAAAAAACTCGCTGCAGGTAACCCTAAATTTCTTTATACTCCTATAACTTCGAATGTAATTAAACAACGTGAAGCAGATTTGATATATTCTTGGCTTTGATGCTGGCGAAATGTTGCCAGCACGAGTCGGTTGTGCTACTTTTGTATCAATAAATGCTTACAGTTAGTATACATACCGGAAACATTTACAATGAAAATAAATAACCGATGTTACAATTCGCAAAGTTCTGCAAATTTTTCGGATCGCAGCCCCAAACACCAACTTCAGTTACAGTGCTGCAGGCACTGAGCATTTTCTACATTGACGTTATATAAGATGCTGCTTTCAAAATTATGTCAAATAAGCAACTGATAACGAATATAATTAACCCGTGTTTTGCTCTCAAAAACGTTGAAATTCATGCCAGTGGTAATATCTGAAACCTTCCACCATATGAGTTATAATGCATTCTTGAGACGAAAGTAAAACGTGGCATTTGAAACAGTTTGGCCGTAATAAGCAGCACATGTGGTGGAATATGCACTCAAAACCTGCACGATTCTTCTACTGTTCTTCGAACATTAGTGTTTCTAGCGGTTTAGGTGCGCTAGAGTTTTTTTTAAAATATTATTTATTTCACGACGTGTCGACAATAACTGACTTAAATGAAACATGATTTGCCTCTTTTATGACATTTCAAAAGCATACGTAAACAATTTACACGAATGTACAAAATTTAACCTGACTCCCGAGTTCAACTTCTTGATGACGACGCGACATGTGCACGAATTGCAAAAGAACATTACACCTGTCTGCAAAATCTGGGAAAATAATTGTGTGGGAACGTGTAAGGTATGAAAATGCAATGTAAGCTGAAAATAGCGTGTTAACTCCTCCCTCCTTAAAATCTGTGTCTCACAGATTAAAAGGATAATTTGATTGGATTAAGGTAAGTGTAACTCAGATTGGATTCTGGTAATTTCAACTTCATCCCGCTCTGATAAAAAAGATAAATGAATATTACTGCCAAGGTAATTAACAAGATAACGATTGCCGCAGCAGAAGCAATAGAAACCGCGTTATCGTCTTGGATTTTGTTTAATTTTTCCAAACTATCCAAATGCAATTTATGCAAATATTCCAGATTTAATTTAATACCCTTTTCGGTTAGGTTATTTTTCAAGACAGGAGGAAGTGAATAGAACTTTTTAACTTCAAGGCTCGCGTATATTGTGTCATTAATTTGGATCGAATCATTTTGGAAATTTACTAAGAAGGTACCGTTTAATAATTTTGATGAGTTGCTATGAATGATTTTCCCGTAGAAATTTGTAAGAAATACCGAATTTGAATCGATCATTTCGACTTACACAAAACTTGTGTAAGACAATTGTTTGCACCAAGTTCTTGAACAGAACGTCTCTCGCAAATGGTCAGATCACGAATATTGAGACAATTGTCAACTATGCCAAATTTTTCTGATCGCGTTAAAAAGAGATTAGAGTAAGTGACATGAATCATTTTATTATTTTGGATCGTCGGTCGGATCAAAACATGGTTAAACTCCGTAGTTTCAGTTGTAGGTAGGCAGACGACATACAGAAGTAGAGATTCCTTTACCAAAACCATCGGTTTTGCGTATTTTATGGCTTCGATCTCATTTTGGTAGGGAAGGGTTTCCATACGAGATAGAAGGATGTTAATCTCCTCATTGTCCAAAAGATTGGAATTCACTATACCTTTAGACGGAAGCTGGACTGCCAAAACAATTTCCCCAATTTCGTCCTTGAGTATGGTTAACTTGTTAAACAGTACTTGTTCGAATTTAGCGTCGGTCCTTGCATTAATATCTGCCACTATTATGTTGTAGGTATCTACAAGCTCTGTAGATACTTTAGAAATATATTGGTTAATTTTATATTGCTTATTGCTGTTTTCTATGATCTTATTTTGGGATTTAACTATTTCGTCCCAGTCGGTAGCGTCGGGATTTCCTGCGATCCACTTCCAGGCGGATCTAACCCAGTTTATAGCGCGCTTCGGTTTCCTTTTACTCTTCAGTTGATTCAATTGCCTTGAAATAACAGATAGCTGCTGGAAAAGCTGTGGCCGTAAAATGCTACTTTTGTTAACTCGGTGTTGTATGACAGGTTCGATGTTTCCCAGGATATCGTCGTACTGCTTTAGGTCGATAGTATGCATGATTTTGAAATTGCCGTTGGTAATCTTCCCTAATCCTAATTTCATCGTCATGATGGGACCGTTGTATTCATAGATGTCAACAATAGCGCATGCGCTGCCCAGGATTACTCTGAAAAAGATGAAATATTTTTCAGATGGGACTTATGGACTTTCCTTCCAGTGTTAGTAGTTATCGTGACTTTGTTATCCCTTGATACTGTTTCTTTCTTATAAAGAGGCTTATGCTTAGATTTAATCTGTTTATCGATCTTATATACTACGTCGCCAGGTTCGTATGTTCTTGGCTTTGTTCTTTTCCTGTTGTGGCTCTTCAATTGATTTTTTTGTTTCCGTAGGATTTCTTCTTTTAAATTTTCATGGAGTTTGGCCTTGAAATTATGCAGTAGCTGGTAATTTATACGTTGAGAGCGATTAAAAAATATATCTACCGGTTTTTTTCCAGTTAAGGAGTGAAACGAACTATTGTATCAGTCGACAGAAATGCTTACAATTTCCTTTGCGGAAAGATCCGGGTATTCTCTGATTAGACACCTTACGATTTCGAGGATTGTTGAATGAAGCCTTTCAATTGTGCCATTTACCTCACGCTTTTGTGGTGGTGTTAGATATACCGTAATGCCCAATTCCTCCAAAAGGTTGTGAATTATTGGGCTAATAAAGCCACGCTCGTTATCGGAGGTTAGAGTTCTGGGGACTGAGAAATAATGAAGATCGTTTAGTATTTTTGCGTAGATGCAGTGCAGGTTTATCTTTTAAGTGAAAAAATTTCGCGAATTTGCTGAACTTGTCGATACAAGTGATATATTTCTCCCCCATGATCTCCCAAATATCTATGTGTAGGATTTCTGTCTGATATTCGGGGATGGGTGTTTCCTGTAATTCCGGCTTGAGTGGATGGCGGTCATACTTGCTGGTATTGCAGACTTCGCAATTTTTTGTATATTTGCGGATCAGGCTGGTCATTTTTGGAGAGTAGTACTTTTCCAGGATCTGCTGCTTATTCTCACGATGGTTCCTGTGAGCTCTGCGATGTTCCTGTTGAATAATCCGCAACTGGTTGTCTTCTTGAGCTATGTCCTCCGCCACACGCTGCGTGATTCGTATTTTGAATTTAGAAAAGTGTTCTTTATAAACATCCTGCAAAAGCTGTATAAAGTGTTCTGGAATCTTAATCCCGTTTATAATGTTAGGAGAAAGTGTTTCCTTTAGAACTTTTACTAATGCTTCCTTGGTTATTTTATTTAAACGTATATAGTGCCTATGGAACCCTGCATGCGGTTGTTCATATGCATTTATTTCCTTGCCTTCAGATAGGATGATTTGTTTCCTGAAAACATTTGTGGGGGCGTTGCAGAAAGGAATAAGATCGGTGTTGTCTTGGGACGCACTATGGGCAGTTGAAGAGCTTGAATTCAGCATATTTATTTCGAGTGGCAGCCTAGATAAAGCATCTGCTACGCAGTTACTTTTGCCAGGTCTATAAATTAATTCATAGTTATACTCTTATATTCTGGCCTTCCAGCGTTTGAGCTTCGCATTGTGATTCGCGTTGCTTAGAGCAAATGTTAATGGCTGGTGATCAGTCAAGATTTTAATCTTTTTTGCCCCATACAGATAAGTTCTTAATTTGTCGAGTGCCCACACTATCGCCAAGAGCTCTTTTTCGTTGGTGGCGTAGCTCTCTTCCGTCTTATTAAGTGATCTAGATATATAGATTATTGGTTTGTCCTTCCCGATGTCACCTTGGGACAACACGGCACCAATTGCGTGGCTTGAAGCGTCAGTTGTAAGCAAAAATGGTTTTTCAAAGTCTGGAAATGCCAGTATTTCAGAAGAAGTAAGTAATGATTTCAAGGTATTGAATGCTTCGAGTTGTGGATTGCCAAATTCGATATCTTTATGTTTGGATTGGTTGGCTCTAACCTGCGCATTTTCACCACGAGTAAGGTTGGTCAATGGTTTCGCGATTTTTGCGAAATCTTTAATGAATTTCCTGTAATAGGATGCCATGCCCAGGAAGACTTTTAAGTCCTTTAAATTCGATGGAGGCCTCATTTTCCTAATAGCGGAAATTTTCTCTGGTTCAGGAAGAATTCCTGCATCCGAAATAATGTATCCTAAAAATTGAACTTGACTTTTGAGAAAAGTGGATTTTTCTAAGTTAACCTTTAAATTTGACTTTTTTAATTGTTTAAGAAGTTTCAAGGTTTCGAAGGTGTCGTCGATGTATACGAAACAAATTTTGCCAATAAACGGCTTCAGCACATCATCAATCATGCTCTGAAAAATGACTGGCGCGTTTTTGAGACCGAAAGGCAGTCTCGTGAATTCATATTTGCCGTTTGCGGTCGAGAATGTCGCTTTCTCTCATCCTGATTTGGTGAAACCCAGAAGTAAGATCGAGAGTAGTGAAGAACTTCGATTTCCCAAAGCTGGCTAATGTATTGGTAATATCGGACATTGGGTACGCATCCGATATAGTGACGGCGTTAAGCCTTTTGAAGTCGACGACTAGACGATATTGTTTTTCACCCAACTTATTGGGTTTCTTGGGCACGATCCATATTGGAGAATTATAAGGGCTCTTTGTTGGGCGAATAATTCCATCCTGCAGCATTTTTTCGATTTGTTTCTCGACCTCGTTCCTCAAGTTTACAGGGTATGGGTAGGACTTGACGTAGATGGGATCCGATGTTGATGTCTTTATCTCGGCCCTTACGCTTGTTTCCACTGTTTCAGCGTCAGTCACCGGTCCAAAAATTTCAGAATATTTCCTAAGTATTTTGTCCAAATTATCTTTAGTCTGCTGATCTAAATGATTGTTTACAACGTCAAAATTATTCACTTGTTTAGATCTTTTTGCTTTTAGGGTTATTTTAATGTTCGGAGATATTTGTAAAATATTGTTTTTCCTATCTATAATCGCGTCTAACTGTTTGAGGGTATCGTCACCAATTATACCGTCAAACGATTTTAATCCTGGTAGAGCATAAAAATTCAAAGTCGTATCATTCCCTGCTTTTTTGAAAAATTGACCTGTAACTTTTTTTGTGATGAGTGTTTCACCTGCTGCTGATTGTATATTAAATGGAGTTTCGACCAATTTGGCATTAAAGGAAAATTCTGAAGCAATAAAGTTTTTATTTGCGCCAGTATCAACCAAAAATTTTAGTATCTGACCATTACGCAAGACATACTCTAAGTATGGTACGCTGGAAAGGCGTCCATCATAAAATTTACCTCACCATCATCGTTCCCAACATTGTCGTGATTTTGGGACTGCTCAAAATAGTTTTCATTATATAAGTTCTGTGAAGCTAAGTCATCACAAATTTCAGATGAGTCATTACATGCTGATTGCTCTTCAGTTTCTAAGTTAAATAGCCGCTTTGATTTTTTGGGATAAGCCACGGAGTCGTTTGAGCGCTTTATAGCCTGATTGTAAGGAGGTCTTTTCATGTAATCCACCTGTTTGGTTTGTACAGATTTATCAATATCCATCGGGACAGCGGGTTTTGAATAGCTAGGTCTTGGGGGGGGGGGGGGGTGAGTTTTGTACGTTTTGCTGCGCATTCCTTGGAATGTTATAAACTTGGTTACGAAGAAGTGCTCTTAGACGAGGATACGTAGCTAGATTGGGATCGTATTTGTTTGAATCAATTTTAGCAGAGAAAAATTGGTTTACTGGAGCCGAAATGGAGTTATTCAGGTATTTTTGATGAATTTGATAGCTTCTGTAATTCAAATTCTGAAATTCTAAACAAGAACCGTATGCCTCTGGAAGAGTTTGGGGTTTTTGCACAATTAACATTCGAGATAAATCTCCGCTGAGACCGCGTATGAAAACATCGAGCGCACGATTTCGATAATTTTCAGTTAAAGCAATCACCGTTTCTTGAGAATAATCTTCGGTTTTGATTTTATTAATTAGAATTGACAGTTGATGGTTTACTTCGGCGTAAAATTCGTCAACATTTTTATGCTTTTGCGACATAGAATGCAGTTGATGTTCTAAGGTCCGTACATCACGCTTATCGGCATAATGTAAAGAAAGACACTTCTTGATGCTTAACCAGCTCTCATCAAATATATTATATGAGATGAGAGCCGCATCCGCCGGGCCTCTTATATTTTGTCTGATGTGACGTAGAATTGCCCGGTAGATAGGTTTATGTCGCACTATTTCGTAATCACTGAGTATAGTCTCAACACTATGCACCCAGGATACGTACTGCACAGGATTTCCCTCAAATCCCTGCAGATCTCTCACACAATCAGGTAACCTTTTAATATCTTCAAGGTCCTGCTCTGTTTTAGGTGTGGAAGAATCTATCTGCGAGGAAGGATTCGTTGGACAGAATCTTGCGTTTTGCTCAAGAGTATTCAATCTACTCTCAAGTTTCTTACTTATTTCGATTTGTGCATTTATTGCACCCGTCAATTGAATAAGGGTTTGCTTAACTTCTTCCATCTTAAGCGAAATGGAATTCAATAATTCTATAAATCACGATACAACAAGGCACGAAAACACGAAACACTCGCAAGTTGAACTCGGTTTACACAATAATCACAATAATAATAATCAATAATCAATTCACTTTCAAGTAATCACAATAATAATCAATAATCAATTTAATCTCAAATTTCAAGTTGTATGTTTTATTTATGTGAAAAACTCTTAATATTAATAATGAAATATAAAAAATATTTGAAAAATGTTGGCAGTTATTGTCGAAAAGAGGCAAACTTACATGATACAAGTTAATATATTCATTGTTGATTGCAGAGCACCGTATTGTTCCTTTTTGGCACCGACCGTTGATGCTTGGAGGCTGCCTACTGCGGTACGAATACTCCTTGCCCTCGTGATATCGTCTTTTATTGATAAAGCCTTCCGCACACGTTGCTGCTGATCCTTACGATTTTTCGAATAGGCGATTCGCACACGTTGCTGCTGATCCTTACGAATTTTCGAGTAGGCGTTTCGCACACGTTGCTGCTGATCCTTACGAATTTTCAAATAGGCGTTTCGCACACTTTGCTGGAACTTAATTTATCAAAGACACTTTTCACACACGTCGTTTCGCGCGGTATTGACTTGCTCCGCGGATTTACAGAAAAGATTGCTGTACAATCGTTCGCGTAACTATTATGCTTCGGGTAGCACGGATAACTGTGTTCTCATGGGAACAGTTTTTTTTAGCTCGGGCGCCAGTTAACGGGTTTTCCCAATAGGAAGACAAAAAAAATAATAGAACAACGTACAAATATTTTTTAAATATTATTTATTTCACGACGTGTCGACAATAACTGACTTAAATGAAACATGATTTGCCTCTTTTATGACATTTCAAAAGCATACGTAAACAATTTACACGAATATACAAAATTTAACCTGACTCCCGAGTTCAACTTCTTGATGACGACGCGACATGTGCACGAATTGCAAAAGAACATTACACCTGTCTGCAAAATCTGGGAAAATAATTGTGTGGGAACGTGTAAGGTATGAAAATGCAATGTAAGCTGAAAATAGCGTGTTAACTTCGATGCCGAGACCCAAATCATGTATACTGAAGTCTTACCAGGGTTTTCCCGGATTTCGCTCACTAGAAGTCACTTCCCTGGTTGCCGGTGTTGCACCGCCTCAATTCGTCCGCCGCGCGGATTTGGCTTTTCACACAGCTGCTGTCGCGTAAGTTCTCTACGTCCACCTTGATTTCCTGTGCCGCTGTTTGCTTTGCGTTCGTTTTCACCTCCCGCAGTCTGCTCGTGTCTCTCCACAATAGCCGGCAAAAAAAATTGGTATTTGAATAAGTCGATGAAGTGTTCACTCCTCCACACGTCTGTCGCTTACCAAGGCTAAATCAAGAAGAGTGTAGCATCGCCCTGCCACTAACTTCGAAACCTCTAACGACACCATGGCCTACGAGATCTCTTCAGGACCGTTGTTTATTTATTTATTTATTTATTGTCTAAATCAACAGATACAAATCCAATTAAAGATTAGACAAAGTTGTTGATTCCTTTTCGAGGCGGATGCATTTATGTTCATTGGTAGGTGAATGCAGTTTGCCGTCGGGCATTCACCTCGCACCGCTCATGTGTAAGCATGGCACTTTCTATTCCGTGTGCGATTTTCCGTTCTCATTGCCGACGTTCCTCTTGCAGCCGTCTGCAACTGTCGTATGCAATTGCCAAAAGTGTGACTTGACATTGGTGACTTGAAACTCTACTGCTCCCAGAGACGACTTAATTTGCGGATGCTATTGCGCTTTTTATGCGCAACAGCATCCGCATCTGCCTTTGATGACAAACTTGTCGTATTGATCTTGACGATGTGCAGAGCTCCACATTTTGAACTATCGTTTGGTTGAGTATGTTGCTGCTGCTGATTATGTTGTAGCTGTTGCGTGTGGCCTAAAAGCTGGTTGTCATCTTCTAGTAGAGCGTTGCACTTTCGATGCATTAACGTGGCCATGCCCCGTATTTGTCTTAATTAGCAAGCCAACTCCTTCTTGCGCTTATCTCTTTATTTGTAGGTTTAACAAACAACGCTAGATCACATCAACACATACACTCAAAACCCTCCAGTGCTGCTCACAGCTCCTCTCAAGTGGAACAATAAGGGGCGCTAACGATCGGATGTCATCTGCTCATTGACCTCGGGCATTAGAGAAACCATCTCCTCCAGGTAATCGTTGTTCGAGATAACTTGATCCTTTGAGAAAGGCGACCCGCAATTTCTTGTACGCTTCCGGGTCAAGGTGATTGCAATCGTGTTATAATAGTCGATCGCAATGGTCGAGGCTTGATGGTGTGCAGCCGCATCATCGGGGGGTAGTCATAAATTCAAGGTTACCTGTTGTTACTAATTTTCGACCGAAAATCCATATTTCTTTATATATATATATATATATATATATATATATATATATATATATATATATATATATATATATATATATATATATATATATATATATATATATATATATATATATATACATATATATATATATCAGCAAAATGGTTAATAGAGATAATCTCTGGAGTGGCCGATTCGATTGAAATGAAATTTTCGGAGGACCTAGATGTATATAGTAGGTAGGTCCATGACTTGCTAGAATTTAGGTATCCTAGACCTTTTGGCAGCGGCGAACGTTTGAGTGAATTTTCAGGTACTCCTATATTTCCAAGCAGTGTAAGTTTTTGTTAAAGTAAATGTTTGGACATGAAAACTTGTCGTGTTTTAAGCTTGTTTATGATAAAGAATTGGAAATTTTGCGCCACGTGTGGGTGCAGAGTGCCTAAAAAAGGCAAGTAATTTTTTTCAAATCTGGATTTGTCATTACTTGTGAGAAAAACAATGGATCATCGTGAAAATTTCAGAGCGTATTGATGTTGACCAAAATTTAACACATATAGATTTTCAAGATAAAACGGGTAACCCTGTAGCTGCGGCAGGCTGCTGAACAAAATTCTTTCAAATCATTGAGCCTCCCGACAATTTTTTGATTTTTGACAAACATTTATAATTTTTGAGAAATTTTCTTTTTTGTCCTTCATGTCAAATTAAAATTTTCAAAATTTCGATTTGCACAAGAACGGCAACCCATTACCAAACAATATTTTCAGCACTCGAACCTTCTGTTCACGAGAACTGACGACCGGATAATCCGAGCATAATGACATATACAGGACATGTTGGTATGAGCTAGGACCAGGTCTGATTTTGAAATACGGGCAACCCTGTGGCAGTGGTACCATCTAGAAAAATAAATGAGAAAAAAAACAGATTTTTGGCCTATTACTTTCGATTCAGCCATTAAAGTTTAACGAAATTCACACAGTACTTGGATCTTATTAAAGATAACATTTGATTAAAATTTGGCTGAAAAACTAGAATAGAGGTGCCAGCTATGGTGATTTTTGTCTCCTAAATTTTGCAAACTTGCTCAGCAAATTAAAGCGTTTTTCCCTATAACTTCCCTAAAATTGGAAAACTTTCCCTAAAATAAAGCGTTTTTCCCTATAACTTGGAATTTCTGTACAAGATGATTAGATCATTAAATTTGCATATGGGAATGATCCTGCAATGAAAATTAACAACAAATATTAATGCTTTCAAAATTTGAAAAATTTTGTGTGGCAGCCCTTAAATTCTTTTCACCCGTATAACTTCCAGCGCAGTGATTCAATCAAAACGAAAATTACTGATTTGGTTTAACTTAACGTGAAGCAGATTTGGTATATTTTGCTTTGCTGGTAACACAGGGTAACCAGCATTGGCCATTTACGTAAATATTGCACCAACCGATGCTTCAAATTACATGCTCATATGCAAAGCATTTGCAATAAAAATAAGAAAGCATTGTTAAATTTTCCTAGTTTTGAACATTTTTCGGATGGCAGACTCGAACAATGTTTAATCGTTGAAAGTTTCCTTGAAATCCTGCGATGAGAACAAAATTCAAAGGATACGTTGATTTAAGTATGAGCTTGTTATGGTTAACTTATTGCTGCTTCGTTGGGAAAGTGCTGCCGGCACTGAACTGTTTTGAGCTTTGAGCTTTGTTGCTTTGGATAAGGAATGGATGATATGATTCTACAAAAAAGTGTATAACGTCTTACACATTTTTTTGTCACTCAAAGACAATTTCTTCGAAAATTAGTTTTCGAGCGGTTCTGATGCGCAAGTTTTTACTAATTTTCGAAGAAAATTAGTATTAAACTCGTATCGCCGAAAATTCATATCTCTTTATATATATAAATATATATGTATATAAATATCATCGTCGGGGCACTACAGCCCGAATCGAGCCTTAGCCTCCTTAATATTTCGCCTCCATTTGTCTCGGTTCAGTGACCGCGTCCTCCAGTTCGGTGCTCCCAAAAGTGACCTGCTGTCAGCATCTATAGAATCCTCCCAGCGCTTGCGTGGCAAACCGACTGGCCTGGCTCCGCTCGCTCGCCCCTTGAGAGATCGTTTGGCGATTCGATTGTCACTCATTCGTTCGACGTGGCCAGCCCATTGTAATTTTTGGAGTCGTATGACGGTAGAGACTTCCGGCTCGTCATATATGGTATACAGCTCGTTGTTGTATCGGATTCGCCATCCATCTTCTTCCCGTATTTGACCGAGGATCTCAAACGTATTCAAGGCCTTTTCAGATGCCTGGGTCAGCGTCCAGGTTTCGCTTCCGTAGCATAGCACAGGTCTTATGATTGTTTTATAGATGCGGAGCTTCGTATTCCTGTGTACGCATCGAGATTTCAAAGTGGGAAGCACCAAAAACATGCCTTATTGGCTAATTGAATCCGTCGTTTGATTTCGTCAAGCTCATTCCCATCCTTCGAGAGGTTCGTCCCTAGGTACACGAAGTTGTCTACGTTTTCGTTTACGTTTGTCTATGTCCCCTATCGTTATGTTTTGTCTTATTGGCGTCCTTTTTCTTGATTGAGTCATAACTTTTGTTTTTTGTTCGTTAATTTGCAGACCAACTTCCTTGGCGGTTTCGTCTAGAGCTACAAATACTACCTTGGCGTCGTTGAACGAACGTGACATAATGTTGATGTCATCAGCGTAAGCTACTAGCTGTGTCGACTTAAATAATAGAGTTCCTCTCGTGTCAACGGGGATTTTTCTGATGACATATTCAAGCGCTTAGTTGAAGAGTACCGGAGCTAGTCCATCCCCTTGTTTTAGCTCAGTATTCGTCGAAAACGAGTTGGTCATGTTATTCTGAATTAGCACTTGTGACGTGGAGTTGGTCATGGTCATTTTCACCAGTCGTACCAACTTTGCTGGGATTCCGAACTGCAGCATGATGTTATTTAATGCAGTTTGGTTGATGCTGTCGTACGCTTGTTTGAAGTCGAAAAATATTTGATGGACATCAATATTGAATTCCCAACATTTTTCCAAAATTTGTTTGACCGTAAATATTTGGTCAGTTGTCGATCTTCCACGTCTGAAACCACCTTGATATTCACCAAGAATTTTCTCAGCGTGATGGAAAATCCTTAACTCTAAAATTTTTGTCAAGAGCTTGTACGACGTACAAAGTAGTGATATGCCCCTGTAGTTTTCGCATCGCAGTTTATCTCCTTTCTTGTGAATGGGACATATAACACTTTTTCGCCACTCATCCGGCATCGTTTCTTGTTGCCATATGCCTATCACCAATCCATGGATAGCCCTTAAAACGGAAATTCCGCCTGTCTTCAGGAGCTCCGCGGGGATCCATCGATGCCGGTGCTTTGTTGGGTTTCAAGCGGTCCATGGCCTGTCGGACTTCATCTAGAGTAGGAGGGTGAGATGAGGCACTGTCATGGTATGTACCAATTAGTCATGGCGATTCGTTGGGTGCGGGGACATTTCCGTTCAGTAGTTGTTGGAAATAGGACGCCCATCTTTCCTTCACCTGTTCTGAGCCACTTATGATGCTTCCATCGACAGCACTACATAGGCTGGTTCTTGGTTTAAAGCCTTGCTTTAGGTGCCTCACTACTTTGTACGCTTGTCGAGTGTTATTAGCCATAAAGTTGTCATTCATGTTATTCAACATGCTGTCAAAATGCTTTCGTTTCTTACGTCTAACTATTCTATTAGCTACTCTCCGAAGATCGTCATAGTTTCTTTCTTGGCTCTGGTCGGTCGTTCAATGTGGTTTTTGTAGGCGCATTCTTTTCTTCCAACGCGACTTGACATTCCTCGTCGAACCATTCATTTCTGCGTTACCCGGCTGTATATCCCACTACTTTTTCGGCTGCTGCATTCACTGCGCTTTTGATGGTAGTCCAAACTTCGTTGATAGATGTGGTGTTAGGCGTAGAAGCTAGTTCCATTTCCAGAGCAGATCTATACTCGGCTTCCATCGTCTTGTTTCGAAGCTTGTCGACATCGAACTTGCGTCTTGAACTTGCTCTGACTTCATACGACAGTGATATTCGACATCGATATCGAGTCTTGACTAAGTAGTGGTCGGAGTCGGCAGTTGGCCCACGGAAGGTTCGCACATCTAAAATACTGGAGGCCCACCTTTTTTGAATCAGAATATGATCAATCTGATTAAAACTGTGGCCGTCCGGGGATGCCCATGTCCTTTTGTGAATGTCGCGATGCGGGAAACACGTGGAGCTTACGATGAGATTTCTGCTACTCGCAAAGTCGACAAGTTGTTGTCCATTGTCGTTGCATAGGTCGTGAAGACTAAATTGGCCGGTGGTTCCGCGATGTGTTTCTTCCTTTCCAACCTTTGCTTTGAAGTCGCCCAGCAGGATTTTCACATCATTTGATGGCAGTGAATCATATACCCTATCCAGAAGGTTATAAAAGTTATCTTTCACTGCCTCATCCTTATCTTCAGTAGGGGCGTGAACGTTAATGAGCCAAACGTTAAAAAACTTTGCACGAATGCGGATCGCACACAATCTTTCATTGACAGGCTTGAAGTCGATTATTTACGGTTTCATTTTTTTGTCCACGATGAACGCCACTCCAAATTCGTGACTTCCCGATGACTTCCCGCTTTTGAAGATTGTGTACGATCTCATGTCCATAATCTCGGCACCAAACAGTTTCGTTTCCTGGACAGCGGGAATGTTTATTTTGTAGTGAGTGGCCTGTTCCAGGAGGGCTTTGATGGCCCCTGGTCTGTACAGGGTTCGCACTTCCAGGTTCCAATAGTGTAGTCCATATTTCGTTTGCGTGGTCGTTTCCGTTGATCCAATCCAAGTATCCGAGGC
>OX376373.1:128824436-128871679 GCA_947369275.1 Nemotelus nigrinus | reverse complement strand
AAAGTTTGTGGGAACGCACCCCTCACAAGTACCACAATATCATCGGCACACGCCACCTCCTCAAAGCCACTGGCCCTTAACTTCTCCAGTATTTCGTTGACTGTCAGGATCCAGAAAAGGGGAGATATAATCCCTCCTTGTGGTGTTCCAGTTCCGACTATTCTTTCCGCTTTGGCCTTCAAAAAGGTAGCCTCAATCCGCCTGCTCTTGAGCAAGTCAGATGCCCAGGTCGCCAGGGTTTTATCCACTCCATATTGAACCATGGCATCGATGATACTCGCGACAGTGACATTATTGAAGGCCCCCTCAATGTCTAAGAAGGCTGCGTACGTGAATTCCTTCTACCGTAAGGATTTGTACCGACAACTTTGTATAATGCCGTATCTACTGATCTGCCCGCTAGATACGCATGTTGATCAACACAGAGTCTTGTGACATCAATCGAGCTTTTGATGTGCCGATCAACAAGCCTCTCTAGTGTTTTGAGCAGAAACGATGTTAAGCTGATTGGTCTAAAGTCCTTCGCGTAATGATGATTTAACCTACCAGGTTTCGGAATGAAGACCACCCTAGCTTTTGTCCATTGCTCGGTTACTACCCCGAGGCGGAGGCATGCGGTAAAAATACGCTGCAGAATGGGAATAATGGCCTTATCTGCTTTTTGAAGCATGATAGGTGATATCTCATCAATCCCTGTAGCTTTGTAAGGTCGGAATGTGCCAATAGCCCATTCAATCTTGACCTCGTCTACTACTTCCTTGATCAGCTGCTCAGACGCCCGGTGGGTTCCTCGAAATACGTCACTATGCGGTGTCAGGCAGGCTGATTCTTAAAAGTGAGTTTCCGGTAGCAAGTTCAGGCACTCTTTCGGGTCCTCCACCCAATCCCCATTTTCCCTTCGCAAAAGCGTAGGTATCCCGGGGGTTACGCTTAGGACCTTCCTGATTCTGGCAGCCTCTGTACCTCCTTAAATGTTCTCACAGAAGTCCTTCCATGAATCGCGCTTGGCTTGTCCAATCTTCTTTCTGAAAAGCGACAGCTCTGGCTTGTAACGATCCCAGTCATCCATGTTTCCGGAACGCCTTGCGGTGTTAAACGCCCTTCGTGTGCGACCTCTAGCCTCTGTGAGTTCGCCATTCCACCATAAAGTAGCGTTCTTCCTTACGGGCTTTTCCGGACACACGTCTTTGAAATCTGACACTAAGATTCCCGTTAATCGGTTCACCTGCTCGTTTAGCCGTCCTGGACTCGTCAGATCCAGATCGGCTAGTGCCCTGAGTTGTCTATTTGTTTTCCTTGAGTAAACTTCCCATTGTGCTGTTCGTGGGTTCCGTACTTTTTTAGGTGAGATAACAGAAGAACCGATACTCCAGCATAGCCACTGGTGGTCTGAGAGCGGTGGCAGGTTAGAAACCTGCCAGCTGTGGACACTTTCCGTTATGCTTGGAGTTGCCAGGGTAATATCAATTACCTCAGCCCTGTTCCTAGTTATAAATGTAGGTTTGTTACCTATGTTGAGGATGTTGAGGTTGGTTGACGTTAGAAATTCTAGCAAACACCTACCTCTCTCGTTTTTGTTGGTGCTTCCCCATATTTCGTTGTGAGCATTTGCGTCACAGCCGATAACAGCATCTGTTGTCATAGCCGCTTCTGCCAATCTTCTCAGTCCGGGCGTGATGGGATCCATGTCGTATGGTAGATGGACCACCGACAACAGGCACCGCTTCGTGCCGCTACCAGCGATCCTCCTCTCCGCACACTCTGTGGTTGTATCTCCATCACAAAGCTGCGGAATCAAGATTGCTTTCACCTCTTTTTTGGCGACATTACAAGTTCTTGTCTTGTCCCTTCCTTTTAGCTGGAACACACTGAGGCTGGTGCCGAATCTACAACCCACATTCTTGTGCAGAAGCAGCTCATGAATCGGCGCGATGTCAGCGTGCCCCCGACTGAGATGCCGAAGCAGGTTGGCCGTCGCCCTTCTACTGTGGTGCAGATTTGCTTGGACCACTCGCACTTCGGCTTCCCTCAGTCACCTTCTCCGCTCCAACTTTCAAGGTGATCCTCTTCAGACCGAAGTGAATCAACCCGTTGTTGGCCCGTACTTGATTCGCGGACTCCCGATCAATTCCCAGCACAAGCACTATCTTTGCTGCACCAGTTAAATCAGGCTCCGCAGATTGGTTCGTTAGTTTAACAGCCTGGAATAATCTCCAGCCTGAAACTTTCAGATCGGGGTTCTGTCTTTTTAACAGAGACAGAGCCTTCAAAGCGTTCGAGTGGGGCACCGCTACCTTCGCTGTAATCAGCTTAGGCACGGATGTCCCCTCCACTACGTCCAAACCTGGATGGTCTGCTGAAATTTTCAGGACGGTGGACCGAAGCCATTCCGTCGAGAAGACGTCACTTCAGGTCACCGCAATGTGGTCGCGAACAATGTTACAGCCTTCAAAGCGAGGTGGCCCTTCTTCAGTTGACATGGCAAACTTGAGGAGTTCCTCGGTGATCCGTTTAAGAATCACCTTGGCCACATCATCCTCGAGTCTCCATTCCAGAGGTTCCTGTTTGTCAACGACGGCCAGCTTAAAGTGGCTGGCCGCTACGTCCCTAAAGGAACAAACTGTCGTCTCCTGTCATGGCCTCTTCGTTGATTTACTTCTCGGCGAGGTAATCTCCTCTGATAGTTGGCGTTTACTTGCAGCCGCTGCAGCAGGTTTCACTAGGACATCCTCGGGTTTCCCTTTGGATTCCAGCGTCACCGTGCTCCTGGCCGCTCGTTTTGCCTCTCTCTTTCTGAAGCGTTGGGCGTTCCGCTTCCTCACTTTGGTGGGATCAGCTGCCGCCACCTTCACAGTGTACTGCAGATCCTCGGAGGCACCACCTCCAGTCTTCGTTACAGCTCTGCCGAGTGGCTTAGCCGCCGCTTCCTTCCCGGTGACCTGCGAGCCTTTCAGCTTGCCACCTCCGTTCTTGGTCACAGCTCTGCTAGAAGCCGACTCAACCGCCGCTTCCGTTGGACTGGCCAATGGTTCTCCAGACCTGCCGCCAGACTGCTGAGTTACTGCTCTGCTGAGGGGTACTGCTACGTCCATCGGACTTACAGTAGATCCCGGAGCAGGTTCCCCATCTAGCTTCAGGGCCCGCAATCTTTCGATCGCCTAATCCTGAGCCGTTTCGCCTCCCGACATTGGTGATCGTGTCACCTTTGAACTCCTTTTGAAGGGGTCCTTTTCTGATGACTTCCCTCCAGTAGTACTGGCGGGAAGTTTGAATTTTTTTAGGCCTTTATTTTGATCCATAGATTATTTTTTTTATAGTTTCAGGCTTGGGTTTCACGTTCTCGGACCACAGCCGAGGCAATCGCCAGGAATTTTGCCTCCCGCAACACCCCGCCCCCATAGGAACAACGTATTGCTCCGACCGTCTGAAGGGTTCTGTAGGCTTTCACAGTACGCTGAACCTGCGAACCTTGCTGCCGAGGCAGCCAAAGTGTCTCCGCTAGTCTAACAGTTCACTACTCTGTAGACCGCGGTTCGCCAGGTTCCAGAACCAGGCAAAGTGAAGTGTTGGATCCAGAACCCCGCATGTGAACCTTCACCTCAGTCACCAGCCCAGACCTGTCCCCAGGCCTCCGTGTCACCCCTGCGGAGAGAAACAAGGGCACTCCTCTGCCGGTTACGGGTGAGGCCTCCGTTTAAACAGCCCATACAGCTGGCTGCTGTACGGGCGTGCGGCAGAACCAAAATTTTTTACGGGAAAGGGATCTCTCACCAACCTTACTTAGAAGGGACTAGCCTGATCCAATTAGCCAATCCTCCCTTCCGGGGGAATTGTTACCAGCGGCCACCGCAAGGAAGTTATGGATTACACTTTCACCAAACCGAACAATTGCGGCACGTGTATATTTGCGTATACTACATGTTTTTCCCCCTATTCGGCTAGCGACCGACCGCCAATATTTATATATATATATATATATATATATATATATATATATATATATATATATATATATATATATATATATATATATATATATATATATATATATATATATATATATATATATATATATATATATATATATATATATATATATATATATATATATATATATAAATATATAAATATATATATATATATATATATATATATATATATATATATATATATATATATATATATATATATATATATATATATATAAATAAATATATATATATATAAATATGTATATATATATATATATATATATATATATATATATATATATATATATATAATTTTTTCGAAAATTAGTAAAAATGGGCAAAAGAAATCTCGGCGTACCACGCCAACATAGGTGGGATGCGCTCTAAAATTAACGATTTATATGTCGCTTCTTCAGTGTCTAATTTTTACATTATTGGCTTTACCGAAACCTGGCTATGTGAAATCATCAACGATGCTGAACTATTCAACAGTAACTTTGCAGTTTTTTGTCGTGATCCCCATCTTAATTGTCCAGATGCTCCTGTCGGTGGTGGTGTTCTACTTGCTGTACATAAAGAACTGCCAGTATCTCGACTCGATATACCTGACCCTCTTGACCTGGAATACGTATGTATCCCACTAAACCTTCATCAAAGAAGAACTTTCGTAGCAATACTGTACATCCCGCCGTCCGTACCAAACTCAACATATGACTTGGCGTATAACCTAACCGAATATATATGCCGCATAATGGAACCTTCCGACGATCTCATTCTTATGGGAGATTTCAATTTACCGCATCTGGAGTGGCGAACCTCTAACGATAGTAAACACTATCTCCCTTTGTCCAATAGCCGACGAGAAAGCTACTTCATTGACGCTATTCTTTCAACTGGACTAAAGCAGATCAATTGCATCCACATCACAAATGGACATCTTTTGGATCTGATTTTTTCGACGAATTCATCTGATGTCTCGATTCAGCGATGTTCATCACCTCTACTTAATAAATCTATACACCATCCAGCTCATCATATCAATTTCCAAATTAATGACGATATACTACTGGAGTCTAACTTTGTAAATCTTTTTAACTTTAACTTCAAGAAAGTTGACGTTGATGCGCTGAGTAAAGCAATGACCGAATGCGACTGGACTTCGGTTGTGAATGAATCTAATGTAAACGTTGCAGCCATAAACTTTCATTCTATCTTATTCGGTTGCTTTGCTCGCTTTGTACCTTTGAGTAACTCTGTACCTTTGAAACGCTTTCCTCGGAACAAAACAGATCTAATCAATCTCAAAAATTTGAAAATCAAGGCGTGGAAAGTGTACAGCTCGTCGCGTCCAGAGGATGATTATAAAGTGTATGAGGAATTACGAAAAAGATTCGTATCTGAAACCTCATTTGCCTACTCCAACTATATGGACAAACTTAGGCAGTCTTTCATAAGCCATCCCAGGCGTTTTTGAAATTTTGTAAACTCAAAAAGGTATCATGACGGATACCCTAGCTCTTTTATATCTGACGGCATGGTCATTAATAACTCGCAAGCAATCAGTAACTTATTTGCAGATTACTTCCAATACGCGTATGGATTACATCTCTCCGATTTCAATAAACCTAATTTCAATTACCTGATGGACTCCCCTAAAACGACGTTAAGAATGAAAAATATTTTCATCGACATTCCCACTATCTTAAGACATATATCTCATCTTGAGAATAATTTTCACCCCTGTCCTGATGGATTACCGACCATAGTGCTTAAACGTTGCGCCAATATCCTCTCACCACTATTAGCTCATCTTTTAATCTATCGATTTCCTCCGGTATAAATGATCTAATCACTTTTGTTCCAGGATCTTCCATTTTACTCTACGCTGATGACGCAAAGATTTTTAATACAATATCATCACTTAATGACTGTCCGATCCGGCAACGTAATGTGTCAAGCTTCGCTTATTGGTGCGCTCTAAACCGACTTTCACTTTATTTTGAAAAATGCTCAGTTATCTCATTCTTCCACAAATCATCTCCGATAAATGTCAGCTACACTTTAAACGATACTCTTTTAACTCGCTCCAATAAAGTTCGTGACTTAGGAGTGCTATTAAACTTCGTTTTCACTTTTAATGACCACATTGACTCAATTATAATAAAAACCAACAGTGCACTTGGCTTGTTACGATCTAAAGAATTCAATGACATTCTTCTGACTAAAATCCTGTTCTGCTCTCTGGTTTGTCCTATCGTAGAATATGGGTGCTTGATGTGGTCTCCATATTACAAGGAGCACATAGATCGCATTGAGTCTGTCTAAAAGAGATTTCTAATTTTGGTTCTTAGCTCTTTCCGCTGGTCTGATCCTACTCGCTTACCTCCATATGAAAACCGCTTTCAATTATTGACCATGGACACTCTTGAAACTCGACGTCAAAATTTCAAAGCTCTATTTGCTCATAGGAAAAGTAAACTCTGAGTTTTTGCTATCTAAACTGAACTTTTGTGTTTGCCACGGTGAACGTAGACATCATAGCGCCTTATCCATCCCGTTTCATAAAACCAATCATGGATGGAATGAACCAACCTGCACAATAGCCTGAAGCTTTAACTCAGCGTATCAAATGTTTGACTATAACTAAACTGTTGATATGTTCAAGTGTCGGCTTAAACGACCGATCAATTGTCATTCAAAATTTCATATGTAAATATTTTTTCTGTAGGAATCATTCTGTTGATGAAATTGTCAATAAACGAAGCTAAACTAAACACGCTCTGTATCCTTTTCCTACTGTTGGAGTAAAAGGGCGGTTAATTTTGGCATGCCGAGCTCCGTGGAGAACAGGGTTAGTCTTATTTCAGTTACCACTTGTTTTGATTTACAACCGAAATGGCCCATTAACCGTCGCCTAGGAGCGAGAAATCGTCGACGGTTTCTCGATTTTAACTTAAAAGAGAACGGGAAAATTTGAAAATTTTTAAATTGCGATAACTTTTGACAGAGCTATTCAGTCATTACGAAACTTTCAGAACATATTGGTATTATTTAGTTGTCAATTTGTTTAGCTCTTAATGAGAGTGTTGGCAGCCCTGTAGTTAGGGTAGGCACTGAGAGTGAAAACCTCCAAATCATCGTCTTTCTTGAAAAACTGCCGCCTCTTCAAAAAAAAAAAAGCCACTCATATGTAAATCTTATGCTGTAATTACATAGACATAGTAAAAAATTTGATATGGTACAACGGGCACGCCTGGTAACCCTTATCCAATTCACCTATACTTTTAGCATCAAAAACTTCTGTTCACGGAAACTCACGATCTGATGAACAGAATTAATTGAAATTGACAGATTGTATTGGCCTTAAATAGGACCAAGTCTGATAGAAGTGATTTTGAAATGCGGGCGATTCTGTGCCAGTGGTGCCATCTTGGAAAATCACTAAAAAAGATAACTGCTTTTAGCCCTTTTAATTCGGATTCAATCATTCGATTTTGACGAAATTCACACAGGAGCTGAACCTTGTTTTAAACCGCGTTTGGTAGAAATTTAGTTGAAAAATTCTGTTGGAACTGCCAGCTATGATAATTTAGCTGTCTCAAATTTGAAAAAAATAGAAATTTGGAATTGATAACATTCAAACCATCGAATATTCTTAAAAATGTCCGTTTCTTACAAAACAAATCTTATGCTTTATTTACTAGGTGAAAGTAAAACTTTAAAAATTTCATGTCGGACAAGAACGGTAGCCCTTTTCCAGTTAACCTATATTTTTAGCATCAAAAATTTCTGTTCACGGGAACTCACGAACCAATAATCAGATGCAGTGGAAATTTACAGGATACGTTGGACTTAAGTAGGACTAAGTTTGGAAGAAGCGATTTTGAATTGTGGGCATTTCTGTGCCAGTGGTGCCATCTTGAAAAATTACAAAAAAAAAAACTGTTTTTTGCTCTATGAAATGTGAATAAGTTACCAAATTTTCATGAAATTGACACAGTAGCTGAACCTTACTCTAGACTCTGTTTGATAGAAATTTGGTCGAAAAATTCAATTGGCACTGCCGGCTATGAAAATTTTTGTGTCTTTGGTTTTGAAAATTCGCTCAGGAAAATAAAACTTTTTGCCCTATAACTTCCAGTGCAGTCACGAAATCAATACAATTAATGGAACCTATTATAAATATTATTCAGGCCAAATTTGGTTGAAAAGCCACGATAGGGTTGCCAGCTATTGATGGTTATGTGTTGAATTGCAATATCATTATTAAGCGGTTTTATCGGAGAATTTTCAATTGGTAATGATATTCTAGTGATAATAAACAGCAAATATGAAGCTTTCAATTATTTGAAAAAACTCGCTGCAGGTAACCCTTAACTTCTTTATACTCCTATAGCTTTGAATGTAATATAACAACGTGAAGCAGATGTGATATATTCTTGGCTTTGATTCTGGGGAAAGGTTGCCAGCACGAGTCGGTTGTGCTACTTTTGTATCATTTAATGCTTACAGTTAGTATTCATACCACAAACATGTACAATGAAAATAAATAACCGATGTTTCAATTCCGAAAGTTCTGCAAATTTTTCGGATCGCAGCCCCAAACACCAACTTCAGTTGCAGTGTTGCAGGCACTGAGCATTTTCTCCATTGATGTTATCTGAGATGCTTCTTTCAAAATTTTGTGAAATAAGCAACTGATAACGAATAAAATTAACCCGTGTTTTGCTCTCATTGCATTGCTCGTGTTTTTGAAATTCATGCCAGTGGTAATATCTGACACCTTCGACCATATGAGTTATAATGCATTCTTGAGACCAAAGTAAAACGTGGCGTTTGAAACAGTTTGGCCGTAATAAGCAGCTTATGTGGTGGAATATGCACTCAAAACTTGCACGATTCTTCTCCTGTTCTCCGAACATTAGTGTTTCTAGTGGTTCAGGTGCGCTAGAGTTTTGAAATTATAACCTAATTTACAACAATGCCTACGACTAAACTACCAATTAATCACCTGTTAATGATTTCGCATAACCTGCCTCGTCGATTCTCCACTCTGCTTACTTGGGAATCCTCCACGTATTCGAACTGCCGTTTCTTCGCAATCGTTGCTCAGCTTCACACTCGAACCATCAGTACTACGCACTCGATTCACCACTAAACCGCTGCACTCGCCGTTTTTTCACAATTGAATTCCACCAAGACCCCCTCGTACTTGATTTTCTCTGATTCCAGAATTCGTTTCGTTGCTAGCTCCGTATAAACCTTCGATCATCTCGGCTTCGCCACGCTTGACCCCAGTCTTCTCGATCGCCCACCATCAATTAAGTTATATGAAAAATGTTGAAAAGAATTAATTCCTGTCTCCGCTTTTGAGCGTCCGACTCTCACCTTGTCTTCTGATCAAATAGGCTGATCCATGGCCTGCCCCCTTGCGATTAAATCTCGTCTAGAGGTTTCACTCACCGCTTCTGCGGTATCTTTACCGACCGTTGATTGTCCTCGTGCATCATGCATTTGGATGCATTAGCCCATTGTACTCGATACACGCGTCTTCGCAAGTGCATTTTCCCGCGATTATTTCCGATGGTTATCGGAACGCACCCTTTTATCATTTTGCCGCATGGTTGCGGTTCTGTCGCCTGTTGACGTTCCGTGTATCGCTTCGTTGAGGTTTTTGTTGTTTACACTCGTCATGTGAAGAATATTTGTTTTTGCATGCTGGCGTGCAATTCCTGATTTACAGCCGAGGTGTCGTCGTCGTTGGCTCAGCTGATTTTAACTTACATCTATTTGTTTACTTTCGTGAAAACCTATTTGTTCACATACCTATGAGCATTTTATTCAATCTTATATCTATTTACTTACAAACCTTTGTGTCTCTTATTACATCTAAAATCTATTTGTTTACCCTTACAATGCTAGTTCACAACTTTTCCTATTCGCTTGCGTTAAATCTCCCCCTTCTCCAGATAATTGCCCGTAATTCTTATCTAAATTTCTGCCTATGGAAGCATTAATTAACGATCGTGATTTTTGCGCCCCTTTGAGTCCCAATACCCTTCCGATTCTGGTTGACGCGTTAGTTCAAGTCCCAATTGTATTATTGATTTGGACATTTTGATTCGGGTTCTCATGTTACTTCAGGTTTCCATTCTATCGTCACATGCAATCGTCGATTTATTCTTTTTGCTCGGCTTTTCACGACATTTGAAATTCCGATATCACTTCATGCGATTACTTTCCATGCATTTTTTGCATTCATTCATCCATTCATTAGCTCTTCCCATTCCGGGCTCGAGGGCTACTGTAGACGTTCTAAATAAACACCCACCGACACATCCTAATAACTATTACTCATCTTATCTACGGTCATTTTAGGTAAACTCGCTTTATTTGTTGACCAGACCCTCTCTCAACAATCCGACCATGGGGAAAGGAAGAGCAAATTAGTCCCACAACGAGTTTAACCTATATGAATTCGTCGTAGATTCAGAACAATCAAGCGCATATAAATGCACAAATACACATTTTTGTGTCTAAAAAAAATATGCAGTTAGGATCCAAGAGTACGCGACTGCTAAGGTTGCGCTTAAACGGCGCCGCCGCCTATATGGTTATATATTCTCTTTTCAGTGTAATTAATAATATATCATCATCATTTAGCCTGGACATAACAAATCGTCATTCGCGTACTTTCTTCCTCTTTCCTGTTGTATTGATATCTTATTATACTACCCACCATCGAGTTCTGACTCTGAACTAACAATTTACTAGCTACGCCACCACCGAGTATATATCTTTAACAGTTAATTTAACCTACTGAAGCCCTCATCGCCATCTAGATCCCTAATATTAGCCCACCACCCAGAAAACTTACTACTAAGCCACTTCTAGCTAAACACCCACATGTAAGACCCTTCTAAGAACGGCGAGCAAATGTCACTAAGCTCACTATCACTTCGGTTAGCTGCCTTTCTCCTCAAACTCCCCATCAATGAACGGTTAAGGGTCTTTCACGTGCCAGTTTCCCTTAGTATCTGTTTGTTCGACCAGGACGTTTTTGATTTATCAATGATAGGTTCGACGAACGCCGGAGCTATGTAGTTTGGCAGAAAAAATTGTTGCTGGCATCAGACAGCACGTAATTGGTTTACCACACCTAGTCGCCTACCTGGAAGGCCACTGTCTGCCGGCGAAGATCGCAACAACGTTTATTAAGGTAGGTATCCATATGATGCATTTCTTCCGTATCGTATCCCTGTTGCGTATCATTCACTAAACGGATACGGTGTCCACACTACTCAATATTCCATGTATCATCAATACGATCCGTTGCAAAAAGCTCGATACGCAGCTGCAACACTTTTATTCACGAATCTATAGTGTACAACGCAACGTGTCCACACATGACTCCACTTAGTATAGTATAATTCCTTGCAGAAAATGTGATATCGTCGATATACTTATACTAAATAGAAGAATGTTTTCTTTATTCCACTCCATTATCTATGCACTGCACTACAATATTGACAAGTTAACGACTCAAATGTCAAATCATGGAACGCGGCTTGTGCAACGCAAGTTGTCCAAATATGATTCGAGAGCGTATCGTTTCATTCCTTTGATGCGACGGCAAGAAACCGCCAAATGACCGATCGAGTTCGTTGCGATTCTTTGTATCAAATTTTGATACGCAACGAAGATACGTTTGTCGTATCCACTGATACGCAACGGTGATACGATACGCGAAAATGATACATATGGATACATACCTTTAGATGACGCAGCTCGTTGCATCCTCCGAACTACCTCTTCTCGGATTTCTGCCAAAGCTCTTGCGTTTGATAAGGGTGAGAAGTCTCTTCTTGCTTTCATCAGAGGCTCGGCTCCATCCCGGAAAGTGACCATTTCCCTTCCAAAATTTAAGAAGTACAGCGAGAAACCCGTGACTTTGTATTTATAAGTACGTAAGGCGCAAGCTATCTTTGCCAGATGCTGGTCCCACAAGCGGTGATTATCAAACGTACAGCACCTTAGCATACGCTTGATATCCTGGTCTCTTCTTTCCGTTTCTTGAGCTTCTTTCTTGAACTGATTTCTTGAAATGGTTGCCTCTGAACTGTACCCCCTTGTAGCACAGGCTTATTTTGGGGACTCCATATACCAGAAATATATTTTCCTCTAAGAGGCGGAATACAGCTGATGCTTTTGCGTTTCGCATACGTTACAGCACCGAGCACTTTAATACGTAATCAAGAATTATTAGCATGAGAGAATTGCCTCGCGTCAGTCTTGGGAGTGGACCTACCAAGTCGATGCAGATCATGTCCCACGGAACATTTGCTTTCCCCGCTCACGGTGTCATTAGCCCCACCGGGGTTTTCCTTTCCACCTTGCAAGCCTGGCATACCTTGCACTTTTTGACGTACTCCCCGATATCCGCCCTCATTTGAGGCCAATAATAATGTTAGGCAACTCGGGCTATAGTCCGATCGGCCCCCATGGGTCCCGCCTTCGGGTCATCGTGACACCTGAGAAGGATAATTTTCCGTTCCGCTTTCGGGATGACCCTTTTCCAATCTGTCCTAGCTCTCAGACCCTTCGTTTTGTCTGTTATCTACTTCCACAGCGTTTCTTCTATCATTTTCCAGCTTGAATAGCTGGATGATCTGTTTGAATTTTCCATAGCATATCCGTATACCATTTCTTCAGGATTAAAGGAGCCGACAGGGTACAAACATCAACCGTAGCTCGCGAAAGAGCATCCGAGACCAAGTGGTCCTTCCCCCTCCGGTGTATGACTTCAAAATCGTACTGCTGTAGCTTGGCGGCCCACCTCACCAGACGACCAGTCTCTCAACTTATTCAATCAGGTCAGTGAATGATGATCGGTGATAACTATAAAGTGCGTCCCTTCGATGTATGGAGGTAGTTTTTCTATTGCCCAAAACGGCCCTCGAGGCACTCCTTTTCCGTCGGCAAATATTTTCGCTTTTCCTTTGACAACGACCGACTAAGGTAGAAGAATACCTTCTCTCCCATTGAGTGTGCCTGGCTCAGAACGGCCCCTATCCCTACATCCGAAGCATCTGTTTGTTCCCTAAACAAGAGGTCAAAATCGGAACAGGACAGGGTTGGTGCTGAGATAAGCTTGAGTTGACATAAGTTAAATGCTCGTTCACACTCTTCGGACCATGCGAATTTCCGGCCTTTCTTCAGGAGATCACTTAAAAGTGCTACCATAGTGGCATGGTTGAGGATAAATAACCTGTACAAGGACATCATCACAAGCAATTGACGCACTTGTTTGATTGAAGACGGGCGAGGGAACTCTAACTGCTAGCACCTTCTCTGGGTTTACATGTAGTCCCCTCTCGTCTTTGATATAGCCTAGATATTGCAGCTGGGCCTTGCAAAATTGGCACTTTTCCTTCGCTACTCGCAACCCTTCGTCTCTTATCCGAGTGAGCACGTCCTGCAGCACCTCTTTGTGTCGCTCGAAGGTTTCAGTTACGATGATTATGTCATCTAAATATGTGAAGAAGTATGGTTCGAGGGTGGGTCCGAGCACGGTGCCGATTAGTCTTTGCCATGTAGCCCCCGAATTGTGAAGTCCGAACGGCATCTGTAAGAAGTGGAACAAACCTCGCCTGGGCACAGTGAACGCCGTGTATTGCTGGGAATCTTTTGCCATAGGTACCTGCCAATAGGCCGATTTCACATCTGAAATTGACAGGTACCTCGCTCTCCGCAGTTTGTCGAGAGTCAAAAAGATGTACAGCAGTGGATACGCGTCCTTTCACTTTATAAAAATCAACACAGAATCTAAAAGAGCCATCTTTCTTCCGCACCAGTAGAATCGGTGAGGACCATGCGCTGGGTGCCCCCCATCTTCAACATCTCCCATCACCACTCCCATCTTCAACATTTCGTCTAGCTCTTGGTTAATTGGCTTCTGCACTGCGGGTGACACGAGATAATAACTTTGTTTGATTGGAGCTGACTTCGTGTTGATGACATAACTCACCGATTTCGTGCAGCCCAGTCCATCCCCCATCAACCTTAATGGCTCCTTCAGAAAGTTCGTCAAAATTTGAACCTTCTCATTAAATAAGCGGCCCCAACCTTGTTATGCCTTTACTTCCACCACGTCCGCTGCGGCAAGAGAAGTCCACTGTCGTCCTCTTATATCTAGGACGACTCCGAACCGGTGCCAGAAATCGACTCCTACTATCAGCTCTTGAGAAGCCGACAGAATAACCACGGTGTCCAGATCAAGTGATCGGCCATTCAACTTAAAACTCAGCCACACCGACCCTGCTACCGCGCAGGTAACACCATTAGCGAATTGAACCTTCTCGATCTCCGCATGATCTAGTCCGAATCCCTTATTTGCCAGACAAAACCACCCTTTCTTCCCTTAAGTAGTGCAGCTCGCCCCCGAGTCTAGTAGCACTTCCATAGTCACATCCTCCACATCCACTTTCAAGTGCGGATGTCTATCTTGGCTACTTTCCACTAGAGCGTTGTCTACCGTTGATCGTTGATTCGTTGCTTGTAGCCACGACCTCGCTCTCATCTGGCCGCTTAGCGAACACGCCTGCCGTTGAGTGGGGGAACCTGCATTCCTGATCCGTTCCTACTCTGTCATTTCGGGCCGGATGGGCATGCGGACCGCAAGACTCCTTAGCGTCCGCATTCGAACCAGCGTAAAGATTTAGGATAATCTCTCTACATGTGTCCTACCCCGCTACAATTCCAACAGCGAACTCTATTTTGCCCGTCCACAGCAGCCACCTGCGCATTATTTTCTACCCCCATGAAAATTTCCAGCCTTTCTTCAGGAGATCACTTAAAAGCGCTACCATAGTGGCATGGTTGGGGATAAGTAACCTGTACCAGGACATCATCACAAGCAATTGACGCACTTGTTTGATTGAAGACGGGCGAGGGAACTCTAACTGCTAGCACCTTCTCTGGGTTTACATGTAGTCCCCTCTCGTCTTTGATATAGCCTAGATATTGCAGCTGGGCCTTGCAAAATTGGCACTTTTCCTTCGCTACTCGCAACCCTTCGTCTCTTATCCGAGTGAGCACGTCCTGCAGCACCTCTTTGTGTCGCTCGAAGGTTTCAGTTACGATGATTATGTCATCTAAATATGTGAAGAAGTATGGTTCGAGGGTGGGTCCGAGCACGGTGCCGATTAGTCTTTGCCATGTAGCCCCCGAATTGTGAAGTCCGAACAGCATCTGTAAGAAGTGGAACAAACCTCGCCTGGGCACAGTGAACGCCGTGTATTGCTGGGAATCTTTTGCCATAGGTACCTGCCAATAGGCCGATTTCACATCTGAAATTGACAGGTACCTCGCTTTCCGCAGTTTGTCGAGAGTCAAAAAGATGTACAGCAGTGGATACGCGTCCTTTGTTGCTACCGCATTCACCTTATAAAAATCAACACAGAGTCTAAAAGAGCCATCTTTCTTCCGCACCAGTAGAATTGGTGAGGACCATGCGCTGGCTGCCCCCCATCTTCAACATCTCCCATCACCACTCCCATCTTCAACACTTCGTCTAGCTCTTGGTTAATTGGCTTCTGCACTGCGGGTGACACGAGATAATAACTTTGTTTGATTGGAGCTGACTTCGTGCTGATGACATGACTCACCGATTTCGTGCAGCCCAGTCCATCCCCCATCAACATTAATGGCTCCTTCAGAAAGTTCGTCAAAATTTGAACCTTCTCATTAAATAAGCGACCCCAACCTTGTTATGCCTTTATTTCCACCACGTCCGCTGCGGCAAGAGAAGTCCACTGTCGTCCTCTTATATCTAGTACGACTCTGAACCGGTGCCAGAAATCGATTCCTACTATCAGCTCTTGAGAAGCCGACAGAATAACCACGGTGTCCAGATCAAGTGATCGGCCATTCAACTTAAATCTCAGCCACACCGACCCTGCTACCGCGCAGGTAACACCATTAGCGAATTGAACCTTCTCGATCTCCGCATGATCTAGTCCGAATCCCTTATTTGCCAGACAAAACCACCCTTTCTTCCCTTAAGTAGTGCAGCTCGCCCCCGAGTCTAGTAGCACTTCCATTGTCACTTTCAAGTGCGGATGTCTATCTTGGCTACTTTCTCACGACCTCGTTCTCACCTGGCCGCTTAGCGAACACGCCTGCCGTTTTCTTATTTGAGTGGGGGAACCTGCATTCCTGGTCCGTTCCTACTCTGACATTTCGGGCCGGATGGGCATGCGGACCGCAAGACTCCTTAGTGTCCGCATTCGAACCAGCGTAAAGATTTAGGATAATCTCTCTACATGTGTCCTACCCCGCTACAATTCCAACAGCGAACTCTACTTTGCCCGTCCACAGCAGCCACCTGCGCATTATTTCCTACCCCCACGTATGCCAAGTCTGGTACTAGGCATCGCCTAACACGCGAGGTAGGAGACACAAAAGCTGCTACTGACGCTCTTGTGGCACCCAGGGTACGCCCCATCTTCACTTGGTGAACAATGGACTTTACGGGTGTCGAGCACAATTGTTTCAGACACATAGGTGCGATATTTCTACGCAGCACCTTTAGCTTTTCCTCGTCCGAGCAACTCGTTTTCAATCTGCTGAAGAGGCGCTCCATTACGGCCACATACACACCCATTGATTCGCTTACGCCCTGGGTTCGTTCGTGAATCTCGTTTCGGAGACGATCTTTATAGTCGGAAGGTAAGAATCGGGCTTTTAACTCTCCCTCCAGCTCATTCCAGCAACCGACTAGACCCCGATTGGCCCGAAACCATATAAGTGCTCGGAAATCAAACAAATCCACCGCCGCTCTAAAGAGTTGTGGTTAAGTTAGCCCCCTCGCCGGTCGCAATTGCTCCACCCGCTCGAGAAAGGCGTTCAAGGAATCCAAGGAGTACTCGTAAAATTTCAGACCCCATTAAGCCGCCCTCACCGGATCTACCCCATTCGACTGCTGCACTAGGGAAGTCGCTTGCACCCCTCCAAGTGGCTCTATCTCGTCTTTGCTGTGATCCTCAATTCTTTCTGCAAGGCACTGCCAGATATCGCCAAGATGAGCCTATTTCGAAGCTCCTTCGCAGCGTCCTTTTGCTCCCGGGTTACCACGTGCATGTTTTCCGATCTGCGGAACCTGAGCTCAATCCTGATTTTTGCCTTTAAGTATTACAGCGAGGACTTATCGCCCGACACCCTGCTTACCAGTTCTTCGGCTTTCAACACTTTCGCCGAAAGCTGCCTGTAGTCCGTCTCGTAATCAAATTATTATTCCGCCTCGACATACGATGTATCCAACGCCGTCTCTGCCTTCAACGTAGCCCTCAGGGTTTTTCTCATGTTGTCCACTGTGTCCAATGAGAAACCACAGATAGCGAGCTCGTAGGTGAGCCAATCTTCGGTCAACCTATCTACAGGAATCTTCATTGCAAGATAAATAACTCTCTGTTGCTATTCAAAAAAACGTTTCAAGCCAATTCCACCCAAACCGCTGCCTGCCAAGAACAAACTTTTCACCGAAACTGACGCCGAAGCGATGTCACCGTACCAGCCCTAATTATTTTAAGTGGAATTTGCTCACGTTAAAAATTCTCTTCCACTGATCATATATCCCCTAGAAAATCAGCAGCAGCAGCTATTCGCAGACCTGCCCTTGAAACTTAATCTCTTAGCCTAAATCTTCACATTCACTTGCTCACACTCAACTCAAGATAAATTCACACATTCCGTTTACTCCAAAAACAGTACCAGAATTAAAAATACCTAATTTATGTGATAGGAAAAATGAAAATATTCAATATCGGCAATAATAACTCCAAAATATTCAATTCATGCAGTGACAATTTCAAAATTTTTAACTCATGCGGAAAAATACATCAAACCCAGATCAGCAATCCCCATTTCATCAGTGTTACCACGATCTAACGTAGTCAGACTAAAACGCGATTCACAACGCTTCTTTTATTTCGAATTTACGTGACTTTCGAATTTACGTGACCTTCCCATATTTTGGGACTTGGCTTCTCAGATTTTTACTAATGTTCGAAGAAGAACATTAGTATTAAAATCACTTTGGCCAAAAATTCATATTTCAATATATATATGTATATATATATATATATATATGTATATATATATATATATATATATATATATATATATATATATATATATATATATATATATATATATATATTTATATATATATATATATCTATATATATATATATATATATATATATATATATATATATATATATATATATATATATATATATATATTTATATATATATATATATATATATATATATATATATATATATATATATATATATATATATATATATATTGTTACGCCGCCTTTTCATAAAATTTTATGAAGATTGAAAAAAGGGCGTTCTTTCGCATTCTCATGAATGCACATCCCATGAGGTACGCGGGCCGTTCGTTCGGATTCTCATGAATACATGTTTCATGACATTATGAGCGCCGTTCGTTCGGATCCTCATGTCTTCATATTGGGACTGCCACGAATCCATTGGAAAAAAAAAGAAAGAAGGAAGGAAAAAAAAAAAAAAGCTCTGAGTTATTTTTGCATCGTTTGTAAAAACTGTATGTAAAACCATATTTTTCTTCGTACATCTTAACTTGCGATTTGTTGCGGTGTAGTTTATCGTTAATTTTCTATACAACAAGATTCTGGAAATCTCGTAACTATAACAAACACACAACTATAAGTCGCTCTTGGCGAATCACTCTCTTTATTGTGTTTCATCGTGTCGTTTGTGCAATAGTTTGTCGTTTTGATTGTATGGAAAGCATTTAACGAAAGATCGATTGAAGAATAGCGTGCAGCCGTCATCCGTTAAACGATTGAAATCTTGGCGGAACGGATGTCGTTTACACATACATACCGTTTGGTACCCGATCTGGATAATTGATTGTTATTTCAAACCGGGAACTATTTTATAGACTGCAGATTATTACATCGAACTGCAGATTATTACATCGAACTGCCGATTATTACACCGAACTGCAGATTATAACATCGACTTCTGATTAAGTAAGTGGTGAAATTTTGACAAAAGCACTAAGATAAAAGTGATATAGTATATTAAGTTTGGTTATAAATGTTAGCACCATAGTTTCAAAGTTGACTCGGCTAATAAGCTGATATTTTGTTTTTGGTTTAAAAGGAAATGATTAGTTTTAAAAGGAAATTCTTAATTTAAATAAAATGTGTGAACTAAACAGCTAAATACTTATTATTGTGTGTGTGTGCGAGAGTTTTCCCTAGGGATGTCGGCGTGCGGTATCGCGCCTTAACGATGTTCAGTGTCGCGAGTGTTTCTTCCGCAGTGTCGCGAGTGTTTCTTCCGTTTCTTCACTGTCGCTATGTAAATGTGGTTACCTCCGGCGACCTAGTCCGGGATTTAAAAAAAAAAAAAAAATAGTTTTTTTTTCTTTGGATCGCCACTATGCGATCATAGTTATTTTGCTGCGATGACGAACTCTCGGCAGGGTTCACGCGCAGTCTTTCATAACAAATGGCGCCCAAACTACAGTTTTTTTTTCTTTTGTGTAGTTTCGCGTATCAATTTCTTCATTGTCTCATACAGATGAGCAAAAACTTAATTCGTTCGGGAATGCGTGTTGTGTTTGGAGTTGAGGATGGATTTCTCTTTGATAGATAAAATCCATCTTCATCACTAATCGAAACGCGCATGTCCATATATTTTTCATTAACGTAGTTTCCGTAAAGTTTCGAGTTTTGCTATTAAATTTTCATAGTGTCAAGGGCTCGTCATCGCAGCTGGCGCCCACCGGTTTTCTTGCTAGTCGTCTTTCTTCTGCTGTGCTTCCTTCCTATAGAATCAGTTCGCGTGAGTTTTGTTGCGTGCAAACACCACGGTGTCGCCTTTGGGGTTTTGACCACGTGATTGTTGCGGTGCCGTACAGGTTAGTTGTTTTCGCCTTCTTGGTTTTGAGATACAGCTAACTTGTCCGGTTCTGTATCCGACAAAGCTCCGATTAGAGTATATTTGTGTTATCATTCGCCTCCATCTATGGATTTTCGGTTTCATAACTTTGAAACATTGATGGAACAGCGGATGATCGCACAAATTCCATTTTGTAAATTCAACAGTTATTCTCTTTTGTCTTTCTATCCTTTTCGAACTCGCGAAATTGAACATCGTTTCGATTCGTTGTCGTGCGTTGTCGTTTCTGGGGGAGATGATCGCGCACACACACAATATATAATCACACAATAATAAACACAGAAAATAAAAATTTAATGATAACTTACTTCGTGTGAAATTCAAAAATACATTGTTTTCTCTAGGTACATTTTCTTACAGAAAATAAAATAATAAGAATAATTATTTGAAAAAAAAAAAAAAAAAAAAAAATTGATAAAAGTGCATCAAATCCATATGTAAATACATATAAGAAATAGAATTAAGAAAAATTTTGTAAAACATTGTACACTACACACTCTATCTACACACTCATTTTGATCGCGTTTCAAAATTTCAAAGTTTCAAAATTTTCTAAATATGGCTAATAACAACGAAATTAGACAATCAAAATTTGCGCCGCATGCTTTTTCCACTCCAAGTGGATCCACATTTGCTGGACGCACCGGTCTTGTATCCAGGGACACAGGAATCTCTTCCCAGATCCCGGAACAAGTACCACGGCCACCTTACGCGCTATTTAACACTACTAATCCGTTTCTAAATGACATCGAATCTGTTCCGCCGCAAGAAGCTATTGACACGGCCGAATTATTTACATCGCCACCGCGTTTGTCCAGTCACTCTATGCCACCACATAATCAATTCGACAGATTAGCAAATGACCTTCAACGTCTGACATTCGCTATTAGCAATAGCCCGGGTTTAAACAACATTTATCCTTCTAACATTAACTTTACACATCCGGTTAATAGTCAATTTCAATCTCATTCACCTGTAATTTCATCCGCATCAAATCATATACACCCAAACTCGGAATCAATTCATGACTATCATGTAACCAGACGATCCATAAATCACTCAGTTCTCTCTTTGCCCATATCCAAATGGGGGATTTATTTCGACGGCACTAAAACTAGTTTTAGTGCGCAGTCTTTTATTTATCGATTGAAAGCTATGGCCGATTCTCAAAAAGTTTCCTATGAGGATCTATCCCAATGTTTCCACATTTTCCTAAAAGGACCAGCTCTTGAGTGGTTTTGGAAACACCACGAGATGCACTCGCATCAAATAAATTGGACTTCCCTCACCACAGCTTTTCTTAACCGATATTCAACCTTCACGGTAGATATCGATATTCGTCGGCAGATGGATGCTCGTCTGCAGGGCAACCAAGAGTCCTTCATCGAATTTTACGATGCATTGGAAGCCCTGTCTCTCCAATTACGTCAGGGAATGTCAGATGTTGACTTCCAGCATACGGTGTTCAGGAACATGAACAGGAGACTTCGCGACCACCTCGCTGGTCGATACTTCAACAGCACGCAGGAACTAGTTCAATGCTGCGTGTCTGTGGAAGCCGTGTGGAATTTACATAGACCAGAGAAACTACACGTTCTTCAGCGATCTAATCACTTTATTCATGAACTAGATCAGTCCGATACCCCAGATATTCCAGTGGAGGCTTTCAAGCCACAATCCACTCTCCAGCGGTCCGAATTTCTCGTCTGCTGGAACTGTAATGAAATGGGACATTCATTTTCTAATTGTTCGATACCTATCAAAGGTATCTTTTGTTTCGGTTGTGGAGCACCTGGAACTCTTAAGGTGCGTTGTCAAAAATGTAATCCTTCGGGAAACGGCATCAGGAGTGTTTTCAGGCTGGGGAACCGAATCACTCCCAACAAATCAAATCTTCCATTACAGTCCAACCGTGTGAGACCTTCCACCGAGGAAGCAGCCACCAACATCGATCCCGAATTCCATCGTCGACACTAGATGAGGGATCTTTCAATTCCTCTTTATCGTGTACTTCTGATTTTGCATCAGATCTCATTCAGTCCGTAGACATTGCTACTCAGACTGAATCTGTTACTCCTTCTTCACACAAATTTTCCGTCTATGGTAATTTATCAACAATAGTTGATCCTTCTGTCATTCAGCCAAATAAATTTTTCATTTCTTTTAAAAGCCTTCGTCGACGTTCGCGTTCAATTGTATATTTTCGCGCTAAACGTGCCTTACGTCGATTAGCAGTTAGCTCTATGATTTCTGACAAGGTTCCTAATGATCCTCGTCCATATTGTGACATTTACGTCAAAAACCACAAACTTACAGGTTTGATGGATAGTGGAGCTAGCGTTAGTGTGTTAGGTCAGGGTTCTTTGGATCTAATTAAGGAATTAGATCTAACTCTACACACAGTTAAGGCTAATATTAAAACTGCGTCTGGACAGTCCGAATCTGTCCTCGGTTATGTTCTCGTTCCAGTTCGATACGGTACTGAAACAAAACCTTTACGGTTTTTAGTCGTTCCTTCGTTAGCTAACAAGCTTTATCTCGGAATCGACTTCTGGAATACTTTTAATATAGCACCAGTGCAAATGCCTATTGTAAGTGAACTTCGTGAAACCCTTTCTTCTGCCTCTAATGAGGACTCTTCGACATATCATAAATTGTCAGCTGACCAAGAGCAACACTTACAGAAAGTAATTGATAAATTTCCGTCTTTCAATAAACTTGGTCTAGGAAAGACGCACTTGGTTTCTCACCACGTAGACACTGGATCCGCTAAACCCATTAAGCAAAGGCATTATGCTATTTCTCCGGTTGTGCAAGATTTATTGTACCAAGAACTGGATCGTATGCTCTCTTTGGGGGTTATTTGTGAGAGTAATAGTTCTTGGAGCGCACCAGTCACTTTAGTTCGTAAACCTGGTAAAGTGCGCTTATGCCTAGATGCACGACGGCTTAATGAGGTTACTATCAAAGACGCATATCCTCTACCCTTAATAGACGGTCTGCTCGCACGATTAAGGTCCACTAAGTTCATTACCAGCTTAGATTTGAAGGACGCCTTTTGGCAGATACCCCTTGACCCTGAATCTCAGGAGAAAACAGCCTTCACGGTGCCGGGTCGTCCTTTATACCAATTTAAAGTTATGCCTTTCGGTCTTTGCAACGCTCCACAAACCATGTGTCGTCTTATGCACAAGGTAATCCCTCATGAGCTGCATGACAAGATCTTTGTCTACCTAGATGACTTGCTGATCACTAGTTCCTCTTTCGACGAACATATCGACCTTCTCACCACAGTTGCTAATTTATTATCAGCTGCTGGTTTGACAATTAATGTCGAGAAAAGCAAGTTCATCCAGCGTGAGATTAAGTATCTGGGTTATGTGGTAAGTGATGGAATACTCAAAACCGATCCATCTAAAGTCTCTAGCATCGTTGACTACCCAACACCTAAGTCAGCTAGAGACGTAAGACGATTCATGGGGATGGCTGGCTGGTACCGTAGGTTTATCAGTCGCTTCGCCTCCATCACGGCACCGTTGACAGATCTTTTGAAGGGCAAATCTTCGTTTAAATGGACCGATGCAGCAGAAAATTCCTTTCAGCAGGTTAAACAAGCCTTAGTTTCTGCCCCTGTTCTCATCAACCCTGACTTCAACAAACCTTTTGTTATCCAATGCGATGCTAGCACTACCGGAATAGGTAGCGGCCTCTTTCAAAAGGACGAGAATGGTCATGAACACCCTATAGCTTTCATGTCCGCTAAGCTCACTTCTGCTCAGAAAAATTACACCATTACTGAGCTTGAGTGTTTAGCTGCAGTTCAAAGCGTGAAGAAATTCCGCGCGTACATTGAAGGCTTACCATTCACGGTCATTACTGACCATGCTAGTTTAAAGTGGTTGATGAATCAACAGGACTTATCTGGCAGATTGGCCCGTTGGAGCCTGAAACTGCAAGGTTTCAACTTTTCAATCCAACATTGTAAAGGCTCTGCAAACACCGTCCCTGATGCATTATCTCGAGTGCACGAGCGAATTGAAAGTATTTCTTTGTTATCTTTGGCAGTTTTACCTGAGCACACTCATATTAGTGAACTTCTTCCCGAGTCAGCGTTTTTAGAAACTGATTATTTAGAGCGTATTCTACTCATAACTAAACAACCTGAACGGTTTCCTAATATATGGGTTCGCGACGGGAAGGTTTTTATCAATACTGGCAGTATTTCGGATACCGATGTAGATATCCCTCGAACCAAACTATGGGTTCCGGACAGTCAACAACAAAAGCTAATTTCCCAGGCACATGACAGTCCGACTTCATCTCATTGTGGCACACGTAAGACCACTGAGATTCTTCGCCGCTATTATTATTGGCCTACTCTCACTAAAGACGTTTCGACATACATTTCCAATTGTGTTACTTGTAAGCAAGTCAAACCATGTCATCAAGTCTTGAGACCTCCGATGGGTCAAGAACGTGTTTCTGATAGGCCGATGCAACGACTTTTCATCGACTTTCTAGGGCCTTATCCACGTTCCAAACGCGGAAATACCCAACTCTTCGTAGTGCTAGACCACTATACTAAATTTATTTGGTTAAAAGCTATGCCCAAAGCTACTGCAGAATCTGTTGTCAAATCTCTTCTCGATATTTTTCACACTTTTGGTGTACCTGAGTTTCTCCATTCTGACAACGGCGTGCAGTTTACGTCCAAACACTTCGCACAATTGATGCAGGACTATGGCGTGTCACATATTTTCACTCCTCGGTATTCTCCGCAATCGAACGCTTCTGAGAGGGCTAACCAGTCTGTTTTGTCTGCTATTCGAACATATATTGGTGAGGACCATCGGAACTGGGACGTGCATCTCAGGGAGTCGTGTGCAGCATTTCGCAATGTTGTGCACGAGTCTACGGGATGTTCGCCACATTTTCTTATGTTCGGATTTCAGGCGATCAGACATGGTTCAGATTACAATCTGCTAAGACAGTTATCCTCATTTGAGGATGGCGAAGTCGAATTGTCCACTCAGACCGATTGATTGAGGAGAATTCACGAGCGAGTCCGTGCCAGGCTTGCAGATGCCTACGCCAAGGGCCAACGTCGGTATAATTTACGCGTTCGAGCACGAGCCTTTTCACCAGGTCAACTGGTATACGTGCGCAATCACGTTTTGAGTAGTGCTGCAGAGGGATTCGCAGCCAAATTAGCCCCGAAATTTGTGCAGGCGAAAGTGGTTCGTTCAGTTGGACAGGTTTCATACGAGTTGGAGGATTTGAAGGGAAAGCATCTGGGAATATTCCACACACAGGATATTCGTACCTAATGCAGGTATAATTATGGTCTTGCACGTTTCTGTGTGCTGATGGTGATGAGCACGCTTCCGACTTCCCCTTTCTTCACACACACCCTTTTCTTCGTCCTTTTTGACTATACTAGTTATATTTTTGTACTACACGTACCTATATATATCTACTTTTGCTCACTAGATCGAGATTCTCGGCACTTTAGCAAATTAATGTCTTTTGCCCGGCTCCTTGAGAGACTCTTCTCAGGGCGAGGTCGTCCCCACGTTTGTTACGCCGCCTTTTCATAAAATTTTATGAAGATTGAAAAAAGGGCGTTCTTTCGCATTCTCATGAATGCACATCCCATGAGGTACGCGGGCCGTTCGTTCGGATTCTCATGAATACATGTTTCATGACATTATGAGCGCCGTTCGTTCGGATCCTCATGTCTTCATATTGGGACTGCCACGAATCCATTGGAAAAAAAAGAAAGAAGGAAGGAAAAAAAAAAAAAAGCTCTGAGTTATTTTTGCATCGTTTGTAAAAACTGTATGTAAAACCATATTTTTCTTCGTACATCTTAACTTGCGATTTGTTGCGGTGTAGTTTATCGTTAATTTTCTATACAACAAGATTCTGGAAATCTCGTAACTATAACAAACACACAACTATAAGTCGCTCTTGGCGAATCACTCTCTTTATTGTGTTTCATCGTGTCGTTTGTGCAATAGTTTGTCGTTTTGATTGTATGGAAAGCATTTAACGAAAGATCGATTGAAGAATAGCGTGCAGCCGTCATCCGTTAAACGATTGAAATCTTGGCGGAACGGATGTCGTTTACACATACATACCGTTTGGTACCCGATCTGGATAATTGATTGTTATTTCAAACCGGGAACTATTTTATAGACTGCAGATTATTACATCAAACTGCAAATTATTACATCGAACTGCAGATTATTACATCGAACTGCCGATTATTACACCGAACTGCAGATTATAACATCGACTTCTGATTAAGTAAGTGGTGAAATTTTGACAAAAGCACTAAGATAAAAGTGATATAGTATATTAAGTTTGGTTATAAATGTTAGCACCATAGTTTCAAAGTTGACTCGGCTAATAAGCTGATATTTTGTTTTTGGTTTAAAAGGAAATGATTAGTTTTAAAAGGAAATTCTTAATTTAAATAAAATGTGTGAACTAAACAGCTAAATACTTATTATTGTGTGTGTGTGCGAGAGTTTTCCCTAGGGATGTCGGCGTGCGGTATCGCGCCTTAACGATGTTCAGTGTCGCGAGTGTTTCTTCCGCAGTGTCGCGAGTGTTTCTTCCGTTTCTTCACTGTCGCTATGTAAATGTGGTTACCTCCGGTGACCTAGTCCGGGATTTAAAAAAAAAAAAAAAAATAGTTTTTTTTTCTTTGGATCGCCACTATGCGATCATAGTTATTTTGCTGCGATGACGAACTCTCGGCAGGGTTCACGCGCAGTCTTTCATAACAATATATATATATATATATTTATATATATATATATATATATATATATATATATATATATATATATATATATATATATATATATATATATATATATATATATATATATATATATATATATATATATATATATATATATATATATATATATATGTATATATCATTAAAAAATTTCAGTGAAAAAATCTCAGGAACGCGCCATCCGATTGAGCTACATGTATTGGAGATGAAAACTTATTATGTTTTGAGTTTGTTTATGATAAAGAATTGCAAAATTTGAGCTTTGTGTAGGCGGTGAGTGCTTAAAAGTAGGCAAGGATTTTTTTTTTCAAATTTCGATTTGTCAAAACTTCTAAGAAAAACAATGGATCATCGTGAAATTTGCAGAGCGTATTGATGTGAACCAAAATTTAACACACAAGGACTTTCAAGACTGTGCGGACATGTCTGTAACTACAGCAGGCTCCTGAACAAAAATCCTTCAAATCATCGAGTCTCCTGAAATATTTTTGATTTTTTAAAATGAGATCAAATTATTGATAAAATTTGAATTTTGTCCACCAAGTCAAATAAAAATTTCCTAAATACCGCGGTAAACAAGAACGGCTACCCATGATTAAATTACCTCTATTTAAAGCACTCAAAATTTCTGTTCACGAGAACTGACGATCGGATAATGCGATCAATATGAAACTTACAGGACATGTTGAAATTAGCTAGTACCAGGTCTGATAAAAGTGATTTTGTAATACGGGTAACCCTGTGGCAATGGTGTCATTTGGAAAAATCACTGAGAAAAAAAACTGGTTTTCGGCCTATAGCTTCCGATTTAGCCATCAGATTTTAACGAAATTCACGCAGTAAGTGAACCGTACTCTAAGATAGAATTAGTCTAGGGTCGCCAGCTATGGCAATTTTCGTCTCCTTAATATTGCAAATTTGCTCAGGAAATTAAAGGTTTTTTCTTCATAACTTCCGATGCAGTAACGAAATCAAAACGAAATTCAGGTGGTAAGTGGATCTTGTTGCATGTCTACTTCTGTGGGAATTTCGTTGAAAATCGTGAATGGGTTGCCAGCTTTGATTAATTTCGTAATTTATTTACATTTGGCTGTCGAGCGATGTTGTCATAAAATTTCCAAATGGGAATGATCTTGCAATGACAACTAACAACAAATATTTACGTTTCAAATATTTAAAAAGTTTGGACGTTGGTAGCCCTAAAATTATATTCACTTCTATAACTTACAGCGCAACCATTCAATCAAAACTAAATTCATAGAGTGAGTTTAACACAACGTTAAGCAGCTCTGGTGCTAGCACATAATTGCCAGCACCAGAAAATTCGTAAATATTGCACCAACAGATGCTTCCATTTGCTATTCATAGACATAGTTTAATCGCTGAAACTTTCGATGATATCCTTGGATGAAAACGAAATTCTAAAGATAGGTTTTTAATAACTAGAATTGATATAATCACAAAAATTAAGCTCAGTAGATCCCTGGCTGGCTGAACACCTTGCTCGCATGAGCGAAGAGGGTTTTATGGTAGACGGCAGCAAGGGAGACCTTATTTGCGCCCGGGAGATGACATTCCACTATTATAGTATTTTAAAAATACTATTGTTTACTTTGATGAGCTGTCATTAAAACATTCCTTTTTATTTTCAAACATTTTAAAACTCAACAATCCAACGTATCAAACTTTTACAATCTCTCTCAATCCATTCTTTTTGACAAATTATGTTTTTCTTAGCCTACTTGATGTTAAAATTTGGTGTGGTGTGTTTGATGGAAAGTAGTGTGGTGATTAGTGAAATGTGAGAATGATATGTGTTTATGTTTGTGTATCCACAGGTTGATTAAGCACGATTATATTATGGAAGATTTATTGCTGCTTGTGTTGGGCAAATGTTGCCAGCATTTGTAATGAAATTTGTATTAGGGAAAGGTGTGGTGATGGTCTCGAATGACCATCAAAGGAAAACGAGTCATTTGTCCGTGCAGGAATCAGCTACTCGTAGTAGCTACGACTCTCACGTGACAAAGAGGTCGGCACATGCTGGCTGCCTCTAGCTCTGCTCGGGAGAAGTGGGGGGGGGGGGGTGGGTTCTTTTCCCTGTCACGTATCCCAATAATCATCACATTGTTTTCATGTGCCTGTAGGACGGAGATAACACCGAAAAAAAAACAACCGCGATCGTATTCTGGACATTAAAGTCCAGTAAGAGCCGTGCAGGCTGACCCTGACCAGGGGTACCATATTAACCACTGGAACGCGACGATCACCAGGGCCGAACAACAACAAAAAAATTAAGGCCACCAAGAAAGGTCTGGGAGCTTCCTACGAAGCCAATACACGCGGCCCGTTTAAGTAAGCGCGCGAGGGATCGCGGATTGGTGGCCGTTGCCGGAAAGTAAGAAAGAAGGAGTACGCGCGACGCTGCGAACGCTGATGAGTTGGTCACGGAAACGGATGGAGCAATCCCGAGTAACATAGAGAAGGCCCACAAAGAAAAAACCCCGACCGAATTTAATGAAGGAATCGCGAAAACCGGACAAGAAAAGCGTGCGCGACCATCGAGAGCTCGCCACCTGAAACACAATCACAAGATCGTTAGGAATTTGCCATGTACTTACCTTTTCTCTCCTTCACTACAACCACCCCTAAAAGAAGCATATAAGAAGTCCACACCACCACTCTCACGCCAAGAAAAAAAAAACAGGATTATCTACCCCAAAGCATCTTGTTTTATTCTATAAATTCTAGAGCTACTGCAATATAATATCATTAGTTTCAATTAATTCAGGCTTTCGATTTGAGTATTACACAAGAAAACTTATGTTTTTACAATGTGCTGTATACAGCGTGCGCGCAAGTTACACACGATTCAAGTACCTGCTAATATGTACGTACATATCCCGGTAGTTACTGGAATATTCATGTTTTTTATATGTTTTGTTTTTTGTTTCGAACTTAAGTGAAATTAATTCTTTCAATAAGGCGGAACACAACTAAACAAATGCCTATTTGGTTATATGGTTATACTCCTAGTATCGGACAGAGTAGCCTTGTTATCTAATATCTACTAAATCTGTAAGATGCTTTCCATTTTTAGTTCAACATCATAGGTAAAGTCAAATAAGCTTATAAAGCAACTGTACTTCTTTTCCCCTATTTTTGGTTGTAATTAAGATATTTTTGCAATGCACATTTTCAAAACTCATAGTAAAAATCACGATTCTTTCAAATGACTCTATAATGCATGCATATCACTCAATATATTTTTATGTTCTTTTTTTCCTTTCAAAACCCGATTTGATAACGAAGCAGAATGTGGGAAATAACAAAAACTTCATACAATATTGGAAACTATTTAAAATATTTGGATTTCCTTTTTTTCTTCCTTATACTGTCATTTAAGCTATGTATATGCAAGCATCCACATATGTATTCTTTCTCCTTTTTATTTCTGTCTTGCATTCTATTTCACTTCAATTATGAGGTAAAAGAAAATCAATATCCCATGTACAAAAATTATTACAATATCTGTTCTTTTTCGAAAACTAACCAAAACCTTCTTAATAGTAGTTATTTAGTTTTAACATGCACGCCGTCCAGCTGACGGAACTCTTATAACGAACAATTAAATGATGCTTCGTAGGCGGTGCCATTTGATACACCAATAGCTTCAATCTCTTCTACACCGGATGGGCTACAAAGACTGCTATGATCTCGACGAATACCATATTCCAATAGTCTCGGAATTTGCACGGGTTTTCTGACTTCAATTTCGTTGCGTTCATCACATGCTGAAACCGCTACTAAGACAAGACAACTTAACCGTATTTTCACACCAACTGTGGAAAATTCAAACGAGCCAATAGACCATCATTTGCACAACGCGTGGTGCTATACTCTCAGGAAATTCGGATCAGAATTGTTCGACTTGCTCTCGTCACCAAAATGGCTGCCCAGCTTCCCGTTGTTATACACTGGACTTGAGCGTTCACGCGAGAAATTAGTTTTCAGTCACATAACTAATACAAGTTTACCAGCCAACCCAAATAATTCACGAAATTCAAAAATGTTCATAAAATGTTCCTTCATATAAAAAAAACACGGGCACTCAAACTCTCCTCCATTAGTTCGATGTGTTTCGATCACGTTAAACAAAACAGTTAACTTCATAGATGCAAAAACAAAAATATAGACTCTAACTTCGGACGAATCGTACAAATAGTTGCAGGGTACATGATGAGTTTGGGAACCGTTTGTCTTACAACATTCTTTCACTTAGCTTTGGCGAAAGCGTCAATTTACCTGTATGAGCAATTTATGTAGCCGCAGCATACACGAAGGGTCTTACTGGGGACGTGTTATCGGTTGTCAGCCGCACATCAGGATTCGATAATCTGACATCTGCATTTGCCTTTCAGCAGCTGGTAGCATGTCGGTACAGTATTGTTATTCGAACTTGCGGCTGGCTTCTTGCTTCAGCAGTAGTTTTTGTACTGGATCTTCGAATTTGTTCTTATTAGCTACAAAACCATTTTACGATTATCCACGTGCAATAGTGCAAATATGTTTGCACAAATACGTATTGGTGACACTGATAAACGACATCACGACACCGATTCGCGAACTTTTAGTATGTTCACTATCCGATTGACGCTCGCTCGTATTAATATCATCAGCAATCAGTTATGTACGCGCTCCATTAGAAATCTCCCGAGCGACACCCGCCGACTCCACTCTCGAATTTATTCCCGCACGCTAATATGTGTTCGTACGGACAGTTACAGTGGGAATCATTGGCTATTTTATTCCCGAAATTATCAAATAAAATTCAATAAAATTCGTGGGGACACACGGCCCTTTACCACTGATGACGGCAACACACGCCCCGCTGCTACCTCGACCAACTTTGGTCACGTTCGTCACTCGACTGACTCAAGCCCTCATTGTTCGAGCTCAGCCAGCCACTTTTCCACTCCACCAACAACACCATGATGGCATTCCCGGACCGAACTAAGCAATGCACAAATGTCTTTACATTTGAGCTCGGTCCGAAACTGACAACAAGGCACTGTTGTTGTGGATCCGCTTCGAGCCAATTAAAAAAAATGTTCCTAAAGCAAACAAAATTCTCGGACCGAATTCGACAACAATGCATTGTTGTTGTGGATCTGCTTTGCTCTAATAGAAATATGCGCATAGAGCAGACAAAAATTCTCGGTCCGAAATTGGGAATCGACATGCATTGTGCAAATTTGGGGCTCGGTTCGAAACTTCATCAAGGCATTACCGTTGGCAACTTGCTTTGACTAATTGATTTGCTCACAGCGCAAATATGAATTATCGGACCGACCGAGGAAATACTATTCGGTGTGCGCCTTTGAGCTCGGTCCGAAAATTCCAACAAAGCATTGTTGCTATTATGGCCTTGAAGAATGATATTGAAATTAAAATTCGGAATAAGGAACCCGTTACACAAACAGTTCTTTCGGCAAGGAATACTGCGCGGAAAGAACAGAAGATCCTTGTTATTGCTTTACTCGCCGAAGTACGGGACGCAATAAAACGTTTCGCCATGGTAAGACATAAATATGACACGTCGAAATGACCTGCGTCCTCTCTGTTGCAACGGACGGGCGTAAGAAGCACGAGCGAACTCTTGATGAACAGGGAAAGGTAACTTCATTATAGCTGAGTGGGCCAAGGAACCCGTCGGGTACTCATTTGCAGCTGAGTTGACTGAAGCCAGGCGGCGTATTCTCTCTTACAGCTGAGTTGACTGAAGCCAGGTGGCGTTTTCTCATTTACAGCTAAGTTGACTGAAGCCAAGTTGCGTTTTCTCATTTACAGCTGAGTTGACTGAAGCCAGGTGGCGTTTTCTCATTTACAGCTGAGTTGACTGAAGCCAGATTTAGCTTAGGCACGTTGGTGCGCGAAAGAAACCGTGCTGACTCCTGGGGGTGAGGGTATGGCTTGAGGCTCAATGTCGAATGTCCTTGCCGTGAAACACCCCCATAGCTTTTCCGTCAGGATGCTGTAGGAGATATCGGGAGGTACCCAGCCGAGCTACTACTTTGGCCTTTTTAAATTTGTGGTCCAATTTGGAGTTGTAATGCTCCGTGGCCTTGCTTTGGGCAAAATTCCACACGAACACGAGGTTTCCAGGGTTGAATTGTGTGGGTCGAGTGCGTAGATTATAATATTTAGCCTGAGACTGGTATGCCAAGTCTAGTTGTCTTTGCGCTTGCTGTCGAACCAATTCTTGACGGGAATGAGGGGGCAGTTCTGCAGTGGGCTCCTGTAACAGATCCAGTTGACGAAGCAGCCTGTAAGAACTTCCATGTCTGGCCATGTGCTGACCGAATACTAAATAGTAACGGCTGAATCCTGTAGAAGAGTGGTGAGATGTACATAGTGCCGAATTAATTTCCGACAGCTTTTTATCCCAATCGCGTTGGGAAGGTGCTACATAAGTTCGAATGGCTGCTACCAACGAACGGTTGACTCGTTCTGATGCATTAGCTTGGGGTGAGTACACTGCCGTATATTGATGCTGTATGCCATATGCTTCGAGCAGTGAATTGAACACGTGAGAACGGAATTGAACTCCGTTGTCCGTAACAATCACTTCAGGGACACCAAAAACGTGGAAGACACGCTTCTCCACGTATTCACACACCTGGGCTGCGGTGCTTTTCTTCAAAGGCTCCACGAAGGTAAACTTCGACAAATGATCCATTATCACTAGTATCCCATTGTTACCTTCCTTAGATCTGGGGTAAGGGCCCAATAGGTCTATATACAGACGCTGAAAAATTCTGTCACTGGTGACTGCCTTCCCCATGGGTGGTCTCAGGATGTGATTTGGCGCTTTGTTCATCCGGCAAGCGTCACATGCCAGAACATAATCCTTGACCTGTGAAGCCATTTTGGGCCAAAAGAAATGTGTCTGCAATCGTCACAGAGTCTTGCCGATGCCTCCATGCGCACTTGTGGGTGGGTCATGGGCCCGCATGATTAAATTAGCAGTAAGTTCGCTAGGAACCCATAACTTCCAACTGTCCCTTTCTTGGATGGGATCCCCAGTGGAATGTTGACAGCGTCTGTAGACATACCAATCGTTCACCTTTAGATCAGGAAGTGTGGCCGCGTTTGATACGATTCTGTCGATCAACTCCAAGTATGCCTTCGATTTGAAATGAGGTGATTCCAGATCGATTTCGACGAGATCCGAGATCTCGTGGATGGTGTCACAGGCCTCTGGTGTGTGAACGTGGGAGAGTGCGTCTGGTACCACATTTTGGCTCCCTTTTCGATGCGTTATGGTGAATTTGAAGCCCTGTAATTTCAATGCCCATCTGGCAAGTCTCCCGTGCAAGTCTTGCAGGTTCATCAACCACTTCAGAGATGCATGGTCAGTAATAACTTCAAATTCCTGTCCCTCGATGTATGCTCAAAACTTCTTGATAGCTAGTACAGCAGCTAGACATTCTTGTTCCGTCACCGTGTAATTGCGCTGGGCGGAATTTAGTTTTTGAGACATATACGCTATAGGTACTTCACTTCCATCTTCCAGCTTTTGCATCAGAACGGCCCCCACGCCGTATTGACTTGCGTCACAGTGTATCGCAAAGGGTTTAGCGAAGTCCGGACTATGTAACACCAGAGCAGAAATAAGGCACTGTTTCAAAGCATGAAAAGCGCCTAAACTCTCATCAGTCCATTCAAATCTATGCTTACTGGACAGCATATTAGTCAAGGGTGCAGATATAGCCGAAAAAGCGGAAACGAATCTCCGATACCAGCCACAAATCCCTAGGAAGCGACGCAACTGTCTGACGGTCCGAGGAATTGGGAATTCCTTTACTGCTTGGATTTTATCGGGATCTGTGCGAACAGTCCCATGACCGATTATGTGTCCGAGATATTTCACCTCTTTCATCAGGAACTTGCTCTTCTCTATATTTATGGTCAGTCCGGCAGCACAAAGGTAGTGGGCAACTTCCTTGAGTAATGCAAGGTGTTCTTGAAAGGTTTCCGTAATCAAAAGCAGGTCATCTAGATAAATGAATACTTGGTGCCTAAGGTGTGCTGGAATCGCTCTATCCATCAGCCGTTGCATGGTTTGTGGCGCGTTACACAAGCCAAATGGCATGGTCACGAACTGATAGAGGGGTCGACCAGGAACAGTGAAGGCCGTCTTATCCTGTGAGTCCTTATCGAGTGGTATTTGCCAAAAGGCGTCCTTTAAGTCTAGGCTACTTATGTATTTTGCGGGTGGTAGTCGACTTAGTATACCATCGATCAGAGACAAAGGATAAGCGTCCTTCACCGTCACCTGGTTGACCTTCCTAGCATCCAAGCACATCCTGACCTTCCCTGGTTTAACGACCAAAGTCACAGGAGAAGACCAGCTGCTCTGCGATTCCTTGATTACACCTAGACTCAGCATTCGGTCGACCTCTGCATATAATAATTTTTCGATTGCCGGTGAGACGGCGAAGTGCCGTTGCTTGATGGGTTTGTTGGGGCCCACATCAATCACGTGTGAAGTGAGTGTTGTGCGTCCCAACCCTTCCTTCGCGAACGATGGAAATCTCGTAATGACTGAGTCTAGTTCTTCTTGCTGCTCTGGAGATAAGTGATGACAAATGACAGGTGATAAAGTAGACAAGGACCGTTCCTGAGAACGTTGGCACGGGTCAAACAAATCCGTGGCCAAGTTAAACAAGCGCACAAAGTCAATTCTCAAATAAAGGTCCTGACTTAGCGAAGGCATTACCAAGAACTCCATAGTTTTTGTACGCCCTCGAAATTGGATGGAGCCTGTGATGCGTCCGACGGCTGAGTGTTTGGTGCCATCCGCGGTCCTTAGGCTCACATGCAACTTCTCCAAACGGTGCCGAGAGTCAGCAATGATTTTCTTCGCCAAGTCAGCCGCCAGACAGCTAACACTCGCTCCCGTGTCTATCAATCCACTGGCTTTCTCATCGCCGAACAATGTAACTTGGGCATAGGGCCGTAGATCATCTGTGAGTTTATCCACTACGGTAGCTGAGCAGTACTGGCTCCTTTGTTTTTTTATACGCCGCCAGAAATTACGTAAACGAAGTGTGGATCTCTTCGTTCTTTTCACGTTAGAGATTTCCTCACTATCAAAAATACGCTGACGTGCTTGTTTGTATTCCCTCACGCGAACATGAAAAGGTTGCAGGTAACGGGGAATTGGTCTGACACCGGAGACCCGCTCTGGCGCCCTCGTAGAACTGTTTAGGTTCCTCGCGTCCGAATTATTAGAAGAAAGCGGTAAGTTGTTTGCGATGGTGGGAGTCGTAAGAGTGGCACTAGGAATAACATTCGTCGAAGCAGAAGAGGGCACGCTGGCATCAGGTAAAGAGGATGGAACTGTTACGGTTTGGGGTACTGCCGAGGCCATGGTTTCGTTCCGGAGAGCTTCTGGGTGTTGGGAGCTGCTCCGGCCAGCCGGTTTTTTTGCTGGCAAGTTTCACAGTGCGGCTTATAGATGTTTTCTGCTCCACAACCGTAACAGAAAATTTTGCGCTCTTGCAGGCAATCCACATATAAATGTCCTGGCTGACGACAATTCCAGCATATCGTACTGCGAGCGACCTCAGAAACATCGCGTGACAACTGATCTTCATCACCAGACAGACCAGGATCCGAGAGAGCCGCCAGATGACGGCGAGTACCAAAGACCCTCTCAGGTTGCCCTTAAGCTTGAGCTAAACGTTCGCGTCGCTTTACGTGCTCCCGAAGCTGCTGTGTGCTGGCGAAGTGTTTGTCTACTAATTGCCATTGTAGTTCCGGCAACATATTGCCCTGCACAATGTCCAACAGATTGTGGTCGGATAATGGCATCGGAAGAGCACTAGACATTTGCCGCAGATCCCTATAAAAGTCGTCAAATGACTCGCCAGCCTTCTGGCGACGCCTTCGGATCTTGTTAGTGATTTCGCGACTAGAAGCGAAATCTCTAAACTCACGTCGAATGTCTTCGCAAAATCCTACCCATTCCACTCTCCTGACTTCTTGATGGTATTGCCAGTACCACTCCTCCGCTTCCCCCATCAACAAACCGTCAATGTGTTGGCAAAGGGCACCAAAATCTCCCTGTAAAGTCTGATGCGTTAGGGCCGTCACCCTGTATAAAAACTTCTCTACGGGAATACGACCAGATTCTCCAGTGAACTTTAAATTCCACCCTGCCATGATGGTGGTGACTCGATCTGAAGCAAGTCCTCTATTTCGATAAGCACGAGGGTGCCTGGGAACCATCGGCTCTGATATACCCTGTTGGGACCTGTTTGCAGCCAGGTGGTCTGAAGGCCTAACATCCCGTGAATGTGACGAGCGAACTCTCCCCGGCAATGCTGGAGTAGATGTTCCCCTCTCAGAGCGCCTCCCCGAGCCATCCAGACGAGGTCCACCTGGTGAAGTTCGGGGTGTAGCACCTGGACTAGAGAGTGCCAGTGTGTGCATCTGTTGCTGCAAATTTCTCATGGTCTGCAACATCTGACTCATGTGGCTCTTAAGCTCTCAGATTTCCTTATCAGATTTTAACGTCTTGGGATCGGTCGGGAGAGCTGATGCAGCGTCGTCGGCTTCCCCGAGAGAATTCAACAGGGGTGGCTCTGAAACGTTTGGTTCTCCGTCCCGAGGTCTGGTTTTGTTTGACCGAGTTACGGGTCGGTAGCCCTTAGGCACTGCGCCTTGCTTCAGTCGCCTATTGGTTTCGGCTCGAAAATTGGGTCCACGCAAGTCCTCCACCTTGACTTCTCTGCGGCATAGTGGACATGCGGTGGACTGTGTCAAGTAACCTTGGAGGCACTCCTCGTGGTACTTGTGGTCACATCCGGTAAGCAACAAGCGATCGCCTAGCTGATACGCCTGTTGGCAGATGGCACAGCTCTCATGGCTGCCATCTTCAAAATCTTTCGCCGCCTGTGGCGGTGGCGTTGTTTCGAACGGCATGTTTGAAAGTTGAATTAAAAGATTACAGAAGCTTAACAACTAATTAATACTTAATCCTAAGTATTATGGATAAGAGATAATAAATTTTTAGTGTGCAATAGCTTAAAGAAACTTTCCAGTAATCCCTATAGGATCAGTGAAAGTTGATTATTGAGAGCTATCAACAAAAAGTGTTCCGAGAGTGATATACCCTAGGTTCGATGGATCAGGTTATAATTTAACTTGGACTGTGTCCCTTTTTTTTCTTTTCTTCTTTTTTCTTTTTGTGAGAGCGGTGGTGCTAGATTCCCTTATATGAAAACAAGAGGAAACAGATTTAAAGATTCAACCATTATTCCGAGAAAATATTAAAGAACGGTAACATGAAATTCAATCGACTCTTGATACTAAGAATTCTATTATGAATGGAAACGAAAATGGAATGAACTTTTACTGACTTTAATGAAAACTACTGGTAAACTACTTTAATCACCCAAAGCATGGTGTAAGTTATACTCAAGTACTGTGTGCAGGATTAAAAATGACTAAAAATTTCAAAAGATAAGTTTCCATTCTAAAGGGATTGTACATGGCTTTCATCTTCCTTCAGGTGGTGACTCTCGACAATTCCCGAATCAAACGAGCGATATTTCGAATTTGAACAATGAATACGAGTGAGATAGAAGTAGTATTACCGATACTAGGACTTCAAGCAACAAAGAGAAAAATCACTGGACTGCTAGCTGGTTGCCAGATAGCAGATTTCGCAGATGGTTTGCCCTTCGCTGACCAAAGCCCTAGTAAAGGTTAACCACCTACGAAGACAGAATTTATATCACAAGACTACTCGTTCAACAGGAAAGAAGGCGACATCTGCTTCCGCAGGCTGGACTGAACTAAATGGCTTGTTGCCGATATAGCAGATTTCGCAGAACTGGAAAACACACTGCCTTCAGGCTTAAAGCCTAAGACGAAATACAAAAACGAGAGTCTGCTATTGAAAGTTAATTAAAATTTTTTTTCTAATGGGCAGCACTAAAAGGGGCTGCAGATAGGTAAGGGAAGAACTGGTGGGATGATACCACATAAAGTAGATCTGCAGGAGTGACAACCGACCGGGAGTTTGAGCGCGTTCAGCTAGTAGGAGTTATGCTCTAATGAGCATAAGTCGGTTTCACTTCAAAAAGTGTGGGGACCATATAAGGCGAAGACCGAAGTCTGTAGTTCTAAACTCGAATCTCTTCGAGCGAACCTTAAGGACTCTTACGAGCGATTCGGGCCCCACGTTGGGCGCCATTTGTAATGAAATTTGTATTAGGGAAAGGTGTGGCGATGGTCTCGAATGACCATCAAAGGAAAACGAGTCATTTGTCCGTGCAGGACTGAGCTACTCGGAGTAGCTACGACTCTCACGTGACAAAGAGGTCGGCACATGCTGGCTGCCTCTAGCTCTGCTCGGGAGAAGTGGGGGGGGGGGGGTTCTTTTCCCTGTCACGTATCCCAATAATCATCACATTGTTTTCATGTGCCTGTAGGACGGAGATAACACCGAAAAAAAAACAACCGCGATCGTATTCTGGACATTAAAGTCCAGTAAGAGCCGTGCAGGCTGACCCTGACCAGGGGTACCATATTAACCACTGGAACGCGACGATCACCAGGGCCGAACAACAACAAAAAAATTAAGGCCACCAAGAAAGGTCTGGGAGCTTCCTACGAAGCCAATACACGCGGCCCGTTTAAGTAAGCGCGCGAGGGATCGCGGATTGGTGGCCGTTGCCGGAAAGTAAGAAAGAAGGAGTACGCGCGACGCTGCGAACGCTGATGAGTTGGTCACGGAAACGGATAGAGCAATCCCGAGTAACATAGAGAAGGCCCACAAAGAAAAAACCCCGACCGAATTTAATGAAGGAATCGCGAAAACCGGACAAGAAAAGCGTGCGCGACCATCGAGAGCTCGCCACCTGAAACACAATCACAAGATCGTTAGGAATTTGCCATGTACTTACCTTTTCTCTCCTTCACTACAACCACCCCTAAAAGAAGCATATAAGAAGTCCACACCACCACTCTCACGCCAAGAAAAAAAAAACAGGATTATCTACCCCAAAGCATCTTGTTTTATTCTATAAATTCTAGAGCTACTGCAATATAATATCATTAGTTTCAATTAATTCAGGCTTTCGATTTGAGTATTACACAAGAAAAGTTATGTTTTTACAATGTGCCATATACAGCGTGCGCGCAAGTTACACACGATTCAAGTACCTGCTAATATGTACGTACATATCCCGGTAGTTACTGGAATATTCATGTTTTTTATATGTTTTGTTTTTTGTTTCAAACTTAAGAGAAATTAGTTCTTTCAATAAGGCGGAACACAACTAAACAAATGCGTATTTGGTTATATGGTTATACTCCTAGTATCGGACAGAGTAGCCTTGTTATCTAATATCTACTAAATCTGTAAGATGCTTTCCATTTTTAGTTCAACATCATAAGTAAATTCAAATAAGCTTATAAAGCAACTGTACTTCTTTTTCCCTATTTTTGGTTGTAATTAAGATATTTTTGCAATGCACATTTTCAAAACTCATAGTAAAAATCACGATTCTTTCAAATGACTCTATAATGCATGCATATCACTCAATATATTTTTATGTTCTTTTTTTCCTTTCAAAACCCGATTTGATAACGAAGCAGAATGTGGGAAATAACAAAAACTTCATACAATATTGGAAACTATTTAAAATATTTGGATTTCCTTTTTTTCTTCCTTATACTGTCATTTAAGCTATGTATATGCAAGCATCCACATATGTATTCTTTCTCCTTTTTATTTCTGTCTTGCATTCTATTTCACTTCAATTATGAGGTAAAAGAAAATCAATATCCCATGTACAAAAATTATTACAATATCTGTTCTCTTTCGAAAACTAACCAAAACCTTCTTAATAGTAGTTATTTAGTTTTAACATGCACGCCGTCCAGCTGACGGAACTCTTATAACGAACAATTAAATGATGCTTCGTAGGCGGTGCCATTTGATACACCAATAGCTTCAATCTCTTCTACACCGGATGGGCTACAAACACTGCTATGATCTCGACGAATACCATATTCCAATAGTCTCGGAATTTGCACGGGTTTTCTGATTTCAATTTCGTTGCGTTCATCACATGCTGAAACCGCTACTAAGACAAGACAACTTAACCGTATTTTCACACCAACTGTGGAAAATTCAAACGAGCCAATAGACCATCATTTGCACAACGCGTGGTGCTATACTCTCAGGAAATTCGGATCAGAATTGTTCGACTTGCTCTCGTCACCAAAATGGCTGCCCAGCTTCCCGTTGTTATACACTGGACTTGAGCGTTCACGCGAGAAATTAGTTTTCAGTCACATAACTAATACAAGTTTACCAGCCAACCCAAATAATTCACGAAATTCAAAAATGTTCATAAAATGTTCCTTCATATAAAAAAAACACGGGCACTCAAACTCTCCTCCATTAGTTCGATGTGTTTCGATCACGTTAAACAAAACAGTTAACTTAATTCATTGTCTTCATAGATGCCAAAACAAAAATATAGACTCTAACTTCGGACGAATCGTACAAATAGTTGCAGGGTACATGATGAGTTTGGGAACCGTTTGTCTTACAACATTCTTTCACTTAGCTTTGGCGAAAGCGTCAATTTACCTGTATGAGCAATTTATGTAGCCGCAGCATACACGAAGGGTCTTACTCATAGGCGTGCCGTGGCCTAAAATCTGGCAGGGGCCAGGGACCGAAAGGTTCAAAACATGCGATGATTTTGTCTTCCGTAAGGTACATGTACTGTTCATACAACTTATATAATTTACTCATACATTATATGTTTGAAAACTTATTCTTTGTTATTTGCTAATGCATAATGCATTATCAAATAAACTTCGTGTCTGTGAATACGTATGAGCTACTACCTCATGAATATAATGTGAACAGTAAGTATGAAATACACATGAATTATCTATGACAGCTAAGACATGAACGCTTGTATGAATTATACGGGTATAGAATGGAAATAAGACTATTTTTCGTTTAGAAGCTAAATATATTTCAATTTATGCTTGAAGAAGGGGATAGCTTCCTTTCAAAATATCTTTGAATATCTTTGGTTTGCAGAGATATCTTTGTAGCCCTAACAGCGTGTCCGAGGCTAAATGAAATATCAAAACCTTTCAAACTAGTGCTTTTTGCTGTTTTCCGTTTTCGTGATCCTCTGGGAAATGTGAGATCCAGACAGTGCTTCTCTGCGAAGGATTTAATTTTTTCCCAAACTACATAAAAGTTTTCTCGCTCACTTAGTAGTGTTTTAACTGTCCAATTCACAAGATCCATCCCATCCCAAAGAGTTGCATCTTTAGTTTAGAAATATGTGCTTAACATGTTAATTATAGAAAGAACATAGAGAAAGATGAAAAGATTTACTGCAAACTTAGGGTTACTGATTGAATGAAAGATCCCCAATGCATAAACAGAGTCATTGTATTTTTCTTCATTAAAATCTTTTTCTAAAGCCTCTTTTATAGACCCACAGCTATCGATCACATATTTGCAATTGTGAGATCTCATTGACTAACGAGTCGAGCTTAAACTTCTCATTTCACGCCTTGTATTTAGACCACCTGCCACTTCAAGCTACTTCAACAATTGGTGTTGTGATGGCTTCGAAAAGTGTCAGGTGTAGCTAAAGAGATTCGATGGCATTGAAAAAGGGTGTACACGTTTCGATTGTGAAAACTGTGTCCATCACAACAAGGGTAATTTTATGAGCTAGACTGTGTACAAATGTGGCTGCAGGATGTTTCATCTTAATTTAGGTTTGTTCACCACTTTTTTGCCCTGATATGACACTAGCACCATTATAAGACTGACCAACAACAGGCAATTCACTAGTCCGTACCTGTCTAAAAGGCTCAAAACTATACCTGCTATATACGAGGTATTTCTAGCTCCTGAACAGTCTACAAAGCTTAAGAACCTTTCTTCGCCTGCTAGCTCTGTAGCAAATCTGTCAACCACGGAGAGTTGTTCCTTTTTGTGGACCCTGCTCCAACTGCCATAATGGATAAATCGTAACCCTTCACCGAATTATTTATATTTTTAGCACCTGGAACTTATGTTTACGGAATCTCGCGAAAGGATAAAATTCACAGGATATATTGGTCTTGAGTAGATACAGGTGACATGTCTGACAAAAGTTTAATGAATATGATAGGAAATATGTGGCGGTTGTGTCACCATGAAAAAACGCTCCGTGAAATTGAAGTGATATGCCTTTTAACTTCCGATGCAATTATCAAATTCTAATGAAATTCACACACATTTAACCTGAGTGTAAACCAAGTAGGTCAGAGTTTTGGTTGTAATGTTAGGTCCGCGATTCCAGCATCAACGATTTGATTCATTTTTGTCCTGGAAATCGGTACCATTAAATTCTCAAATAATAATGATTTTGTAGTGGAAATAAGCCGAAAATATATCAATTTTAAAAATTTTAACACATTCGCGGAAGATAACTTAAAACACCCATTTTTTTCTTATAACTTCCAATACTTTCAATGGATCAAAACCAAAGTTATGAGATAAGTTATTTTAACGGGATGCAAATTTGGCATAGTCTGTCAAAAGGTTTACATCAGCAATATTGGACTTTCCGAGCTATTCAGTATGGACTTTTTGAATCAAACCTAATAAGTATACTTTACTATACGCAAACGTCAGAGAAACATGCTCTCAAATATGGAATGAAACTGTGTTTGTTTTGCTTAATAAAAGGTATGAATGTGCTAATTGTATATGATCCCATCAAAAAAGAGTAAGCGCAAGAAAAATTGCTCGCAATAAACAACACTGTCTTGAATATATAGCATAAAAGTGGCAGGGATGCAATTTTTATTCTCCAAATGACTCCGAAAGTTGTATTCTACGTTAATTAATTTGTTGCTTACCATTTTAATACTCAGACTATGTTTTGCGAAAAACATAATTGCATAAAACGACAATTTATAACAGTGTTTTTATCTAAATACCTATATATTGCCTAGTAAGAATGAACAGATAATCTTAATAAAAAAAGGATGATTGACGAGGCTCTTTTCGTCTTTTTCATAACATATAACTTGTCGAAATTAAATATTACCGTCCATTTCTCGAGATAAGTCCCATAACATAACAGCTTTGGAATAGGCTTACACTACTGCACTACACAACTCTTGCTGTAGCCACAGAAACCAAAGAGGCCAACACTTAAGTGTCTACTGTTGGAAATATTTATTTTTCTGGGAGGGGCCAACCTAGGGTCTGGGAGGGTCCCGGCCCCCCCTGGCCCCCCCTACGGCGCGCCTATGGTCTTACTGGGGACGTGTTATCGGTTGTCAGCCGCACATCAGGATTCGATAATCTGACATCTGCATTTGCCTTTCAGCAGCTGGTAGCATGTCGGTACAGTATTGTTATTCGAACTTGCGGCTGGCTTCTTGCTTCAGCAGTAGTTTTTGTACTGGATCTTCGAATTTGTTCTTATTAGCTACAAAACCATTTTACGATTATCCACGTGCAATAGTGCAAATATGTTTGCACAAATACGTATTGGTGACACTGATAAACGACATCACGACACCGATTCGCGAACTTTTAGTATGTTCACTATCCGATTGACGCTCGCTCGTATTAATATCATCAGCAATCAGTTATGTACGCGCTCCATTAGAAATCTCCCGAGCGACACCCGCCGACTCCACTCTCGAATTTATTCCCGCACGCTAATATGTGTTCGTACGGACAGTTACAGTGGGAATCATTGGCTATTTTATTCCCGAAATTATCAAATAAAATTCAATAAAATTCGTGGGGACACACGGCCCTTTACCACTGATGACGGCAACACACGCCCCGCTGCTACCTCGACCAACTTTGGTCACGTTCGTCACTCGACTGACTCAAGCCCTCATTGTTCGAGCTCAGCCAGCCACTTTTCCACTCCACCAACAACACCATGATGGCATTCCCGGACCGAACTAAGCAATGCACAAATGTCTTTACATTTGAGCTCGGTCCGAAACTGACAACAAGGCACTGTTGTTGTGGATCCGCTTCGAGCCAATTAAAAAAAATGTTCCTAAAGCAAACAAAATTCTCGGACCGAATTCGACAACAATGAATTGTTGTTGTGGATCTGCTTTGCTCTAATAGAAATATGCGCATAGAGCAGACAAAAATTCTCGGTCCGAAATTGGGAATCGACATGCATTGTGCAAATTTGGGGCTCGGTTCGAAACTTCATCAAGGCATTACCGTTGGCAACTTGCTTTGACTAATTGATTTGCTCACAGCGCAAATATGAATTATCGGACCGACCGAGGAAATACTATTCGGTGTGCGCCTTTGAGCTCGGTCCGAAAATTCCAACAAAGCATTGTTGCTATTATGGCCTTGAAGAATGATATTGAAATTAAAATTCGGAATAAGGAACCTGTTACACATTGAACATTTTCATCATTTGTGTTATAGGAAATGCTGTCAGAAAATGAATCTGGTTACCTCGTTCGTGTCCCGCTTGATTGAGCTTGACTCTCATTCCAATTTTATAGTCTCTGCGACAATTTCTTCAGGCTGCACCATGATTATCCACTACCAAGACCCTACCAGAATTGAAAATTCCTCATACAACTCTTGCTGTTCACCCAGCTAAAACTATTCATCCAGTACTTTTCCACACTGGACCTTGCAAGTGGATTCCATCAGATAGAGATGGACCCACAAGATGTTCCGAAAACGGCTTTCACTGTAGATGGTGGCCACTTTGAATACGTCCGCATGCCTTTTGGGCTGAAAAATGCCCCGTCCACTTTTCAACGTGTAATGGACAACGTTCTCAAAGACGAGCAAGGTAAAATTTGTCTAGTTTACCTAGATGATATAATTGTCTACTCTACTTCTCTCCAAGAGCACGCCGAAAACTTAAAAAAAGTTTTTTCTAAATTACGGGATGCCAATTTAAAAGTCCAGCTTGATAAATCCGAATTTCTGCATAAGGAAGTCTCTTTCCTGGGACATTAAGTAACAACTGAGGGCGTGAAACCGAATCCGGACAAAATTCAAGCGGCAAAGGAATTTCCCATTCCCCAGACACAGAAGGAGATAAAATCATTTTTGGGACTTTTGGATATTACAGAAAGTTCATTAATGACTTCGCCAAACTAACCAAGCCTCTGACGAATTGTCTCGAAAAGGGGAACAAAGTTATACTGGATGATGAATACATACGCACCTTCAATCTTTGCAAGGATCTTTTAACTAACGATCCAATCCTTCAGTACCCGGATTTTGCCAAACCATTCGTGCTGACTACTGATGCTAGTAATTACGCAATTGGTGCCGTTCTTTCCCAAGGACCCATTGGAAGTGACAAACCAATCTGCTACGCTAGCTGAACACTTACATCATCTGAAACTAACTACTCCACGATCGAGAAGGAACTTTATGCCATTGCCTGGGCTGTAAAATACTTCAGGCCTTATTTGTTTGGTCGAAAATTTAAAATTGTTACCGACCATAAGCCACTCACATGGATTATGAGCTTGAAAGATCCTAACTCGAGACTTATTCGTTGGCGACTAAAACTACAAGAGTATGATTATGAGGTTATTTATAAAAAGGGTTCACTAAACTCAAACGCCGATGCACTAAGTAGAATCAAACCAAACTCAGATCTATCTAAGAAAATCGAAGTCAATATTAACGTGCCTAATCATACTTCAGTAGAAGATACGCTAGGAACAACAATCCATTCTGCAGACGAAGACAACCAGGATGGCATTCCAATTTCTGAACAACCGTTAAATGTTTTTAACCTACAAGTGATATTAGAAAAATCCAACAAAAGACCACCCATATAATCCCAAATCGTATTCCGTAACAAACAGCGTAAAATATTTTATCTTCCGAAATTCACGGAAGTAAATGTAACCGAGATCTTAAAGGAATACCTTGCCCCCAGTTAACTGAATGCCATCTTTACAGATGACGACACCTTCAAATTAGTTCAAACAATTTTTACAAAATATTTCTACAGAAGCAAAATTTTCAAGATAATACGTTGTACAGAATTCCTTAAAGATATCACAGAAGAGGATGCACAAGATAAACTATTTCGAGATTATCACTTCAATCACAGCCACCGTGGCATAAATGAAACCTTAGCTCACCTAAAGAGAACATATTATTTCCCACACATGAAAAGTAAAAACACACAAATTATCAATAGCTGCGAAACATGTAAAACCCAAAAATATGATAGATCTCCACCGAAATTAAAATACCAAATTCCCGAGATACCCAAAAAAACCTTTAGATATTGTTCATACAGACATATATACGATTAACAATAGATCAATACTCACCATCGAAGATAAAT
>OX376373.1:128782236-128824236 GCA_947369275.1 Nemotelus nigrinus | reverse complement strand
TATATATATAAATATATATATATATATATATATATATATATATATATATATATATATATATATACATATATATATATATATATATATATATATATATATATATATATATAAATATATATATATATATATATATATATATATACAGTCCCCTGGCCAAATTATTATACTCAACCAAAAAAAAATCGAAAATCCCACATTTTTGTTGTGTATTTGCTTACGAAGTATTTTTATTTACCAAAAAAAGTTACATAACTGTATATTTTGTCCGATTTTAAGATATAAGTGAAGCACAGCTCTCAAAAAGATCACAAAAATTAGAAAATTGGAAATTTGTCAAACATTAGTATTTTGTATGTTTTCCTTTAGCTTGCAATAACGCGTTAATTCGGCGTGGCATACTGTTTATAGAGGATTGTATCATTTGATTTATGTTTTGGGCTGTTGTGCCAAGTACTATTGAGTACTGCAATGAGTTGTTCCTTGGTTGTAGGAGCAGATTTGGCGACTTCTTTTTTCAAATAGTCCCAGACATTCTCAATGGGATTCATATCTGGTGAATTACCAGGCCAATCCAATACCTTGACTTTTTTATATTCCAAATACTTGTAAATACATTTGGCAGTATGACATGGAGCTCCATCTTGCATAAATGTACAGTTATCAGTGCCTTTGAACCATTTCCCCCAACTGTGGCATCAACTTATTTTGCAAAACACTCTTGTATTTGCGGAATTCATCGTTCCTTCTACAAAATACAAAGGCCCAGGGCCCTTTGAACTGATAACAGACCACACCATCACTGACGGCGGATATTTAACTGTTGAATTGATGCAATTCAGGTCGTATTTTTCATTTCGCCGACGTCTGACAAACGTTGATTTCTCAACAACTGCTTCGAATTTCGACTCATCCGAAAAGCAAACCTACAAAACATCACAAATGACGAATATTTGGCAATTTTATATTATATATTCATTCAATATTTGCGGAAAAAATATAATACAGTATAACATTACGTTTTTCCAATCATCAACTGTGAAATGTTTGTACTTTTTTGCCCAAGCATAGCGTTTCTGGATCATAGCAGGAGTCAACTTTGGTTTCCGTGCTGGTTTTCTACCCAAAAGATTTTCTTCGCGCGCTCGACGGCGCACTGTTCTTTGCGAAACATTGATGTTGGCATCTTTTACAAGATTTGTGATAGCATTAATGGGTAATTTTCGGTTTTCGGTAACAGTATTTCGAATAAAGCGATTTTCTCTCTTCGTAGTGATGCGATTACGGCCACATCGACCTTTGCGTTTTGAACTTAAATCGGCTTCAGATTGCATTTTGAGACTGATATCCCGTACAGAACTTTGGGAAACACCGCAAATTCGAGCAATTTCACGCTGTGTGTGATTTTGTGCTCTCAACATGCCGGAAATTTTTCCTACTTTGATTGCACACAGATCCTTTCGTTTACCCATCCTTAAATTGAGTATTTAACCAAAAAACTCTGTAAAAACCCAAGACAAATACATGTAAATAATGTGGAAATGCAGAAATATTACATTACCTGATTGTTTTCGCACAAAAAATCGATTAGAACTCTTAAATGTCACCTTATCATAACCAAATCATTATAAGCAATGACGCATGCATTTGAGACTTATACCATATAATTGCCAAAACATAACGGAATATGCAGTAAGTGACATTAATCATTGTCAAAACGGACTAAATAAGTATGCGTAATCGATGACAAAGCAATACTTGTCTCAAACTTTCAAAATAACTATGGTAATATAGCAAAAATGCGCAATTTTTATTTTTTTTTGGTTGAGTATAATAATTTGGCCAGGGACTGTATATATATATATATATATATATATATATATATATATATATATATATATATATATATATATATATATATATAAATATATATATATATATATATATAGATATATATATATATATATATATATATATATATATATATATATATATATATATATATATATATATATATATATATCTATATATATATATATATATCATCAAAAAGTTTCAGTGAGATAATCTCGGGAAAACGCCATCCGATTGAGCTGAAACTTTCAGGATACATTGGTGTATATGCAGAATAGGTCCAGGTCTCACTAAATGTCAATTATCTTTAACCCTTTGGTGCCGGCGGCCATTTGAGTGATATTTTTAATATACCTTTTATTCCGTACACAAATAATTTTAGCAAAAATAAAGTTGACGAAATAAATTTTGAACCTGTTTTACATGTGAATCATATAATGTTTTGGAATTTGTTAAAGAGAACGGAAAAATTTGAAAATTTTTAAATTGCGATAACTTTTGACAGAGCTACTCGATCATTACGAAACTTTTAGGACATATTGGTTTTGTTTAGCTGTAGATTTATGTAGCTTCTAATGAGCGTGCTGTTCACTCTGTAGCTAGGGCAGGCACTGAAAGTGAAAACCTTCAAATCATCGTCTCTCTTGAAAAAATGCCGCTTCTTTAAAAAAAACCCACTCATATATAAATCTTGTGCTTTTTTTACATAGCCAAAAAATAAAATTTGATATGGTATAACGGCCACGCCTGGTAACCCTTGCCCAATTTACCTATATTTTTAGCATAAAAAACTTCTGTTCACGGAAACTCACGATCCGATGAGCAGAATTTATTGAAATTTGCAGAATGTATTAGTCTTAAATATGACCAGGTCTGATAGAAGTGATTTTTGAATGCGGACAATTCTGTGCCAGTGGTGCCATCTTGAAAAATCTCTAAAAAAAATAACTGCTTTTAGCCCTACAAATTCTGATTGAATCGTTCGATTTGGACGAAATTCACGCATTAACTGAATCTTACTTCAAGCCAAGTTTGGTGGAAATTTGGGTGAAAAATACGGTTGGAGCTACCAGCTATGATAATTTTTGTGTCTTTAATTTGAAAAAATCAAAATTTGGAAGTGAAAACATTCAAACCATCGAATATCCTAAAAAATTTCCGTTTCTTACAATAAAACCAATCTGTATACAAATCTTATGCTTTATTTACACTTTCAAAAATAAACTTTGGAAAACTCATGTCGGACAAGAACGGTAGCCCTTTGCCATATAACCTATATTTTTAGCATCAAAAATTTCTGTTCACGGGAACTCACGAACCAATAATCAGATACAACTGAAATTTACAGAATGCATTGGACTTAAAAAGGACCAGATCTGATAGAAGCGATTTCGAATTGTGGGCAACTCTATGCCAGTGGTGCCATCTTGAAAAATTACACAGAAAAAAAACTGCTTTTTGCCCTATGAAATGTGAATAAGTTACCAGATTTTTATGATATTGACGCATTAACTGAACCTTACTCTAATCTCTGTTTGGTTGAAAATTTGGTTGAAAAATTTGATTGGTGCTGGCAGCTATGGTAGTTTTTGTGTCTCTGGTTTTACAAATTCAGTCAGGAAAATTAAACTTTTTGCCCTATAACTTCCAGCGCAGTATTTAAAACAATACGAATTTCATACGATTAATGGAACCTATTATAAAGATTATTCAGGCCAAATTTGGTTGAAAAGTCACGATAGGGTTGCCAGCTATTGTTGGTTTTGTGTTTAATTGCAATATCTTCATTAAGCGGTTTTATCGTAGAATTTTCAAATGGTAATGATATTGTTGTGACAATAAACAGCAAATATTAAGTTTTCGATTATTTGAAAAAACTCGCTGCAGGTAATCCTAAATTTCTTTATACTCCTATAACTTCGAATGTAATTAAACAACGTGAAGCAAATGTGATATATTCTTGGCTTTGATACTGGAAGAAGGTTTCCAGCACGAGTCGGTTGTGCTACTTTTGTATCAATAAATGCTCACAGTTAGTATTCATACCAGAAACATTTACAATGAAAATAAATAACCAATGTTTCAATTCCCAAAGCTCAGCAACTTTTTCGAATCACAGCCGCAAACACCAACTTCAGTTACAGTGCTGCAGGCACTGAGCATTTTCTTCATTGATGTTATATGAGATGCTGCTTTCAAAGTTTTGTGAAATAAGCAACTGGTAACGAATATAATTAACCCGTGTTTTGCTCTCATAAACGTTGAAATTCATGCCAGTGGTAATATCTGAAACCTTCTACCATATGAGTTATAATGCATTCTTGAGGCCAAAGTAAAACGTGGCGTTTGAAACAGTTTGGCCGTAATAAGCAGCTCATGTGGTGGAATATGCACTCAAAACCTGCACGATTCTTCTACTGTTCTTCGAACATTAGTGTTTCTAGCGGTTCAGGTGCGCTTGAGTTTTTTTTTATCTTAGTCTACTTGATTTGAACATTTTGGTGTGTTGTGTTTGATGTAAAGTAGTGTGGTGAGTAGTGAATATAAGAATGATAAATGTAGGTGTTTGTATATCCACAATACTCCCCTGCCGGCGTTTTACGTGTTATCGCGAGGCGTAGCAAAGTGGCACCTTTGTGGTTCGCCCAGCTAGAGAGACGTACGGAGTGAATGTAACTTTCCTCGCTCGTCTCTTTTCGGGAGCTGAAGGTTATAATGGTGCAGACGAGGTTTCCGATGTTTGTTGGTTCGTGGAAGGTTTGTCAGCAGGTTCCGTTTAGGAAGACATATAACAGGGCTTGAGCCTGTTAATGGCAACATTGACGGATTTATTTCTTATGTCAAGTGTGAAATAATTTGTATGTCTGGCGAAGTCTTTGAAAGGACCCTCGTACGGTGGAATGAGTGGTGGACGAGCAGAGTCGACTCTAGCGAAGACGTGTGAGCAAGAGTCGAGTTGCTTGAAGATGAATATTTTCGGTGTTGTGTGGTGTTGAGCATCAACCGGTTGAAGTTTTGCCATTGTAGCCGTTATTCTTCTGGGATTAGAGATCGTAGTCCAAGAAGAATTATGGGAAGTGCTCTAGTCCAAGAAACATCGTTGTGAGCCATGATATCCGATTTAAGTGTACGATGCCATCTTTCTAAGAAACCGTTGGCTTGAGGGTGGTACGCTGTGGTACGATAGCGTTCGAAGCCCGTCGACCAAGCTCAGCATGGAGCGCTGACTCGAATTGTCTGACCTGGTCGGTGCCAATGTATTGGGGAACTCCAAATCTAGCAATCCAGGTGCTTAATAAAGCAGTAGCACAGTCAATGGCAGTAATGCTGGTTAAAGGAATTGCTTCAGGCCAACGTGTGAAACGGTCGATTATGGTGAGACAGTATGTGTATCCCTGCGAGTGTGTTAGTGGACCAATTATGTCGATGTGAATAACATCGAAACGTTCGGAGACCGTAGGAAAGGTCGATACAGGTTTGCTCACATGTCTGGTTATCTTGCATTTTTGACAAGATAGACATTCTCGGGCCCAAGTGGCAATGTTCTTGTTCATCGAAGGCCACAAGAATTTAGTTGCAATGTGTTTTCTTGTAGCACGAATATCAGGGTGAGCGATACTATGTTCTGAGTTGAACACCTGTTTCCTGAACGTGTGAGGAATATAAGGTCGAATAATTGAGCCAGACACTTCACAAAAAATGTCGACGTTGGTGCCAAATATTGGATGTTTTTTTAAAAGAAATTTAGAGTCCTTTAGAATCTTTTGAATTTCTGCGTCCGACGTTTGGGACGTGGCGATTGCGGCAAAGTCGAGAGTACTGGGAAGAATGTTATTAACACCAGAGATATGCCGAATGTCAGAAGTGAGCTCACTTTTATAGCTTAGTTGACGAGGTGTGGCCTTTTCTGGTTTTGTTTAAAAGCAAAAGTCAGTGGTTTGTGGTCGGTATATAGTGTAAACCTTTTGCCCTCCAAAAAGTATCGGAAATAACGAATGCCCTGATAAGCCGCTAAGAGTTCGCGGTCGTATGCACTTTAGTTTCTTTGTGCGTCGCTTAATTTGGCCGCGTTAAAACCAAGGAGTTGCAAAGAGCCTTGACATTTTTACTGCAGAGCAGCCCCGATGGCAGAATCGGAAGCGTCTACAAATAGACCAAGCTTGGCGTTTGAGTCCGGACAGGACAATAGAGTGGCTTCTGTTAAACCAGTCTTGACTTGGTCGAAAGCTTTGCTAGCTTCTATTGACCAGTCGATTGTCTTAGCACCATCTTTCTTAGAGCCACAAAGATAGGCCTTGAGTGGTAGCTGCATCTCAGCTATGTATGGAAAAAAGCGACGATAGAAATTGACCATCCCCAAAAATCTTCTTAGGTCTTTAACCGTCTTGGGGAGTTTAGCTGTTGATATTGCCTCAACCCGATCTGGGGAGGGCTTAATGAATTTCGGCGAAACCTCATGACCTAAGAATTTGATTGAAGGTGGAAGGTGGAAGGAAATGGCATTTCTCCATATTGATTTTTAGACCATGGTCTGCTAATCTTTTGAAAATTTGTTCCAAGTGAACAAGATGCTCTTCTTCGGAAGTTGAAGCTACCAAAATGTCGTTGAGGTAAATAAAACAGAATTTTAATCCGTGTAGGACTTCATGTATGAAGCGTTGGAACGATTGTGCCGGCTTGCAAAGTCCGAAAGTCATTCGCGTGAACTCAAAGAGTCCAAAAGGTGTGCAGATGGCGGTCTTTGGAATATCGTTCGGCTCGACTGGAATTTGATGGTCAGGTCTACGGTGGAAAATATATTTTTGCCATGTAATTCATGACAAAAGTCTTGAATAATGGGGACCGGATATCTATCCGGTACGGTTATGGCGTTCAGGCGTCTGTAATTGCCGTAAGGACGCCATTCCCCATCAGCCTTGCGAGCCATGTGTAGCGGAGAAATCGAATTCGTTTTTGGCCGCCACGAGTTTATCTGGTGCAAGTCGACGTGGTCTCGATACTTTTGGAGGGCCTGCGGTCAAAACGTGGTGTGTCACCTTATGTTTACAGGGTTGTGAGAACCCTGTGTCGACCGTGATGGCATGGTATTTGTTGAGAAGGGCATGTATCCGTGGATCTGAGGTTTGCTCAAACAAAACACTAAGCTTTGGACCTTTGTACGAAGTGTACGTGCCTTTCGATGAAATAGAAGTCAGAGGATCCAGAAGGATAGCATTTGAAAAGTCGACGACTAGAGACATCGGCAATGATAAAATCCCATGAAAACTCATGACGGAGTCCCAGATCTAGTTTAACCACCTTTCGTCCATAGGTGTTGATGGTCGACTGGTTTGCCGCAGCAAGTCGCATACCAGAAGGTGAAAGTTTTCCGGTAGCGGGTGCTGGAAGCACCGAAATATCTGCGGCTGTGTCAATCAAGTAGTGTCGTTTAGACAAGTTGTCATGAATAATTAGACGACGGCTAGGTGACAAGTCGTAATTTCTTTCCATCTCAAGAGAACAGCGACTTAGGTTTTTGGTTCAGATGAACCAGCCTTGAAAGCGCAGGGGGAGATGCATTTTAGAACCTTGGAGCCGAATTTGTAGTGATACCAACAAATACCAGTCCCTCGTGACTGGCTTCGGCGACGTGGCTGCGAGCGAGAACTCCTTTGGGACCTCGAACGCGATCGTAGTTGTTGGTGGACGAGTTTCGTGAGGGCAGTAACCTGCTGTGTCAAAGCGGTCACCTATGACTGCTGGGGGGAAGCGGCGACTGAGCTTACTTGTGGCGTGACAAAAACTTCAGCAATTTGGTCCGCCGTTTCAGCCAACTTGTTCAGGCTGGCCTCCGGAGAGCAGGCTTAAATAGCCTGAGTCTGCTCCGGAAGCCGCTGCAGTCAGAGGGCCCTCAAAAGGTCGTCCCCAAACGCGGAACCTCCCAACTGCTTCATATCACGAAGCAGCTGGGACAGTTGTCTTTCGCCTAGTGTAAGATTCCCCAAGAGGTGCTTCAGCTTTGACGAATGTCTGGCTGAAAGTCGCGATACAAGCGCCCTCTTGAGGATTTCGTTAGGCGTGTCAGGGTCGCAACCACGTCCCTGACCACCTTCAGCTCCGCCGAACCCAGCGAGGAGATCACGTAGTGGTATTTCGTCTCCGAGCTCTTAATACCAGCTTTTGCGAATTGGCTCTCCAGTTGGGCGATCCACAAAGCTGGCTCATCTTGCCAAAAAGCGGGTGGTTTGACGGATGTCGCACTAACTTGCGGTACCGCGGACGTGCCTGAGGGAACCGCTTCCTCATTGTCGAGCGGCATTTTAACTTCGAAAATACGCGACGGGCGGACGGAACGGAACGCGGCAAGGAAATAGGGAGGCTGAAATTAGTGTTTGAATGTATATAGGTGTAATTATAATAAAAGTAATAATATATATATATCTAGTATTAAGAATTTTCGACGTCAGTCGTAGATGTAGCAGCGATGAAACTCTTTTCCGACTTGTTTATGGAGTGCTACTACAAACAGTGGTCTTGCTTGATTTACTGCGGAAGGATTTGATCCGCAGAAGGACACAATTTTGTCATAAAATAATTTCGGGACAAAAAAAAAAGATATTGGATTGTAGCTAGATTTCAACCGATGACCTATTGTTGTGAATACTAAACACACACAAATGTCATTACATATTAAAAATATTCACTTTGTGATTTTAGCGCCATTTTAAGAAAGTGGTGAGCTCTAAAATTAGATTTGACTTAGCGAAGACTCAAACAAGTACACTTAACGTTCAAAATAACACCGAAAACCAAATCCATACATTTTAGTACATATATTTATCACTTAGCAATTTAACGAAAATGTTACTATTTAAGATCAGACATTAGACAATAAAGTTAGTCTGTCTTGGAACGCCAGCCCAGTTCGGCGACCATGCAGACTGGACTAAATCAATAAGCCTAGTCTTTTTATTAATTCGGTGGCACTATTGTTGGTAGTCTTACTACGCGGCGGCATAGTTCGCCACGCAAGATATACAAACATAGTGACCCATATTATAAAAGCCAATTATAATATAACACGGCATTTATAATATTACTTGGTGATCTTCAAAACTACGATCCTGTGAATCGAGATCTAGCCGCTTACGACCTTGTGAATTACGGCTCTACATTTTCGGAGCGCCTGCTAAATTAGAGCCCGACAAAAATTTTCCAAGTGTATATTATTGGATAGACGACCCTGTTAATTCCGAGCGATGCAAAATTCAACTACTGAGACGACATGGAATCTTGGACGACTGCAGAAACTAAAAACATCAATGAAAAATTGGTTTAAAATTATCTATAAACATTAACTGAAGCAACATCCTGCGAATTTCAGAACCTACAGATATTGAAACCAACGTATTTCGGATATTACGAGCTTCGAATAATGAAAATTTTAAATCTGCTAAGCTTCGAACATAAAGAAAAATTAATTTATAGATCAAAAACTAATTTATTTCAACAAAATCATTACAAATTAACTAAAAAAAAAAATTAAGTAAAACTGCTTGGAAAATAATACTTTGCAAAAAAAAAATTATTATGAAAGTATTACGAATACAAAACATGAAAATTAAGTCTTGCTATCAAAAAAAAAAAGCTTCAAGAACTAAAAATAACATATTTAAGAATATTAAAAATTAAAATTTAATGACGTACATCAACGATAATGAAACTGAAAACAAATTTAAATGATGAAAACAATTGATCAAAAATTATAGCTGTCAACCATAGTATCAAATAATGTTATGTTTTGAATAGAAAACAAATTAAATGAAATGGAATAGATTATAAACAATGAAATTGAATAGATAACAAAATATTATGGGCTTTCGTAAACAAAATAAAGAATTCAAGTTTATCCAATTACTCAAACAAAATTAAAGAAAGACAAAATTATCCAAACGAGTTGCAATAAACGAAATACAGTAGAATAAAAATACAAATGCATGGTCTGTGGTATGAAAATTAAGTTCTTGAGGAAATAAAATAATTAAAAAAAAAAATTTGTACTAGTAGCGCATTTAAAAACGAAAAACATTCTAATCAAAAATTTGAAACAAGCAATCTATATATTTTTTTTTAAATTTGGAAGAGTAAAAAGGCAGCAAGATGAGTAATTTCGATATTGAGATAGCATTAGAGTGCATACCAATTTTTACGGGCAATCCTAGAGAACTTGAAGCATTTTTAACAATAGTTAATTTAATAAATGAGAACTTTAATGAAGACGGGAAGAACAAATTATTTAAATTTACGAAAAACATAAAATTGGGAACAGTAGTTAAAACCCAACTTTTGTCGTTGGATATAAATAACTACGTGGAACTAGAAAAAGCTCTGATAAATAGATATAAAATAAAGAAAAGCCAACAACAAATTCATACACAACTATCCCAATTACGCCAGCGCGGAACAGTTGAGAAGTATGGCGATAAACTATATGAGCTCATGAACGAATTGAGTGATATACAAATTAATAGCTTAGGTCAGAACCCATCTTCAGCAGAGAAAGTAGCAATACGAAAGTCAAATGACTCGTACGCACTTACTATTTTTTTAAATGGTTTAGACGAATCACTCAAACCAACAATTTTCGCTACACAACCCAAAACATTTGCAGAAGCAATTCAAATAGCGGTTGAATTAGAATCAAGCATAAATATAACAGAAAATATTATGCAAGTAAATAGAAGAAACAATATACATCAAGAATTGAATTATAATTATAGAAACTGCCCAAGCAATAACAACAATCAAAGAAACTGCTATAGCACATATAAAATTAATTATAGTCAAAACCAAAGCAATAATTATAGAAATCAGAACAGAAATAATGAAAACAACTATAATTCCAGAAACAATATAGGAAACCAAAACAATAGTTACAGAAATTATTACAAAAACAACAATAATTCTGAAAGAATTGGGAAAAATACTAGAAACCAGAGAAATGGAAATACTTATTATGAAATCGCGCCTGAAAATTATATTAACTATTCAATAATCCTAGAACAGAGCGTCAAGCTCATCGAAGTAATAAATACAAACAAAGTAGATGCATTGATAGATAACATTAAAAAAGAAACTGAACCATTACAAAAATACCGATCAATCCAAGTCGCGAGACCAACTAAGGAATGTTTTAACAATGAAATATTGGAAAATTTAACAGGAAGCATTGACATGAATCACTTAAGTTCAGAATCATTAACATATACGAAACGAACACGGAAAAATGATACCAATGACAAAAAAGTATTACCATGTACAAGACATATAATCAAAAACAAAGAAAATATCGGGCAGAACGAAAATAAAAACAAATCCGAAAAAGCGCAAAAACCAAATCACAATATAAAACATAAGAAAGCTGATTTATGTAACAGCAACTCTACTATTGATGTTAAAAGATTGATAAAACCAAAATACAATATGCGGACGAAAGAAGCCTTCCTTTGCAACAGCGATTCGAACGTTGATATAGAAAATTTGATGAAATCAAAATTCGAGGTAACGAATATTCCAAGAAAGATAATGGAAACTAATAAAAGTACAGTTAGATGTAGTGATAATCTATCAAAATTAGTTTTGCCATTAGAGAAGCTGACATCACAAACAACTGAAAATAATATATCAAATGTGTGCCGAAACAAGAGCCACAAAATTCCAAACACATCTAATGCTGGGTTTCCACCAAAGAGACAATTTCAAAAACAGTTTTGTTTTCAAAAAACAAAACAAAATACTTGTTTTGTTTTTTGAAAACAGTTTTGTTTTTTGTAAACAGACTGTTTCAACTGAACAGACAGGATTTGTTTTCATTTCTGTGTATCCTGTGTCCGAGAAATGTCTGAAGACGGTGATTTTATAATTAACTGTGATATTTTTTTTATAAATGATATTAAAAAAGAAAAAAAAACGAGATATTGGGCCAATTCTCTATTAAAAAGGAGAGTTGATTATAGCACAGAAGAATTATTGGAAGATTTATCTACTGACGACGTGGGCTAAAATGGAGAAATGAGATCATCGTGACTACTTTTTTTGAGCTCATTATAACAGTTTACGCAAATATGAAAAATTTTTCAGTTTACACAAATATGAAATACACAGGAATACAAATTTAAAACCAAATTGAAAACAAATTTAAAAATCAAAGTACATTAATCGATATACTGAGTGTTCTCGCAGAAAAAAATGCATGTTTCAACCAGATAGACACAAAACTTGCGAACAAACATGTTTTTCTTTGATCTTACCGACTCGCGATAGGAAGGTGTTTTGTTTACTAAAACAGTTTTCAGAGACAAAAATGTTCTGGAAACTGTTCAATTTTTACAAAGCATTCGTGTTTTTGTTCAGAAAAACATTTTTTGTCCGTGTTTCTTGTTTTGTCTCTTTGGTGGAAACCCGGCATAATATAGAGAAATTCAAAAACATGCTCAAAAGAATGCTACAAAAAATTCAAATACAAAACGAACCGATGAAAATAATCATCTACAAAACACCTAAGAGAATAATTGAAAGCTTAATTCAATTTAATTACATTAATAAACTACAAATCAAGCTGAGAAACAGCATTAATTTCATGCAAAATCTGAAAAAACAAATCAAAGAAAATAATAAAGTTCATTCAGAAATTGAAATAAACTTTTGAACTTTAAGGTAAAACATTTATTACTTTGCATAGTATATCGAATATACTTTTGGAAACCAAAGTATATTCAATCAAATATAAAAATAAACTCGTTGAATTTTATATTAATTTTAGTTAAAAACACAAAAAACAGCAAAAAGAATACCATAAACCATACAAAAATTGAAGAAAAAAATGTTCTTAACTCACTTATACTAGTAAACAGAAAATGCAAAAAAAAATTAACAATAATTGATTAATGCCAAATGCACCACAAATATGAAAATATTCTACAAAAAAAAATATACAAAAAAAAATATTTACATATAAGTATTGTAATTTTATTGTTATTCGATACGAAATTGATGAAAAACTTCACACATGCATACAAAAATTTGCATTATTACAGAGTCAATGAATTACTATTTTAGCTTTTAGAAGAAAACCAAGCTTATCTCATAAGTCAAATCACGATACAACTATGAATTAAATATTCGAAACTATTATACCTATTTAGTTACAAAAAACAAACCTTAATGAACAAAATTGTAATCGAAATTGTAAAAGTATGGATGGATCAGTGTTCAAAAAATTTCCTTTCTACAGAAATGAAATTTTTTCCCAAAGGAAGAGGGTGTTGTGAATACTAAACACACACAAATGTCTTTACATATTAAAAATATTCACTTTGTGATTTTAGCGCCATTTTAAGAAAGTGGTGAGCTCTAAAATTAGATTTGACTTAGCGAAGACTCAAACAAGTACACTTAACGTTCAAAATAACACCGAAAACCAAATCCATACATTTTAGTACATATATTTATCACTTAGCAATTTAACGAAGATGTTACTTAGTAAAGGTAATTGAATTTGATCACGGTTCCCTTCTTGTCTATAAATCAGCATAGACAACGTATATCATTTCTACAGCATCGAAGCCGAGCATATTGAAACGGGAAACTCGATCGTTTTGCGGAATCAGCCTCCGAAAGCAGAATCAAATTAGAATTGTTTTTGCGGGATGATTAAAATTGAACAACTTTTTATTAACATTAAAAATTTTTATCTACATTGAAAATTCTATTTTGACAAAGTGGTTTCGAAGGTATGCACTGCTTCTCATCAGACACCAGCACACAGTGCTTACTTGACTGGCGTGACCACTCGCAGTTGGAAATCATTACATTTGTATTTATGCTAGTTGTGACAAATTTTAACATCTCCGACTTATATCCATGGATATAATTTTACTTAGTAAAAGTAATTGAATTTGATCACGGTTCCCTTCTTGTCTATAAATCAGCATAGACAACGTATATAATTTCTACATTTTATATATCATAATTTCTACTATTTGGGAACAGGAGTTATGTAAGCATATAATAAAAACAAAAAAAACGTCAATTCGTGAAATATTTTTTTTTAAATTAAAAGTTTGAGATGAAGCTTCATTCGTTTGACTTTTAGTGATTAATCTTCCTGCTATTAAGCTTGGTGAAAATCTTGCGGAAATGACCACTTGATCGAAATTTTTTGTACATTTCTCGTCGGGAAGTAGTCTTCGTTCGTGATATCTGGTGTGGTCCGCAGTCCATACCTTGTCGATTTACAGCAGTAAACTCGTTAAGTTGTTGCGTTTTTTTGAAACTAATAGTCGCGGAAAATGTTGACTTGGATGACAGTTCCGTACGTTATAGTTTTGCCCTAGTCGCTGTGTTTGTTCAATTTGAAGAAGACGCTGAAGCCAGTTTCTTCAAAAAGTGAGCTGATTTCGATGCTGGCGGTGTCAATGATGGAAGCGTTCGCTTAGTGCGTTCGAAGTCGGTAGAATCAATTTTATGGTGTCTTTTGATTTTGCTGGATTGGTAATTGAAATCTTCGGCGTTCGTAACAAAGTATCTGCTTCAAGTTTCAGATTACCTCAGCTGCCCATTGAGTTTACTACACCTTTAACTGTAGCTGTTTTGCATGTGACAAAACTATTTCGTTCGTTTTTACTAATGTTCGAAGAACATTAGTATTAAAATCGATTCGGCCAAAAATTCATATTTCCATATATATATATATATATATATATATATATATATATATATATATATATATATATATATATATATATATATATATATATATCATCAAAAAATTTCAGTGAGATAATCTCTGGGAAACGCGCCATCCGATTGAGCTGAAACTTTCAGGATACATTGGTGTATATGCAGAATAGGTCCAGGTCTCACTAAATGTCAGTTATTGTTAACCTTTTGGCGCGGGCGGCCATTTAAGTGATATTTTTAATATACCTATTATTTCGTACACAAATAATTTTCGCAAAAATAAAGTTGACGAAATAAATTTGAAACGTGTTTTACATGTGAATCGGATAATGTTTTGGAATTTTTTAACCCCATGTGTGCGCTGGGTGCCTAAAAAGAGAACGGGAAAATTTGAAAATTTTTAAATTGCGATAACTTTTGACGAAGCTATTCAATCATTATGAAATTTTCAGGACATATTTGCATTACTTAGTTGTAGATTTGTGTAGCTTTAAATCAGCGTGCTGGCAACTCTGTAGCTAGGGCAGGCGTTGAAAGTGAAAACTTCCAAATCGTCGTTTCTCTTGAAAAAATGCCGCTCATTCAAAAAAAAAGCCACTCATATGTAAATCTTGTGCTTTGTTTATATAGACAATAAATAAAATTTGATATGGTATAACGGGCACGCCTGGTAACCCTTGCCCAATTTACCTATATTTTTAGCATCAAAAACTTCTGTTCACGGAAACTCACGATCCGATGAGCAGAATCAATTGAAATTTGCAGGATGTATTGAACTTAAATAGGACCAGGTCTGAAAGAAGTGATTTTGAAATGCAGGTGATTCTGTGCCAGTGGTGCCATCTTGAAAAATCACTAAAAAAGATAACTGCTTTTAGACCTATAAATTCTGATTGAATCGTTCGATTTTGACTAAATTCACACAGTAGTTGGACCTTATTTTAAACCACGTTTGGTAGAAATTTGGTTGAAAAATTCGGTTTGAGCTGCCAGCTATGATAATTTTGGTGTCTTAAATTTGAAAAAATAAAAATTGGAAGTGAAAACATTCAAACCATCGAATATTCAAAAAAATGTCCGTTTCTTACAATAAAACCAATCTGTATACAAATCTTATGTTTTATCTACACGTTCAAAGTAAAACTTTGAAAATTTAATGTCGGACAAGAACGGTAACCCTCTCCCAGTTAACCTATATTTTTAGCATCAAAAACTTCTGTTCACGGGAACTCACGAACCAATAATCACATACAGCTGAAATTTACAGAATGCATTGGACTTAACTAGCACCAGATCTGATAAAAGTCATTTTGAATTGTGGGCAACTCTGTGCCAGTGGTGCCATCTTGAAAAATTACAAAGAAAAAAAACTTGCTTTTTGCCCTATGAAATGTGAATTCGTTACCAGATTTTCAAGAAATTGACACAGTAGCTGAACCTTACTCTAAACTCTGTTTGGTGGATATTTGGTTGAAAAGTTAGATTGGTGCTGCCAGCTATGGTAATTTTTGTGTCTTTGGTTTTGAAAATTCGCTCAGGAAAATAAAACTTTTTTCCCTATAACTTCCAGTGCAGTCATGGAATCAATACTCATTTCATACAATTAATGAAACCTATCATAAACATTATTCAGGCCAAATTTGGTTGAAAAGCCATGATAGGGCTGCCAGCTATTGTTGGTTTTGTGTTTAATTGCAATATCTTTATTAAGCGGTTTTATCGTAGAATTTTCAATTGGTAATGATATTGTAGTGACAATAAATAGCAAATATTAAGCTTTAGATTATTTGAAAAACTCGCTGCAGGTAACCCTAAAATTCTTTATGCTCCTGTAACTTCGAATGTAATATAACCACGTGAAGCAGATGTGATATATTCTTGTCTTTGATACTGGCAAAAGGTTGCAAGCACGAGTCGGTTGTGCTATTTTTGTATCAATAAATGCTAACAGTTGGTATTCATACCGGAAACATTTACAATGAAAATAAATAACCAATGTTTCAATTCCCAAAGTTCTGCAAATTTTTCGGATCGCAGCCCCAAACACCAACTTCAGTTACAGTGCTGCAGGCACTGAGCATTTTCTTTTCTATATGAGATGCTGCTTTCAAAATTATGTGAAATAAGCAACTGATAACGAATATAATTAACGCGTGTTTAGCTCTCATAAACGTTGAAATTCATGCCAGTGGTAATATCTGAAACCTTCCACCATATGAGCTATAATGCATTCTTGAGACCAAAGTAAAACGTGGCATTTGAAACAGTTTGGCCGTTATAAGCAGCACATGTGGTGGAATATGCACTCAAAACCTGCACGATTCTTCTACTGTTCTTCGAACATTAGTGTTTCTAGCGGTTCAGGTGCGCTAGAGTTTTTTTTGTTTTATATCCTCCTTCTTCAATGTAGATTAATTAATTAATTAATTTATACAAATCAGGAAGCGCGTTGATCGGGGTCACCATTTTTAGTTTTACTATAAAAGAGTATTTGGATTATCTTTCTATCCTCCAAAAATAAGTCATAGAATTAGTAATGTAACAATTAGTTTTGTTTAATATTAAAAATATTTAATTGTACGAGTTAACTTGAAAAATTCAACCTAATTTTTTAAAAACACCAATTGACATTTGTATAATATGGGGCCGAAGGTGGCACATTCGTGCGCACTCGGCACGGGAAGAAATAAAAACCATGATAGGCGGTTTACCGCCGCGCCTTTATTGCACTCTTTCGATTGTATACATTGCACTTCATTGCATCTTAATTATACGCGCCTTGCACTAACATTGCTCGCTTGCGCCATTGCTCGCTCCGCGCTTGGACCCAATCAGACATTCGAGGCTCGTCGGGGGCTTGTTCGAGACTGACTTCTCACCTTGTCACGTCCGCCATCGTCGTCGTCGTTGTCGTTCCACCGAACGCTGTTGCCGTTCGGTACACTCCCCAAAAAGCACGAACTAGCTCAGCTCAGTTGTATTTTGTCTTGCTCAAGTCACTCGCCCTTGCTCGATTTGCTTAATATAATTAGCACCGCTCTATTTAGATGTAGTTGTTCGCACAGCTCTACTTGCACCTCGCACCTTGTTGCTCGCACCGCTCTATAATATTGCTCGTAACATTGCAGTTTGCTCTATTCACTCGCCACTGGTAGCACGCATAACTTCTGCACCGCTCGTATTAGTTCTTCTGTCGCTGTTCGCACCACTGCGCTTCGCACTAGCCCGTATGCGCCCTTCTTCACTTGCACTACTCTTCCCACTGCCCAATACGATGGTGGAAGATTCTCGCCCTTAATTAGCACCAATTGCCCCGTTCTTATGTTTTCGGAGCCCTGACGCCATTTCTTTCGCTGCTGCAGCGTGGCCAGGTATTCAGTCTGCCACCTCTTCCAAAATGCTAATGTTATTTGTTGTAACTTGCGCCAATGTCGTAGACCACTCTTGCTCAGCTCTGACTCATTTCTTGGCAGTTGCTGCACTATTGCTTCTCCAATGAGAAAATGCCTCGGCGTTAACGCACTCAAGTCTTCAGCATCGTCTGATATCACATTGGTTGGCCGCGAATTCAGACAGGCTTCTTTTTCGATCAAAACTGTGCACAACTGCTCGTATGTTACTCGTTGATGCCCTCCCATATGCCACCTTGTTGTGGAGCAGCTGGCGTAATAAACTTCCACTCCATACCTTGCACATTCAATTGCCCTAGCACTTCTGCGCTCTTCCATGTCTTTATCGCACTTCTCAACTGCTTGTCTGCGCCCACAAATGTCTTGCCATTATCACTCCATATTTTCCCACACCGATATCTTCTTCCCACAAATCGCCGGAAGCATGCCACAAATGCATCCGCTTCTAAGCTCGTAACCACGTCCAAATGCACCACTCTCGTCGATAAGCACACAAAAACCGCAACATAGCTCTTGGTTTCAACTTGACGCCCTGCTCTACCTTGTCTCGCCATCGTTGCGATTGGCCCCGCAAAGTCCACGCCCGTGTGTAAGAATGGCCTTGCTGGCCGCACTCGCTCTTCAGGAAGATCGCCCATGAATTGCTCGCTCATCCGCGCATCTAGTCTCGTACATGTCACACAATTATGTACTATTCGCCGCAATGCTCTTCTCAGCCCTGATATCCAATATTCTTGTCGTATATATTGCATCATAAGCTGCACACCACCATGCTTAAATTTCTGATGCGCTTCCGTCATCAATAAATGCGCCAATCTTGACTGAGGTGGTGTAAAAATAGGGTGTCACTCATCGTAGCTACTCTCGGCTCTGCCGATCCTTCCTCCCACGCGCAGTAAATGTTCATTGCTCAAAATTGGATTTAATGCTGCTATCTTGCTCTTGCTCGGGAAGGTTTGTTTCTTTGCTCTCACGTGGTCTAGCTCAATACGATAATAGCTCATTTGCACTTGTTGCACCCAGAAATTTCGCACTTTTATTTTCTCTTCGCTCGTTCGCAGCACATTTTGCCTATATTCATGCTCCTTCTTACGTATATTACGTATGTATCGTATTACGTATACTGTTATGTTTATTGCTTTGCACAGGTTGCTCGCTCTCTCTAGTATTGACGCCGCTCCTACATTTATTCGCACCACCATACAAATTTGCACATTTTTAGTATCTTTGCACTCGCTCATAACTTGCTCCGTATTTGCACTGCTCATCAAGAATTTTGGCCATTCAGCTTCTGCTTTTTTAAGCCATTTCGGCCCTTTCAGCCATAGCTCATTGTTCTCTAGCTCACTTGGTTTCACTCCTCTGCTCAATAGATTAGCTGGATTATCAGATGATCTTATATGCGCCCATGCTCCTAGCTCAGTGTTAGTTTGTATCGACGCTACTCTATTTGCCACATATTGCTGCAACACACCTGGTGGCTTCTTCATCCAGTGCAGCGCTACCATCGAATCGCACCACAGGAAGTATTTCTCGAATTCGCACTCTAGCTCTTGTCGCACTTTGCTCATCATCTTGCTCAGTAGTTCTGGTGCGCTCAGCTCAAGTCGTGGTTGTTTTAATTGGCGCTACGCGTGATCTCGAGATTACTAGCACTGTTGAAATCGCTCCTTTCTCATTCTCTGCTCGTTTATAAATTGCACCACAATATGCTTTCGTCGACGCATCAGCAAACCCATGCAACTGTATTTTGTGACTCTTTTTCATCCCAAGCCACCATGGAAGTTGAATTCTCTCCACTATCGGCAGCGCATCTCAAAGTTGCCGCCATTCATATTGTATTTCTTTTGGCAATTCTTCATCCCAATTTAACTTTAGCTTCCATATGCTCTGAATCAATATCTTTGCACGCACTATGATTGGCTCCAACAAGCCGTTCGGGTCATATAATTTCGCTACTTGACTTAGGACATGCCTCTTCATGATTATTCTCGTTTCATCGCTCTTACACACGCGGAATACTACCGCATCTCGCTCCATAATCCATCTTAGCCCAAGCACCTTTGTTTCCATATCGCCGCCTAGCTCCGTCGATTCTTCGCTCGCTTTGCTCCTGCTTCGCACCATTTGCTCTTTGCTCATCTCATGCTCTGCTCTTACATTGCCCATGCTCTGCACTAAACGTTTGCTGTTTGATGATCCTGCACTTCGTAGTATACCATCAATGCCCTTGCTCAGATTAATCGCTTCTTGCTCATTACTTGCACCAGTTAGACAATCGTCCATATAAAAATCGTTCAATATAGCTCTCGCAGCTCTTGGATGCTCTTGTTCGCTCTCTTTTGCACATTGCTCTTACTGCACTATGGGCTGACGAGGCCATCCCATATGTTATCACTTTCAGCCAATATTCGCACAACTGCTCGCTCTTATGCTTTCGCCAGAATATTCTTTGACAATCCCATTGTCGAGGATTGACCTTTACTTGCCGAAACATCATCTTAATATCAGCACTCACTGCTATTTTTCGCATTCTAAACCTCATTAATACATCTGCAACATCGCGCTGTAACTTTTCTCCTACCATCTGAACATCATTAAACGAGATGTTCACACCTGTTTTGCACGATGCATCAAAGACCACTCGAAACTTCTTGGTGACACAATGATGTGGAATATAGTATGTCATTGCTCCTTGCACTGGCTCTTTATTTGCTCTCATCATATGGCCTAATCACTCATATTCTCGCATAAACTCAATATATCGCTCTCTTAGCTCTGACACTCGCCCTAATTTTCGCTCTAGCACCATATATCTTCGCAACGCTATATTTCTCGAGTCACCAATGGTCTTGATATCTGGCTTAATTGGTATCGTTACTGTATATCGCCCATGCTGATCGCGCTGATGTATCTTTATGAATAGCTCTTCAACTTGCTCTTCTTCTTTAATTCTCGCTCTTTTGGTTTGCACTTCTTCTTGCTCCCAAATTTTTTTAACCAGCTCATCTAAGCTCTGTTGCTGCACCATTGCACACATTTTTGCTCCTACCAAGCCCTTGCCTGGCACCGCTCCCATCAATACATATCCAAGCACCGTCTGTTGCAGCACCGCACCACTTGGCTCTCGTATAATCTTAGCTCTTATCATTCTTGCCCATATATTTGCTCCTAATAATATTTCAATCTCACCTGGTACCCCATAACTTGGGTCGGCCATCGGCATGTCAAGCTCTCCTCTATTCACATCATATTCGAATTTCTGTGATGGCGTCACAATTAGCCATTCTTCATGCGCTACTAGCAGACTACACCATATTTGTTCCCGCGCACTGAACCACGGCTTTATCGAGGCCATTACTTTTCGTTTTAATATTGTTCGCTCACCAGTCACCGCACAAATTTCAACTTCATCACTTTCTGTCTTTAGCTCATGTCTTTTCACGCATTTACTTGCAATCATATTGATCTGCGATACCGAATCGCACAACGCTCTTATCGGCCCGATCTCTTTACTGTTTATTTTTAAATGCACAATTGCCGTCGCTAGCACTGAAACGCACCTCACACCATTTGTCTCTCTTTCATTATTTTTGCACAAACGCTCTGCTCTCGCACTTTTAATATTTCTCTTTCCGCACATTTTCGCCACACATTTCGCACTTAGCCCTTTTATTTTGCAGTTTTTACGGGCTATTTCATTATTTGCACTTTTTCGCACATAGTTTTGCACTTTATTTTCTGTACTTTTTCGCTTTAATGGTCTTCTCATAATTTGTCGCACACTACAGTATTCACGTTCATCACTAAATCGTTCATTTTTTCGCACGCTTTTTATCACTTTGCCCCTTTTTTTATACTTTACTTCATTAGTATTAACTCGCACCTTCAAACGCACTTTGCTCTTTGCACCCCCCCCGCACTGTCTTTGCACCGCACGCCTTTTGCTCTGTTCATCGCTCTCGCACCGTCTGTGCACCGGACGCCCTTTGATCTGTTTATCGCCCTTGCGCCGTCCTTGCACCGCACGCGCTTTGCTCTGTTCATCGCCCTCGTACCGTCTTTGCACCACACGCGCTTTGCTCTGTTCATCGTCCTCGCACCGTCTTTGCACCGCACGCCCTTTGCTCATATCGAATTTGCTCCGTCCTGCTCTTTGCACTTCACTTTTTCTCACGCTCAGCTCTCCTCGCGCTTTAATTCTGTCTCTCAATTCGCTACGCACCACGCACCCATTGTCTTTTATTTTTAGAAACGCACCGCTCTTTCTTTGCCCGTATCTCAGCACTTGTTGTTTTCATGTCGCGCACTCACACTTCCCCAATTGTCTCGCACTATTTTCCCACTCACTTGCACATTATCGCACTCAAGCTTCAGTTATTTAGCACTAGGCCCCGCACCTTGGCCTCCTACGCGTTTTCGCATAGCTCCACTCTCCCTCTGCGACCTTACCGGACACATAACACTGGCATCAAACATGTTCCTGGCCCAGTTCAAACATGGGCCCCCGTAGCACTTTCCCGCAGCATGCCCCGCTTTCAAGCGGTTGAAACACAACATGTTATCTACACGAACGTGCGCTTATCCCCAATATTCATCCGTAGAAATTGCTCGCACCTGTATAATGGGTGATCACCATCGCACCGTTTATATTTAACTATTTGCGCTCCAGCTCGCACCATCTCCTTTGCTCCGCCGTTGCCCTTGCTCGCTCCTTGCCCTCTACATAACATTTCCATTAACGCATGCGCCAATGCCCTTGCTCGTTTCTCCAGGAAATTGCACAATTCGAACACCGATGGGCTCATCTTGCTCCTCGTTAGCTCCCATTGCTCCGCCGTTTTTGGGTCTAATCGCCGTTTTTGGGTCTAAGTGATGATCGCGTCCCACGTATCGACCCCAACGCCCAGCACTTGCAATTGCCTCATCGATTCGTTCACCGTATCCACTTTAGTTCGGATCCCGGCATATGTTGCTGTGCCCTAATATGCGCCTTCCGTATCAAATATTCATCGTCGTATACCTCCTCGAGCCTTCTCCATGCCGTTTCGTAATTGGCTTCCGTCAGTTGCCACGACCACAGCACTCTGCTCGCTTCCCCTTTCACCGCTGCTAATAAATATTGCAGCTTAAATACCGGCTTAATATTCCTGTTTTCGTGCACCGCCGATCGGAATTTGTCTCGGTACGCGCTCCACTCTCGAAACTCGCCCGCAAACGTGCCCCATGTATTTGTCATTTGACCCCGCTCTCTTAGCTAGATTTGCACATTGCTCTCTTGCGCCGTCGCTCTTGCACCATTTCGCCCAGCTCCGTCTCACCTTGCTCCGCACATGACATTAGCGCCGTCTTTGCCTCCAAATATTCCATCTCTACCCGCTCATACACCACCACCTCGCTCTCTACATCGCGCCCTACTTTACGACCGAGCACATGATGCGCCTTTTCGAATTTCGCCCAAGCACCTTCGAGAGTTTGCAACCGCACCTTCAAGCTCACCGCCGACACTGCTCTCGCGCCCTCGCTCAATGCAAACGCCCGCGCTCGCGTGAATGCTTGCTGCATAAGTGTTCCGTTCTACTTCAGACATTATACTTCGAACTAAATCTTCTTCAAATTACCGCTTATACTTTTCACAAATTATTAGTTTTTCGCTTTTTTAATTCTCGACCGTTTCCGTTCGCTAATTTCAAAACAATAACATTCATCCCATGCTACGCACCTTTTATAGGCATTCCTTTAACCTTTTTTCATGTTCACCATGCACCCTTTTACCTAAATTCATACACATTATATCCAGGCCTGAATTCACCAATACATTCGCACACATGCACAACATTCTTAGCCCATGCTCTATATTTTAAATTTTCATGCACCTCTTGCTCTATATATTCGTTCGCACAACATAGCCCATGCTCTACTTTGCACCTCTCCACGCACATACATACAACGTTCTATGCACGCTATAACCATTACGCTCATTTCCATCGCGAGAATTCTATGCCCGCGCGCTCATTAATACATTCCCATCGCTCATACAAAGACCACGCTCGCGCCTATGCCCGCACATATACATCTCTCTACGGCCGTCTCGACTACTCATACTCTAGCTCCTATCACTCGCGCATTAGCTCTACACCGATCCGCACATTGGATCTCATGTATCAACATTTGCCCTTGCTCTTGTATCCGCACATTGGATTTTATTCTTGCACCTTACCTTACTCCGTCGTTTGAAGTGATCACGCACATTGGATCTTGAATCGTTCATATTATCTTCGCGCATGCTCATCAGCACCAATCGCCCATGCTCTTCACTTCATCTACGCGCCAGAGTTATGATATTGTAAACATACTATCATAAACTATAGTAAATTATGAGATTTCATTATCCCATCATTCGATCTGTGAACATATGAATCAATTAGTATTTCATAGAATCAATTAGTATTTTCACGACACAATCATTTCATGCAATAGAATATCATATTGCACGTGGCCACTTAGAAAGAAGTGTGAAAGAATTGATGTCAAGATTTGTTTAGATTATCAAAGATGAATTTCAAGATCGTTTGCATTATGAAAGAATGAATATCGATAATTGTTTATAAGTATTATCGAGATTGTTTAGAATATGAAGACGAATGTCAAGACAGTTTATAATTCAATGAGTAAGAAAGTTAATGATAGAATTATTTTGATTAAATAGAACATGAATTTGCCATTTCATATTCTTAAGAAATACTTAACGAAGAATTGTTTGTTTTATCTCGCTACTATAAATACCTGTAAGAGTTTAGAAGTAAGATCAGTTTGTGGAATAAATTTATTAAGTCCGCATCTCTGGGCTTTTATTAATCAAAAACCCATATCTGGCGCAGTCGGTTTCTGAACCAATAATCGTTTAAAAGTTAAAGATTCACTGAGTGAGAAATCACAAGAATTTAAGTGTTAGCGTTGTGAAACGCGAATGTGGAAAAAAACCGTTTAAATAAAATTATAATAAATAAATTATAATAACAAGGCTTAGCATTGCCTAGAGCAGAATTTTCAGAGAATTCGATCCTTTCCTGAGGAAAACCTCTGAGAAAGCTAAAAAAGTGCAAAATAATAATAAAATTGTGATCAACAACCGAGCACGGATCTAGCTCCATCAACGAGTCGAGGATCCCAGACTCATTTCCAAAACTTGGCGGCAGATCGCAACTAAAATACATAACTTTGATATTCCAAAGAAGCAATCAGAGTAAGTACAAAACCAGTTTTTACAATGGAACCAGCAGAACTAGCGCAAATGTTAAGGGAAGGCATAGCGCAAGTGCAAGATGACCCCAATAACGAAGACGAATACCCGGATCTCCCGATATATTTGCCATTTGAGGACATTCTACGCGAAGTAAACCTGCTAGAAGATTTTTCCAACCATAAACGTGGCATCACTCTTCAATCTTTTTGTTTAAGATCAGATAGAATTTTAAAATTTTGCGATAGTGAAGAAAAAAAGAAATATGTAGAACATATAATAAGAACTAAAATTAGAGGTGAACCTCAACGTATATGTGATAAGTATCCACAAATACCCTGGTTAAATTTAAAATCTATTTGTTCCAAAATTTCGGAATATCTACTCCTTTTTACGCGCTTATCAATGAGATTAGCAAAGTAAGATTTAATAAAAATTTTCATAAAGTTTACTATGAAATAGATAATGTATTGGCCCAACTGAATGCAAAATTTTTACAAGATCCTCTTAATCCAAGTATCCAGCATTTCGCACCAAGTTTTAACGAAGCATTTGCATTAGGTAGGTTCAAAGCTTGTATACCAGAATACAAAACAATCCTAATAGAAACAAACGGAACCCAAACACTGCATGAAGCATATCAAATGTTGAAAAATATAGAACAACTTAGAACTAGCCATTCTGATAACTCTAATAACTATAGCTACAAAAGTCAATATTCATACAATAATCAAAATCATAGAAACTTTAATCAAAACCACTACGAAATGGATAACACACCTCGTCCAAACTATAATACGGGCAATCAAAGAAACCGAAATTCTAATTTCAATAATGCACGAAACAATAATCGTCAGAGCCAAAACGAACATCTAGATGGCCAAGATGTATCCATGAGGACACAAAACTCAAACAGAGAAATTTCAAACAATAGGAGACACAGAAGTTATAGAACGTACAATAATAATCAATATAATAATAATAATGAAAATCAAAACGAGGATAGAACGATGAGAACAGTTAATTATCGCGAAGTAAAAAATTTTCAGCAATCTGCCTCGGAACAAACCCAGATCTTCCAATAATCCCAATTACAATCCTAGGAATAACCCTACGATGTTTAATAGATACAAGATGCAATACATCCCTCATAAATCAATATGTATTTCCTGAAGAATGTGAATCACTTTTAGAGTACCCCATTAAATTAAATAGTTTACATAATAACGAATTAATAACCAAAGGAATATGGTCTAATTTCTCGGAAGAATTTAATTATAAAGGAAATATTGAATGGAAAGTTGTAGATTTAAGTGGAAAAATGTTTGACGCAATATTAGGTCAAAACGTGTTGGCACCAATGAAAAGTGTAATAAATAACGAAAATGGTTCAATTACTATGAACAGCATTTGCGTACCATTCATAACGGAAAATATAAACCCAGAAACTATCTCAAAAAGTTTATGCCTAACTTTGAATAAACTTGAGACAAGTCCTGTGGAAAATGTGCAAATAGAGCATCTTAACGAGGAAGAGAAGAAAAAATTACTGGTTTTATTAAAGAAAAATAAAGAATTATTTTATAAAGAAGGAGATGAATTAACGTCTACTAACTTAGTCACCCACCAAATTAAAACCACAACAGATAAACCAATATATTCAAAAATTTACAGAATACCACAGGTACACCAAAAAGAAGTGGAAAAACAAATAAAAGAAATGTTAACCAATAAAATTATAAGAGAAAGTAACTCACCATATAACGCACCCTTATGGATTTTGCCTAAGAAAATAGATAATTCTGGAAGAGAAAAATGGCGCATTGTAACAGACTATCGAAAATTAAACGAAGTCACAGTCGACGACAAACTCCCAATACCCAATATTGAAGATTTATTCGATAAACTCGGGAAATCGAATTACTTCACCACATTAGATTTGGCAAAAGGTTTTCATCAGATTCCTGTAGATCTAAAAGATAGAGAAAAACTCTAGCGCACCTGAACCGCTAGAAAACTAATTTTCGAAGAAATTGTCTTTAAGTGACAATGTGGAAAGACGTTATACACTTTTTTGTAGAATCATATCAACCATTCCTCGTTCAAAGCAACAGAACTCAACTATAACACAAATGATGAAAATGTTCAGTGCTGGCAACATTTTCCCAACAAAGCAGCAATAAGTTTACCTTCACAAGCTCATACTTAAATCAACTTATCCTTTGAATTTCGTTCTCATCGGAGGATTTCGTCGAAAGCTTTAGCGGTTAACGTTGTTTGAAGCTGCCATCCAAAAAATGTTCAAAACTCAGAAAATTTAATAATTGGTTTCCTAGTTTTATTGCAAATGTTTTGCATATGTATATGTAATTTGAAGCACCTGTTGATGCAATAGTTACGAAAATGGCTAAAGCTCGTTACCCTGTGTCAGCAGCAAAGCAAAATATATACCAAATCTGCTTCACGTTAAACTAAACCCAACCAATAAATTTCGTTTCGATTGAATCACTGCGCTAGAAGTTATACGGGTGAAAAAAATTTTAGGGCTACCACCCTCAAAACTTTTCAAATTTTTAAAGCGTTAATATTTGTTGTTAATTTTCATTGCTGGATCGTTCCCATTTGCAAATCTAATGACATAATCGCGCAGTAAAGAAATTCCAAAAAATTACAAAAATGGACAACGCTGGCAGCACTTTCACGATTTTTGTACGAAATTCCTATGACATTTGGCTCACATCAAAATCTATTTACTGCATTAACTTCATTTTGATATCATGACTGCACCGGAAGTTATAGGGAAAAAAGCTTTATTTTGCTGAGCAAATTTGCAAGATTTTGGAGACAAAAATCACCATAGCTGGCAACCCTATTCTAATTTTTCAGCCAAATTTTCATCAAATGTTATCTTAAGTAAGATCCAAATATTGTGTGAATTTGGTTTACATCTGATGGCTGAATCGGAAGTTATAGGCCAAAGACCGGTTTTTTTTCTCATTGATTTTTCAAGATGGCACCACTGCCACAGGATTGCCCGGATTTCAAAATTATTTCTATCAGACCTGGTCCTAGTTGATACCAACATGTCTTGTAAATTTCATTATGATCGGATAATCCGGTCTTCAGTTCTCGTGAACAGAACTTTCGAGTGCTGGAAATAGAGGTAATTTAGTGATGGGTTGCCGTTCTTGTGCAAATCGGAATTTTAAAACTTTCAAATTGACATGATGCACAAACGTTAAAATTTATCAATGATTTGAATTTTTTTGTCAAAAATCAAAAATTTTTCAGGAGGTTCAATGATTTGAAGGATTTTTTTTCAAGAGCCTGCCGCAGCTACAGGGTTACGCGCACTACCTTGGAAATCCATGTGTATTAAACTTTAGTCAACATCAATACGCTCTGCAAATTTCACGATGATCCAATGTTTTTGTTAGAAGTAATGACAAATCAAAATTTGAAAAAAAATCTTTGCCTACTTTTAGGCACGCTGCACCCACACACGGCTCAAAATTTCCAATTCTTTACCATAAACAAACTCAGAACATAATAAGTTTTCATTCCCAATACTTTTTTTGAACAAAAATTCATGCAGCTTGGAAATATAGGAGTACCTCAAAATTCACAAAAACGCTCGCCGCCGCCAAACGGTTTAGGATATCTGAATTTAAGCAAGTCGTGGACCTACCTACTATATACATCTACGTTCTCCGAAAGTTTCAGCTCAATCGGATTGGCCACTCCAGAGATTATCTCCCTTAATCATTTTGATGATATATATATATATATAAAGAAATATGAATTTTCGGCGAAACGAGTTTAATACTACTTTTCTTCGAAAATTAGTAAAAACTGCTTTTTCGACTCATAACGGACACTACGAATATCTCCGCATGCCATTTGGTTTGAAGAATGCCCCAGCGAAATTTCAAAGAATGATTAATACAGTTTTAAAAGAATTTATAAATAAAATATGTGTTGTATATATGGACGACGTACTTATACTTTCTACATCACTTGAAGAACACGTCGATTCAATAAACAAAATATTTAACAAGCTTAAGGAATATAATTTGAAGATCCAACCAGATAAATGTAACTTTCTAGCTAAACAGACGGAATTTTTAGGTCATGTACTAACCGAAGAAGGCATTAAACCTAATACAAGTAAATTAGAAAAAATTCAACAACTTAAATTACCAAAAACTATAAAACAAATCAGATCATTTCTTGGCTTAACAGGATATTACAGGAAATTTATAAAAGGCTATTCTGCAGTCATAACACCAATGACCAAGTATTTAAAGAAAGACACGAAACTAAATATCCATGACAGTGACTATATTCAAAGCTTTGAAAAGCTTAAGATTCTATTAACTAATCCACCTGTTTTAAAATATCCAGACTTTTCTAAAGAATTCACCTTAACTACAGATGCATCATTATACGCTATAGGAGCAGTTTTGTCACAAAATGATCACCAAATTGCATATGCCTCTCGTACCTTGAACACACATGAAATAAATTATTCAACAATTGAACGGGAATTACTCGCAATTGTCTGGGCAACAAAACATTTTCGGCCTTACTTATACGGAAGAAAATTTAAATTGGAAACAGATCATAAGCCCTTAATATGGTTAAATTCACTAAAAGAACCCAACCAGAAAATTATTCGTTGGAAGATACGACTAAATGAATATGATTATTATCCAGTTTACATAAAAGGGAAAAACAATAGCGTAGCATATTTTCTTTCACGCACGAATGAATATAACTCGGAAAAAGACATTAATGTAGGATACGCAAACCCTGATGACACGTTGCAGGAGATTATGGATATAGCAAAAGAAAATAACATAGAATTACCTGAAAACGTAGATATTCCAAACACATCTATGTATCTAAGTTCACCATCGATACAGGATAGCATAACACAACATTCCGAAAGCGAAAACACCACTAGCCTCATACCAATTAAAGATGACTTTATAAACAAATATAAAATACAAATAATTTTATCAAATAAAACATATCCGGAGCCAATCAACAAAACCAGGATTTGTATCAAAGAACGACAGTTACAATATCACGAATATATTACTGAGATAATTAAAATACTAAAACCAAACGTAATAAACGCAATCTATTCAGATTTAAGTGATCATCAGTATAATAAATTACAAATTAAACTAAAAGAAATATTTAGCAATGAATATAAATTTGTTAAAGTGTCGAAGATATTAAAAGACATTCAAACAGAAGATGAAGCAATTTACAACATTCGTAATTATCATATCAACGAAATCGGGCATGGAGGTATTGAAAAGACATTTAAAGGATTTAAAGGATTGTCAAAATACATCTATTTTCCCAAACTATACGAAATGGTTGTACGATACGTTAACAACTGCGAAAAATGCAATCTGGCAAAACATTCAACAAATCCTATTTAACCCAAATTCTACTTAACAAAGACTCCTGAAGATGTTAATAAAATCTTTCACATAGATATCTTTAAAATTGATAATTTAAAAATTGCAACATGCATAGATAAGTTTTCCAAGTATGCATCAGTAAATATACTGCAAGATCAAACCAAAATATCATTGATAGAAGCGTTAATATATTTTTTTACATATATGGGAAAGCCAAACAAAATAGTCGCAGATAACGAATTTAATACATTTCTAATACAAGAATATTGTAATAATAAACATATAAACACACACTTTACCACACCTCATTCTCATATGGGAAACGCTGATATAGAACGCCTACATCAAACACTAGCTACTAAATATAGAATAACAGAAAAAAACGACACTCAAAAAATTAGAATATTTAACAGTATTTATTACTATAATAATCAAATACACAATACAACAACGGAAACACCTTATAATATCTTTCACGGCATAGGAAATAAAAATGAAATCCTTAAAAGAATGAATAATTTAAAATTCAAAACAATTAACAAAGCTAATGAACATAGAGAAGACTATACTGAAAATAGAAAAAGTGGTTACGTTAAAGCCCCTGATAGGACCCCAAAACATAAAATGAAATATAAAAAGAAACCTCTAAATAATATTCATTTCACAAATATTAAACGAGAAAAACGTTTCGAAATTTCAGATACGTAAATCTACCAAAAGATGTCAGTCTCGCAATATATAATATTATTCTTGATCGTCACACCTAGCAAAGCAGACATCCAAATCGAAAACATGAATACCCATAACGGAATCATACTTATTCGGGATACATCGATTCCACTTATTAACGATTATTATAGAATTTTCCATAAAATTGATTTCGATAAATATATCAAAGTACTTGAAAATTTTGAAGTATCTATACATTATGACAATGAAACCTCACCAGATGCAGTGCTTCTAAATAAAATAGCTAAGATCAAAACAAATACATATAAAAATGATATTAACTTCAAACGTGCACGAAATAAATAACCATGTAGAACTCAGAAAGACTCCAATAAGGGTCCCCAAAAGATTCAAAAGAGGATTGTTTAATTTTGTAGGATACGTGTATAAACATCTATGGGGAGTAATGGATTCAGAAGATAGACAAGAAATTATGGAACAAATAAATACAATAGATAAAAATATGGATACTATCACAAATAGGATAAATGAACAAATTAAAGTTAATGACATTTTTGAAAGAAATATCGATAAGGTATATTCTGAATTACGAACAATAAATAATTTTATGAACGAACATATTAGTAAGGAAATAAGAAATATTGTAACACAAATCGCTCAACTGAAAATGTACAATGCTAAATCGATTATAGCCGAAGACATAGAAAAAGTAGTTGACAATATAAATGCAGCCAAAGAAGGAATAATGACAAGATCTATACTAGATATAGAAGAAATCACAAATAATTTCATTGGATTAAATGAACTTAAGGAAATTACTATCAATATATTTGGAAAAATTGACTCCAATACATTTTTGATTATTATAAACGTACCAATATTCTTAACAGAAGAATACCCAACCTATTTTCTAAGAACTATTCCATTTCAAAATAATACAATAATTGACATTAAAAATCAAAGAGTTGTCAAATATAACCACATATTATATCCATATACTAAATACACAAAAAATCTGAAAAATCCAATAAATTGTGATCATATATGTAAAGTGATTAAAGGTTCACAAAATACAGAAATAGAAGAAATCCAAAAAGGCTTAATATTGGTAACGAAATTTAACGGCACATTGATGCATGATTGTAACGAAAAGCAACTCCATCCTGTAAGAAACTTTGTAATTAATTTTAATAATTGCTCTGTACAAATTAATAATCAACTATTCACAAATAAAATTTCCGAATTTAATCATAAACTCATTATACCGCCTGCATTCAATTTAACACACACTAAACTTGAATTAACACTAGACGATATACAATTAGAAAAAGCTGAAAGACTCAAAGAAATCCAATTATTGAAAAGCAACAATGTCACAAATAATGTCTATACGGGCCTAGTTTTAATAATTATAATCATTATTGTAATATGTATATTATACTATTACCTCAAATGTAAAAGTAAAATTTTAAAAGTAAATTTACCAGATAAAACAGACGAATACATTCAAAAACTTGAAAATATTGAATTAAAGAAAGTAAAGTTACAAAATAAAATTTTGAAGAAAAACAAGAAAAAAGATATTTCACCTGAATTGAACCAGGAGATTCAATCTTAAGGTCGGGGGAGTTATGATATTGTAAACATACTATCATAAACTATAGTAAATTATGAGATTCCATTATCCCATCATTCGATCTGTGAACATATGAATCAATTAGTATTTCATAGAATCAATTAGTATTTTCATGACACAATCATTTCATGCAATAGAATATAATATTGCACGTGGCCACTTAGAAAGAAGTGTGAAAGAATTGATGTCAAGATTTGTTTAGATTATCAAAGATGAATTTCAAGATCGTTTGCATTATGAAAGAATGAATATCGATAATTGTTTATAAGTATTATCGAGATTTTTTAGAATATGAAGACGAATGTCAAGACAGTTTATAATTCAATGAGTAAGAAAGTTAATGATAGAATTATTTTGATTAAATAGAACATGAATTTGCCATTTCATATTCTTAAGAAATACTTAACGAAGAATTGTTTGTTTTATCTCGCTACTATAAATACCTGTAAGAGTTTAGAAGTAAGATCAGTTTGTGGAATAAATTTATTAAGTCCGCATCTCTGGGCTTTTATTAATCAAAAACCCATATCTCCAGCCGCAGCGCACAGTCAATCGCCTCAGCCAGGCATCATATCTCTCGGACATTCTTCTTTACGGCTGTCCGCCTTCACAGCCAGCATACACGCGTCCATGCAGCTTGTGCGCTGTGGCGAGATTTTTACATAGCATATTAGCCGTGGGTTTGAATACATTCGCTCGTGGTATTCGTGTTTCATAGATATGAGACTACGACATTTGCCCTTGTTCTTGCACATAACGCGTTGTCCATGCACATTTCATCGCTCTATGTTCAGCCCGCTCATCAATGCTCATTTTTTTTTTCTGAATTTCTGGCGTCGTATCGACTGATGCTAGGATAAGCAATATTTTTCTCGTTGCTAGGCGACGCAATACGAGAATTTGAGCGTGTATAATGTATTTTCCGGCAGTCCATGGCATTTGTATGCATGCCCAGCATCATACGTGAATATTCATGTTATTCTTGTCGACTGTTTGTCGTGCCGACATAATGTTGCATATTATGGTTGCCATATGCTTGTTTTTCCCATGGTTTTTTGTTAATTCGAAGAACTACGTTGCACACACATTAACTTTCATTCTACTCACCCCATTTAGATGATTTCAAACGGATTCTTTTGCGTTTTCGATGCTATATGCGATTGTCTTGCAATCTGCACTTTATTGCACACGCGATTCGCAGTTTGCCCAAGCTCGCACTTTGCCCTAGCACACGCACTTTGCACCAACGCACTAAATTGGGGTTTTTGCTCTTATATGGGGCTTTTGTAATGGGGTTTCACCAAGGCGCAGGATCCGGCTCGACGGACCAAAATGTATAATATGGGGCCGAAGGTGGCACATTTGTGCGCACTCGGCACGGGAAGAAATAAAAACCATGATAGGCGGTTTACCGCCGCGCCTTTATTGCACTATTTCGATTGTATACATTGCACTACATTGCACCTTAATTATACGCGCCTTGCACTGACATTGCTCGCTCGCGCCATTGCTCGCTCCGCGCTTGGACCCAATCAGAAATTCGAGGCTCGTCGGGGGCTTGTTCGAGATTGACTTCTCACCTTGTCACGTCCGCCATCGTCGTCGTTGTTGTTGTTCCACCGAACCGTGTTGCCGTTCGGTACAACATTATTTTTCACTTGTTTCTTATTTCAAACTTCAATACATTTTTACTAATGTTCGAAGAAGAACATAAGTATTAAAATCACTTTGGCCAAAAATTCATATTTCTATATATATATATATATATGTATATATATATATATATATATATATATATATATATATATATATATATATATATATATATATATATATATATATATATATATATATATATATATATACATCAAAAAATTTCAGTGAAAAAATCTCAGGAACGCGCCATCCGATTGAGCTGAAATTTTCAGGACACATTGGTGTATATGCAAAATAGTGCCAGGTCTCAGAAAAAGTTAATAATCTTAAACTCTTTATTCCGTACACAAATAATTTTTGCAAAAATAAAGTTGACGACATAAATTTCGAACAAGTTTAACATGTGCATCGGATAATGTTTTGGATTTTTTTAACCCCATGTGTGCGCTGGGTGCCTAAAAAGAGAACGGGAAATTTTGAAAATTTTTAAATTGCGATAACTTTCGACAGATCTATTCCATGATTACGAAATTTTCAGGACATGTTTGTTATATTTAGCTGTAGATTATTTAATGAGCGTGCTGGCAACCCTGTAGCTAGGGCAGGCACTGAAAGTGAAAACCTCCAAATCATCGTCTCTCTTGAAAAAATGTCGTTTCTTAAAAAAAAAGCCACTCATATGTAAATTTTGTGCTCTGTTTACATAGACAAAAATAAAATTTGATATGGTATAACGGGCACGCCTAGTAACCCTTGCCCAAGTAACCTATATTTTAAGCATCAAAAACTTCTGTTCACGGAAACTCACGATCCGATGAACAGAATTTATTGAAATTTGCAGAATGTATTGTTATTAATCGCAGTGAAAATTATTTGAACTTAAACACACAGGCTCGGTTATGCAACTAACTACTATATATGATAAGATTACAAGTCCAAGTTATATTTAGTGTGGCCATATATAAACAATTTGGAATTTATTTCAATACACCTCCTAAATTTCAAATTCATATTGAATAAATAAATCATAAATCATTTATCAAACAACAAATAAAGGTAAATGTAGTAATCAATTTTAAGTTACAAAATTCAAGTTAATTGATCAAATTATTCCAAAATTTTAAGAAAGTGCATCTATTGGAGACCAAGGTATTGAGTGAATTTCATTTGTTTTGCTGGAGTCATTGCCTTGGTCAATATATCTGCAGTCATTTCGTCTGTTGAAACATATTTTAAAACGATGTTTCCGTTAGCAATATTTTCTTCAATGAATTTGTTCTTGATGTGAACATGTTTAGTTCTTGTTGATGACGCTCCTCCATTAGTTAAAATTTGAATCGCACTTTTATTGTCGCAGTATATTTCTATTTCCAGCAAAGTATTTGGAAAAATTTCACACTGAAATTCTTTTAACCATAAAGCTTCTTGGATAGCTAGGACAGCTGATGATAATTCTGACTCTGCTGATGAGATCGCAACTGTTTTTTTGCGATTGAGAACACCACGAAATAGCACCACCTTGCAATATAAATGCATAACCAGATGTTGACTTTCGTCCATCAATATCACCTCCCCAATCCGCATCGCTAAAACCAAAAATTGGCTTTGAGTCATTTTTATAAACTAATTTCTTTTCAATTGTCCCTTTTAAGTATCTTAAAACACGTTTTGCTGCGCCCCAATGAAGGCGTCCTGGATTGTTATTGAAACGGCTTAAGAAACTTACTGCAAAGCAAATGTCTGGTCTGGTTAATTGAGCTGCATACATTAAGCTTCCAATTAGTTCGCGATATGGGACATTGACCATTTTTTGTTTTTCTATTTCAGAAGTGGGGCCATCATCAATGGATAATTTTTGATTAGCATCCAATGGTGATGATGACGGATTGCACTCGTTCATACCAAATTTTTGTAGAATCCTGGCTATGTACCCTTGTTGATCGATAGAAATAGTATTAAGCTTTTGATCACGAGATATTCGTACACCAAGTACGGATGACGCGATTCCAAGATCTTTCATTTTAAATCGATTCATTAGAATATCAATGATTTCTTTCTCAGCAGCTTCATCATTTGAAAAAATCAACATGTCATCCACATATACCAGTACAATTAAAATTGTTCTATCATTGATCGTATAGTAAACACATTTATCTACTGTGAGTCGTTGTAATCCAGATGAGACTAAAACACTATTTAATTTATCATTCCAAACACGGCTTGACTGCTTCAAACCATATAATGACTTCAAGAGTTTACAGACTCGTTGAGTTCCATCATTATATCCTTTTGGTTGAAGCATATAAATATCCTCGGAAAGTTCACCATTTAGAAATGCAGTGACTACATCCAACTGTTTTATGCGTAAATTGTATTTGATTGAAATCGCCAATAAATAACGAATTGATGTGTATTTGACCACTGGCGAATAAGTTTGATTGTAGTCTATACCCTCTTCTTGTGCAAAGCCTCTAGCTACAAGCCTAGCTTTATAACGAATGGAACCATCATCCAAGCGTTTCATTCGATAAACCCATTTGCAGTCAATTGTGCGATGATCTTCGGGTAAATTTGTCAACACCCATGTTTTGTTTTCGTGAAGAGAATTTATTTCATCTTGCATTGCATTCTTCCAATCTTGGGAATCAGCACGAGACATTGCTTCCTTGTAGTTTTCAGGATCACTCAAACCAGTATATGCAGATAATGACTGTAAACGTTGAATTTCTTCTTCCGCTAGTCTATTCGATCGTCGTAACTCGTTCAAATTTGTCTCGCCTTCGTCATCAACAGTTATTGCTGATTCAGCTTCAACTAAATTGCCATCGGATGATGTCATAGAGTCTGCCTTTAATTGTTTCGCTTCAACTTTTGTTGCATTATATGTTGGACTAATCGAATCATTCAAGAAACTTTCAAAACTATCATCTTCACTTTTAGTTTCGGTCAAAGCATCGTTGTTATCATCTTCAATGAGAAAGAAATAATCGGTATTGTTTTTATCATGAGTGATTACCTGCTTTTCCCGTTTGTTTTCAATGAAAATAACATCACGACTTATCACCATCTTGCGAGTTATGCAATTGTTCAGTCGATAAGCTTTGGATTCATTACTGTAACCAAGAAATATGCATTCTTCCGACTTAGCATCTAATTTCTTTCGTTTTTGAACGGGAATGTGAACTAACCCAACACATCCGAAAACACGCATTGATTTCAGACTTGGTCTCTTGCCTGACCATAATTCTTCTGGTGTTATATTACCACTACCTTTACATGGGATTCTGTTTAATATGTATACAGCCGTTGATACCGCTTCAGCCCAAAATGCATTTTTTTAATTTGCATCGATAAGCATGCATCGTACTTTTTCGACAATTGTCCTATTAAATCTTTCGGCGACACCATTCTGTTGAGGTGTGAATGGAGCTGTCTTTTGATGAATAATACCGTTTTGTTTTAGAAGTGATTCAAATTCACGACTGCAATATTCACCACCGTTATCAGTTCTCAAAATTTTAATTGTTGAGGTCATTTGATTTTCAACAAGTTTTTTGAATTCAATAAACTTTGATAACGCGTCTGATTTTTTTTGCATCATGTACACAGTTATTCGGCGACTATAATCATCAATAAATGATATGAAGTACAGTTTACCACCAAGTGATTTGGTTTGAAATGGTCCACAAATATCAGAATGTATAATTTCTAATACTTTCGTCGCACGTATTCCGTCCTCCTTAAACGGTCGTCGTGACTGCTTTCCTTTAGCACATGTAATGCAGTGCTCCGATTCTGTCTTTAAGTAATCCAATCCATCTGTAGCACTTTTGATTTTCGGCAATGAATCAAATCCGACATGACCTAGTCGTCGATGCCACAACAGTGAGTCTGTCTTAGCAACCAATGCTTTGTCAAAGTTGTTGGTTACCACAGCATTTACACACATCTGGTCAAATCCAGTTTTATCCAGTTTAAAGACTTCATCTACTAGAGATGCAGTTGCGATGACCAGTTCATTTTTATTGTATATCGTACATTTGTTGTTTTTGAACTCTACCCGGTTGCCGTTTCTAGTTATTTGATTGACAGAAATTAAATTGGCGCATAAATTTGGTACGTAAAGTACATTTTTCATCTTTACAGTTAGATCATTCTTGCCATTATATGTTCTGAGCTCAACATCACCGGAACATTCAACGGGAATTGAATCGCTATTTGCGACGATGACCATTTTATGATTTGTTTTACGAACATTTTTCAAAAGCGAACGATTCATTGTCATGTGTGTAGACGCATCACTGTCGATTATCCAATCTTCAGATGAAACTTTCGCTGATAATGATGTATAAAGAAGATGTTCGTCATTATGTTTTTTATTTTTATTTACGCACTTCTTTGCAAAATGACCATATTTTCCACACTCAAAGCACCGAACATTATTAAATTTCTTTTTCTTCTTGCTGACGTCTCTCTTTGATTTGATAATCATGGCAGATTCTTCATTTCCGACTCGATCACTAAACGGTACATCTTGCAACAACAAGTTTTTAACGTAGTCAGCAGTTAACGGTTTTCCAGAGTTTTCAATACCCAGCACCATCGGACGATATTCTTTTGGCAAACCTCCCAACATTAAAGATCCAACAATTTCTGATTCAATGTTAAAACCAACATTTTTAGTTTTAATCCAATACATCATCATCTTGCTTACAAAATCTTCCATCGAATCGCAATCCGATAAACGCAACGTGACTAATTTCTGCAATGTGTCTGTTTTTCGACCAGTACCGCTATCTTCAAATGCATCAACTAAATTTTTCCAAGCATTTTCTGCTGTTTTGGCATCATGCACATGCGAATAATTGACAGGATCCAGCAACAATGTTATCTCACACTTCGCACGGAGATTCTCTTCCTCACTTATTGAAACACCTGTAGCCGGTTGCACATATTTCCAAAAGCCTTTTATGACGAGGTATGCTTGGGCGGCAATCTTCCAATTGTCCCAATTTTCACGACCTTTTAGTTTTTCAATTTGTAATATCGTTTGCGACGACATAACGATAAGTAAACGTATACCCGTGCACTAATTATTTCAATAAAAATTGAGTTATCGGCTACAACCGACCGTGACAAAGGCCCATAACCTGTTATTAATCGCAGTGAAAATTATTTGAACTTAAACACACAGGCTCGGTTATGCAACTAACTACTATATTTGATAAGATTACAAGTCCAAGTTATATTTAGTGTGGCCATATATAAACAATTTGGAATTTATTTCAATATGTATTGGTCTTAACTAGGACCAGGTCTGATAGAAGTGATTTTGAAATGCGGGTGATTCTGTGCCAGTGGTGCCATCTTGAAAAATCACTAAAAAAGATAACTGCTTTTATACCTATAAATTCTGATTCAATCGTTCGATTTTGACGAAATTCACACCGTAGCTGCACCTTACTTCAAAATAGAAATTTGGTTGAAAAATTCAGTTGGAGCTGCCAGCTATGATAATTTTGGTTTCTTAAATTTGAAAAAATAAAAATTTGGAAGTGAAAACATTCAAACCATCGAATATCCTAAAAAATGTCCGTTTCTACAATAAAACCAATCTGTATACAAATCTTATGCTTAATCTACAGTCAAAGTAAAACTTTGGAAATTTCATGTCAACACTTTCTCGGTTAACCTATATTTTTAGCTTCAAAAACTTCTGTTCACGGGAACTCACGAATCAATAATCAGATAGAATTGAAATTTACAGAATGCATTGGACTGAAAAAAATCCAGGCCTGATAGAAGCGATTTTGAATTGTAGGCAACTCTATTCCAGTGGTGCCATCTTGAAAATTTACAAAGAAAATAAAATTCTTTTTGCCCTATGAAATGTGAATGAGTTACCATATTTTCATGAAATTGACACAGTAGCTGAACCTAACTTTAAGCTCTGTTTGATAGAAATTTGGTTGAAAAATTCGGTTGGTGCTGCCAGCTATGGCAATTTTTGTGTCTTTGGTTTTGGAAATTCGCTCAGGAAAATAAAACTTTTTGCCCTATAACTTCCAGTGCAGTCATGAAATCAAAACGAATTTCATACAATAACTGGAACCTATTATAAACATTGTTGAAAAGTGGTTGAAAAGCCAAAAGTGGTTGAAAAGCCATGATAGGGTTGCCAGCTATTGTTGGTGTGTGTTTGTTTGCAATATAATATATTAAGCGGTTTTATCGTAGAATTTTCAAATGGTTATGATATTGTAATGACAATAAACAGCAAATATTGAGCTTTCGATTATTTGAAAAAACTCGCTGCAGGTAACCCTAAATTTCTTTATACTCCTATAACTTCAAATGCAATATAACAACGTGAAGCAGATGTGATATATTCTTGGCTTTGATACTGGCGAAAGGTTGCCAGCACGAGTCAGTTGTGCTACTTTTGTATCAATAAATGCTAACAGTTAGTATTCATACCGGAAACATTTATAATGAAAATAAATAACCGATGTTTCAATTCCCAAAGTTCTGCAAATTTTTCGGACCGCAGCTCCAAACTCCAACTTCAGTTACAGTGCTGCAGGCACTGAGCATTTTCTTCATTGATATGATATAAGATGCTGCTTTCAAAATTTTATGAAATAAGCAACTGATAACGAATATAATTAACCCGTGTTTTGCTCTCATAAACGTTGAAATTCATACCAGTGGTAATATCTGAAACCTTCTACCATATGAGTTATAATGCTTTCTTGAGACAAAAGTAAAACGTGGCATTTGAAACAATTTGGCCGTAATACGCAGCGCATGTGGTGGAATATGCACTCAAAACCTGCACGATTCTTGTGTGTTTCTAGCGGTTCAGGTGCGCTAGAGATTTTTACTAATGGTATTAAAATCGATTTTTACTAATGGTATTAAAAAAAAAATTCGATTGGTGCTGCCAGCTATGGTAATTTTTGTGTCTTTGGTTTTGAAAATTCGCCTCAGGAAAATAAAACTTTTTGCCCTATAACTTTCAGTGCAGTCATTAAATCAATACGAATTTCATAAAACTAATGGAACCTATTATAAACATTATTCAGGCCAAATTTGGTTGAAAAGCCTCGATAGGGTTGCCAGCTATTGTTGGTTGTGTGTTTGTTTGAAATATAATATATTAAGCGGTTTTATCGTAGAATTTTCAATTGGTAATGATGTTGTAGTGACAATAAACAGCAAATATTAAGCTTTCGGTTATTTTAAAAAACTCGCTGCAGGTAACCCTTAATTTCTTTATACTCCTATAACTTCGAATGTAATATACCAATGTGAAGCAGATGTGATATATTCTTGGCTTTGATACTGGCAGAAGGT
>OX376373.1:128779061-128782036 GCA_947369275.1 Nemotelus nigrinus | reverse complement strand
TGAACAGAAGTTTTGAGTGCTGAAAATAGAGGTAATTTGGTGATGGGATGCCGTTCTCTCCAATCGGAATTTTCAAAAATTCAAATTGACATGATGCACAAAGTTTGAAATTTATCAATGATTTGAATTTTTTGTCAAAAATCAAAAATTTTTGAGGAGGGTTAATGATTTGAAAAAAAAATTTTCAGGAGCCTGCCGCTGCTTCCGAGTTTCCCGCACTACTTTGAAAATCCATGTGTGTTAAATTTCAGTTAACATCAATACGCTCTGCAAATTTCACGGTGATCCAAATTTTTTGTCAGAAGTTATGACGAATCAAAATTTGAAAAAAAAATCCTTGCCTACTTTTAGGCACGCTGCACCCACACACGGCTCAAAATTTCAAATTTTTAACCTAAACAAGCTTAAAACAAAATAGGTTTTCATTCCCAATTCATTTTTTAACAAAAATGTACGCTGCTTGGAAATATAGGAGTACCTGAAAATTCAGTAAAACGCTCGCCGCCGCCAAAAGGTTTAAGGTATCTGAATTTTAGCAAGTTATGAACCTACTTGTTATATACATCTACGTTTTTCGAAAATTTCAGCTCAATCAGATCGGCCACTCCAGAGATTATCTCCTTTAATCAGTTTGCTGATATATATATATATATATATATATATATATATATATATATATATATATATATATATATATATATATATATATATATAAATATATATATATATGTATAAAATTAAAAAAAAAAAAAAAAAAAAAAAAATATGTATATATATATATATATATATATATATATATATATATATATATATATATATATATATATATATATATATATATATATATATATATATATATATATATACATATATATATATATATATATATATATATATATATATATATATATATTTATATATATACATAAAGAAATGAGTTTAATACTAATTTTCTTCGAAAATAGTAAAAAGTAGCTAGTGGTAGAATACACACTCAAAATCTGCACAAATCCTCTACTATTCTTTGAACATAGGAGTTTCTAGCGGCTCTGATGCGCTAGGGGTTTTTATATTTTCAAATAGTTGCATTGCAAAACAATGCTTTTTCATGATTTCAAGTCGAATAGAATTGAGCATTTTAGGACCATTGTCATCCGTTCGAAGAAACTGTTGCAGAGCTTCCGATAGTTTAAGAAATCTTTTAATCTAGTATCTAAAGTTCCATCTAGCCTTAACGTTTAGCATGACTTTTTTGATTTTCCCATCTTTAGATTTATTTTGTTGTGAATTTTTATAGCTTTTGGTGTTACTTTTTATAGGATTTCGAATCTAATATTTTTCGATGCAATATCACCATAAAAGTATTGATATGAGTAAAACATGGAACATTTTCGATTCTAGTACAATATTACTTGCTATCAAATGAAATTATCGATACCGTTCTTATATCAGTTTTTTCATCATGTCCATTAAAACTGAAAGTTTCGTCTTATAATATTTTTTTACCGAAGCGTGTGCATGGTTCTTAGCTCATACGCTTAAAATGTTTCGCAAACTTTGCTTCAGTTATTCATGAAATGTCGTTTCAATTGGCAACTTGCATTTACGAGTAGGTATTGTATTAGTGTTATTTTAATTTATCTCTCTCTTTTTCACGATTTCATTGCAGATATCCCGGTTGTGTCGCTCGAATATGAAACGAATGTGAATACAAGTACAATTCGCGAGGGAGCCGATGTGTTTTTCGAATGCAATATTAAATCCAATCCGTGGGTGTACCGAGTGAGTTGGAGACATAACGTACGTATGCGCAGTATTTCATAGTCCAGAATACATACTTATGTGTATGTTCTCTGCACAGAAAACCGAAAACTTTAATATACATGCAGTCAAAACAAACACACTTGCTTAGACACATAGCCCAAAGTTGATATTTGGTATTGAATAAAATGTGCATTATTTAAAATTCCTCAGCCGTTTCAAAATGTTGCACTAGGTGCGTTTTTTGCTCCGATACAGAACAGAATAGAACTTTCCAACAAAAACCACGATCTAGTACAAAACAGCAGCGCATTCGCTAAGATTAACATAGGTTACTGTATTTGCTGTGGTGGCAGAAAACAGCTGAAAATAAAGGGAGAAAATAACGAGCATAAACTACCACAATGGATAAAAAATAGAAAAATGACCAATGGAAAATTTCCTTTTTTTAACTTTCTATACATTATGAAGGCTTTTTCTTATTTTTAACTACCAAAACAACAAAAAACCAAACCCACCTCATGGCAAATTTCTCTTGAGCTTTTGTTTTTTCTATCAGCACATTCTATAGTTCAGCACGTGAACTACCTTTGAATAATAGAATTTCTGTACTAGTGAATTCACTGGTACAGGAGTGTTGTTGTTTCTAATGCGTCAGTTCTGTTATATGCTGTATAGAGAAGCAAAACAACGCACCTATTGTTTGCGTCAAATTCATTGATAATAGGTCTGTTCCCGTACTACGATTAATTGCTATTAATCGCGATTAATTGCAATGAAGCCGTTCCCGTACTCCGATTTACTGAAAACCGAAAATTTCCCCTCCTTCAGTAAAAATCAGTAGGGCCACAGCAGGTCTGAGCTACTGAAAAATACTGAAAAAGTCAAACGGTGTAGCGCGAGCAAATATTTTCAAATGTGCGCGGCAACCAACTTATTACTAATGTTCGAAGAAGAACATTAGTATTAAAATCACTTTGGCCAAAAATTCATATTTCTATGTATATATATATATATATATATATATATATATATATATATATATATATATATATATATATATATATATATATATATATATATATATATATATATATATATATATATATATATATATATATATATATATATATATATATATATATCATCAAAAAATTTCAGTTAAAAAATCTCAGGAACGCGCCATCCGATTGAACTGAAATTTTCAGGACACA
>OX376373.1:128761561-128774061 GCA_947369275.1 Nemotelus nigrinus | reverse complement strand
TATTACTTGTTCTGGCAGTATCACATTTCTTGACATCTTCCGACCAAGTACATCACAAACTATTCCATTAAGAAGAACTGTTGCAATGCTGACAGCCGGAACAACCAAGGAACAACCTACAGCTGATGACATTTATCAAATCATTACAGTAAAGTCGGTTCACAATAGGGCTGAAAAAGTAATTTATCAGCTGATGAGTGAGACTGTACAAATGAAATTGGGGATGCCCGAATGAAGTAGTAAACTTGATAATACGGGGAATTTGGGAAGAGAACCGCTTTTGCGGTTCATAGAAAAAATTTTCAAAAAAGAACAAAGGGGGCTCACTTTTTGACTGACCGTGGTGGAAAGGTGAAGGAATTTTTTTGAAAGAACAAAAAGGGGAATCCAGAAGTTGGATTTTGATTAAAGATCGTTAAAGTTAAAAGAAATTTGTCGTAATATCAGTGATTGATTGTGTAGCTGCAATATTCGTAAAAGTTCGAACTGGTATTTGATGCAAGAAATTTAGAAAACTCCATAGTTGGGTGGAAATCAGTTGCAGAAGCTGAACATTGGCATCTTGGACGAAAGGGAGCATTTCAAAAAGGAAAAAAAACACGGTGTAATCAAAATATACGGCAGGAACTCGACGGCAGAATTGCTGAAGGAATATATGATTGATCGAGAGAGATATGGCGAGGGAGAACGATTACTGGATGGTCAAGTTAAGTACCAAATAATTGGATTCAAGGTCAGAATTTTTCTCATTTATCTAAGCATGAGAATTGCTAGCTGTGAATTACCGAAATTATTTTTTAGTAAAAGAGTGAATTCCTCAAAAATATAATAACAGTAAATTTCAAAAGAAACCAATAGATTAGTACAGAAAAAGAAAAAAAAAACCATACGTATAATTTTTATAAATGGATTTATATCAGTTTCATGACTTATTATAGTTTATTGGAAGATTTGTTTTAATTTGAATTTTTTTGCTTTGGTGTGCGTGCTAAATGTGTTTGGTTTACTTGCATATAATTTATATATTTGAATTTTTAGTTATATAATTTTTAATTTCCATACTTGATATTTGCATGTAAAGATCGGTGTGAACCGATTCCGATCGGAATGGGGTGGAATTGATACTCACCCACAGTATTTAATAACTAAATCCGTAGATATTTTGCTTGGGATATCAATTTATTAAGTGATTATTATATCTCTTTTGCTGAATAGTTATTATTTTTCTTCTTTCTTTGTTGGTTTGCATTTACTTTTCCAATTTTAATATTTGATATAATGATAAGAGGTGCAATAAAGACTGTAATAAGGATGAAGTAGATTTGACTTATTTACAAATAATGATCCTCACATGGAATCTTCACTATCCTTCTCCATAGGCTGTGTGTGTTCATTTGTTTCGTGTGCGTGCCGTAGCACAAAGGAATTGTGGTCCCAAATGCCCACGACCAGACTGAGCTAGTCGGCAGGGTTAAGGCACGAAGGGTAAATTTAACCAAGACTCCTTAAACATAATTATGCTGCACTGACGACGGCTCGACAGAGCTCCGCAGTCGCCACAAATAGCGCCCAAGCCTTGGCTTTATGATATCTTATTTTGCAGTTTTGCTTTTCGGCTGAGGTGGCAAATGTTCAACCGGAGCATTGTGTTGCATCAGCCATATTTTTTTTTTTTCTCGTTATTCTGTCTTTCCATCGGATCGAGCGGTCGTCAATGCAGCATTGGCGCCCGGCTCGTACTACTGTTATTGTTTTATGTGTTTTATTCAATATCCAGGCTCTTGCGGTTGTGAGATTATCCCAGGGTATTCAGCGATAGTATCCTCTATTAGTTAGAGTGGTTCTCGTGAAAGAGATAAATTGAATTTGTCGTAGCAAGGGGAAAATATCTGCTGGGATGTTCATTGATCTAGTCTCGATCCTAGTCCACATATATGGTGTTGTTCATTTATAAGAACTAGTTCGAACAGGACTCGAGCACATGTGAAGATGAACATCTCAAGACAACCGTAAGAGTTCTGTAGTTTTCCGTAAATCCTACTTCCATTTTATCATTTTATGTTTAAACTTTTCATTCCCATTTCCTTCCTTCATAAATTTCCATCCCAAGGATTCCATGTGGGGGATCATTATTTGTTTTGTTATGAACTTTCTGAGTTTTTGCATTTGCATTATATTATATTGTTAATACAAGCATTTGTTTTTTTTATCGAATTTGATTTAACAAACTTATTAATTTCGGAAATTACAAAGAAAAATATTGTTACGAGTTCGAATATGAGGCGACGATCCAGTAGTTGGGATCCCAGCTATACTCCGTTCCATCGTCAACTAGAAAAGTTGAGTTTGTCGCCGGAAAAAGCAAGAGCAGCTCAAAGCGCTCTTACACGGTCCACACCAGAGACGCATATTAGAAGACAAGTACCACCACTCACTAGCATTAATAAGGAGGCTGCACCTAAAAGTGAGGCGCACATTCCCGGGTCAGAAAGTACGATCACAGGCAACGGAAATCCTAGGGTTGCGTTCAGCCAACATCCGGAGACGTCTTGTAGATCGGTATTGAGGTTACCGTTATCTAAATGGGGCATTAGTTTTGACGGATCTTCATCGGGGTTAGATGCTAAGCAATTTTTGTTTAGAGTTCTAGCGTTGGCGACGGATTATGAGATCGGGGCAGAAGCATTGGCAACAGATTTTCACTTTCTTTTGAAAGATAAAGCAGCTGATTGGTATTGGCGGTATAGGAAATTGCATTATCCGCTTGTATGGAACGATTTACAGGAAGAATTTTTGGATAGGTTTTGTTCGTTTAAAACTGATGTAGGTGTAAGACGCTCTTTAGATGCATGACTTCAGAATAGTAGGGAACGTTTTCAAGACTATTATGATGCGCTTGAAAATTTAGCGTTACAGTTGTCCATTCCGTTATCTGATTTGGATTTTCAATGTATTGTTTTTCGCAACATGTGTCCTAGACTTCGTGCACATCTAGCAGGAATTGAATTTAGAAATACGAGAGAACTAGTTCGTCGCTGTTGTCTAATTGAGTCGGAGTGGAGGATGTTGGGACTTGACATAGATAGGGATAATGTTCGGCGAGGGCGGCAAGTACAGGAAGTCGACTTTAGAGAGGACGAGGGCAACGAGGATTATAATCGTGTTAACAATTGTTTCAGTCATGTGTCTGCACGACATCCTTTACGTTCCGCTTTAGATTCTCGGGATCTTGATGTTGATTATCCTCGGCCCAAGGAAATTAATCGTATACAGCAACCAAATCATGCAGGGACATCCTCTGAAAGACGTTCGTATGGGCAGGGAGATTTGAAAGTTTGTTGGAATTGCAAGGACATCGGGCATCCGTTCACTGAGTGTACTATACCGGTTCGTGGTGTTTTTTGCTTTGGATGTGGGAAAGACAAGGTATTAAAGCCGCATTGCCCGCGTTGTCAATCGGGAAACGGATTTCGGAACACGAATTCTTCGGGGAAGATACGTGTTCCTATAACCCTGCGTTCACCAAGACCGAACATGATCGACGCAGCCACCAACGTCGATCCCGAACTACGTCGTTATCGTTAGATAATTCGTCATCGTTACATAATTCTTCAAACCTTTGGCATGATACACCAGACAATTTCACCATATCACTGCCGCGCAGTTGGCAAATACTTTGGAGCTCGTAAGCGCGAGACCAAGCATTTCGATCGATTATGGAAGTATTTTACCCTTTGGCGATTCCTACGATCAGCATGTGTAGATTCCATTATATCCGTGCATGGTGATAAACGGCCCTTTGCTAACATCTCAATCAAGGGTCGTACGTTAACTGGCTTGCTGGATAGTGGGGCAAGTGTCAGCATATTGGGTGCGGGTACTTTGGAACTGGTTGAGGAGCTTGGATTGTATATACACAGTATGCAATCCAGCGTTCACACCGCTTCTGGCGAAAAAGCGGCCGTACTTGGATATGTAAGCACTCTGGAGCGTTTTAACGAAAAAACAAGGCTCATCCGATTTCTCATATGCCCCAGTTTAACAAATGCAATTTATCTTGGAATAGATTTCTGGGAGGCCTTAAAAATCGCACCGCAATGCTCCGCTATCGACATGCAAAAATCGGATTCTTGCTTTCATCGGTTATCTGCTGACGACAGTCGTAGGCTAAGTGAAGTTATACATAAGTTTCCGTTGTTCAATAAGTTAGGTTTGGGGCGGACCACATTGGTTTCGCATACCATCGATACAGGTGATGCCCAGCCTATCAAACAACGACATTCTTCGGTTTCGCCTGTCGTACAGAAACTTATGTATGATGAATTGGATCGTATGCTGTCGTTGGGGGTCATTGAGGAGAGTAAGAGTTCCTGGAGTTCGCCGGTTACTATCGTTAGGAAGCCGGGTAAAGTGCGGCTATGTTTGGACGCGAGACGACTGAATGATGTGACCATAAAAGATGCCTATCCTTTGCCGTAAATCGAAGTTTTGTTGGCACGTCTTCAATCCACACGGTTCATTACCAGCCTTGATCTCAGGGATGCCTTTTGGCAAATTCCGTTGGACGAAAGATAGCGAGAGGAAACTGCTTTTACGGTGCCGGGACGTCCCTTGTACCAATTTACTGTCATGCCGTTTGGGCTTTGCAACGCACCACAAACTATGTGCCGATTGATGCATAAAGTCATTCCGCACGAATTGCATGACCAGGTATTTGTCTACTTGGACAATTTACTAACCACAAGTCCAAAATTTGATGATCACCTCAAATTGCTAGCTACTGTGGCCAATCTATTACAGCTGGCGAAGCTGACAATCAATGTTGAGAAAAGTAAATTTGCTCAAAAATAAATTAGATACCTGGGCTATGTTATTGGTGATGGAGTCTTAAAAACTGATCCTGGGAAGGTGTGAGGCATCATATGTCCCAGGATCCGAAGTCCAAAACGGTAAAAGACTTAAGGAGGTTTATGGGGATGTCTGGGTGGTACAGGAGGTTTATTCCGAATTTCGCTTCAATAACATCACCCATGACGGATTTGTTAAAAGGTAAAAAGAGGTTCGTGTGGACGGAGGCTGCTGATACAGCATTCGAGGAAACGAAGAAGCTATTAGTGTCTGCACCAGTGCTGGTAAATCCTGACTTCTCCCGACATTTTTATATACAATGCGATGCAAGTGCCACCGGCATCGGCAGTGTCCTATTTCAGCGAGATGATGATGGTGGAGAGCATTCCATCGCAAAACTCAATGCCGCACAACGTAACTACAGCGTCATAGAGCTTGAATGCTTAGCTGCAGTGCAGAGGATCAAGCGTTTTCGGGCATATGTGGAGGGGTTGCCTTTCACGGTCATCACTGACCACGCAAGTCTCAAATGGTTGATGTCACAGAGAGATTTGTCAGGCAGATTAGCACGGTGGAGCCTAAAGCAACAAGGATTTAAGTTTATTATCGAGCATCGAATGGGCAGTCAGAATGTTGTCCCAAATGCCTTGTCTCGAGCTTGCGAGCTCAATGTTGAATCTAGTTGCGCGGTGATCTGCCTCCCTGAGCACCACGGGCGGCTGGGTGATATTCCAAAGCAGACCTTCCAAGATCCTGATTACATAAATTTACTTCGACAGGTTCAACAACATCCAGACCAGTTTGGAAATCTGTTCGTGACGGATGGAGTTCCTCCAAGGACCCTCGGGAGGTCTCGATGTGGACATTCCGAGCACAAAGATATGGGTACCAGAAGGATACAGACAGACGCTATTAACACGCAGCCATGACAGCCCTATGGGGTCGCATTGTGGCATTCGGAAAACGTTGGAAGTACTAAAAAGATATTTTAACTGGCCACGGATTCGTCAGGACGTGACAAATTATGTGAACAAATGCCAAACCTGCAAACAAATTAAATCATCGAATGCTACAATGAGACCACCCATTAGTGCTGCTAGAGTTACCGACCGGTCTTTGCAGCGTCTGTTTGTCGACTTTATGGGCCCATATCCCCGTTCAAAACTTGGAAACACCCAGTTGCTAGTGGTGCTTGATCATTATACAAAGTTTGTTTGGTTCAAGGCGCTGCCTAAGGCAACAGCGGAACTAGTCGTGACCTATCTAAAGGAAAACATCTTCCTTACCTTTGGTGTACCTGAAACCCTTCACACAGACAATGGTGTCCAATTCACATCAAAGTTTTTTTCGGAGTTTCTGGTGAAGTATGGAGTGAAAGATTGCCTCACACCATATTATTCGCTCCGTTCTCGCTGCGATTCGGGCCTACATAGGAGACGACCATTGGAATCGGGATGCGAACCTGGCAGAGTCATGTGCTGCATTTTGTAATGTGGTACATGAGTCTACAGGATTCTCCCCTCATTTCCTGATGTTCGGCCATCAACCTATACATCATGGTTCCAAATATGGATTATTAAAATCCTTACAAGCCTTTGAGGACGGAGAGGTTCAACTAGCATCAAATTGTGACCGGTTGCGATTGGCTCATAGCCACGTCAAGGCGAACTTGGCTGACGCATATGCTAAAGGAGCGCATCGGTACAATTTGCGTAGTCGCCACAAGGACTTCACTCCAGGACAGGAAATGTGAGTACGAAATCACCTACTTAGCTGTGCTGCCGATCGATTCGCTGCTAAACTTGCCCCGAAGCTTTTTCAGGCAACGATAAGACGAAAGATGGGAAAAGTATCATATGAGGTTGAAGACGCTTAAGGCAAGATTTTGGGCGTTTTCCGCGTCAAAGATTTGAAGGTGTAATGAATCATGGGTGAAATGGTCTGATGAGAGAAACAAAAGGTTAGATATATTTCTTGTAGCCCGGCTTTTGAGACATTCCAGGGTCAGAGTCGTCCCCACGAGTGTTGCGATGCTGGCATTATTTGCAGACCTAAGCTCAAGCAAGCGTTTAAAACAGCGCAATGTCCACAAGCTTCTTAGTTTCCTTTTCCGATATTAGATTTTGTGCTTTTCCTGTCGGCAAAAACTGTTAACAAGTCGGTTTTTACTAATGTTCGAAGAAGAACATTAGTGTTAAAATCACTTTGGCCAAAAATTCATATTTCTATATATATATATATATATATATATATATATATATATATATATATATATATATATATATATATATATATATATATATATATATATATATATATATATATATATATATATATATATATATATATATATCATCAAAAAATTTCAGTGAAAAAATCTCAGGAACGCGCCATTCGATTGAGCTGAAATTTTAAGGACATATTGGTGTATATGCAAAATAGTGCCAGGTCTCAGAAAAAGTTGAAAATCTTTAACCCTTTGGCGCCGGCGGCCATTTTAGTGATATTTTTAATATACCTATTATTCCGTACACAAATTAGTTTTGCAAAAATAAAGTTAACAAAATAAATTTCGAATGTGTTTTACATGTGAACCGGATAATGTTTTGGAATTCTTTAACCCTATGTTTGCGCTGGATGCCTAAAACGAGAACGGAAAAAATTGAAAATTTTTAAATTGCGATTACTTTTGACAGATCTATTCAATCATTACTAAATTTTCAGAACATATTGGTATTATTTAGTTGTAAATTCGTGTTGCTTTTGATGAGCGTGCTGGCAACTCTGAAGCAAGGGCAAGCACTGAAAGTGAAAACCTCCAAATTATCGTCTCTCTTGAAAAAATGCCACTTCTTCAAAAAAAGCCACTCATATGTAAATTTCGTGCTTTTTCACAGAGACCAAAAAAAAATGTGATATGGTATAACGGGCACGCCTGGTAACCCTTGCCCAATTTACCTATATTTTTAGCATCAAAAACTTCTGTTCACGGAAACTCACGATCCGATTAGCAGAATTAATTGAAATTCGCAGAATGTATTGGTCATAAATAGGACCAGGTCTGATAGAAGTAATTTTGAAATGCAGCCGATTCTGTGCCAGTGGTGCCATCTTGAAAAATCACTAAAAAAGATAACTGCTTTTAGCCCTATAAAATCTGATTGAATCATTCGATTTTAACGAAATTCACACAGTAGCTGAACCTTATTTTAAGCCACGTTTGGTAGAAATTTGGTTGAAAAGTTCGGTTGGGGCTGCCAGCTATGATAATTTTGGTGTCTTAAATTTGAAAAAATAAAAATTTGGAAGTGAAAACATTCAAATCATCGAATATCCTAAAAATGTCCATTTCTTACAATAAAACCAATCTGTATACAAATCTTATGCTTTATCTACACGTTGAAAGTAAAACTTTGGAAATTTCATGTCGGACAAGAACGGTAACCCTTTCCCAGTTAACCTATATTTTTAGCATCAAAAACTTCTGTTCACGGGAATTCACGAACCAATAATCAGATACCATTGAAATTTACAGAATGCATTGAACTAAATTAGAACCAGGTCTGACAGAAGCGATTTTGCATTGTGGGCAACTCTGTGCCAGTGGTGCCATCTTGAAAAATTACAAAGAAAAAAAAACTGCTTTTTGCCCTATTAAATGTGAATTAGTTACCAGATTTTAATGAAATTGACACAGTAGCTAAACTCTCTTTGATAGAAATTTGGTTGAAAAGTTTGATTGGTGCTGCCAGCTATGGTAATTTTTGTATCTTTGGTTTTCAAAATTCTCTCAGAAAAATAAAACTTTTTGCCCTATAACTTCCAGTGCAGTCATGAAATCAAAACAAATTTCTTACAATTAATGGAACCTATTATAAACATTATTCAGGCCAAATTTGGTTGAAAAGCCACGATAGGGTTGGCAGCTATTGTTGGATTTGTGTTTGTTTGCAATATCTTTATTAAGCGGTTTTATCGTAGAATTTTCAATTGGTAATGATATTGTAGTGACAATAAACAGCAATTATTAAGCTTTCGATTATTTGAAAAAACTCGCTGCAGGTAACCTTAAATTTCTTTATACTCCTATAACTTCGAATGTAATATAACAACGTGAAGCAGATGTGATATATTCTTGGCTTTGATAATTTCGAAAGGTTGCCAGCACGAGTCGGTTGTGCTACTTTTGTATCAATAAATGCTTACAGTTAGTATTCATACCGGAAACATTTTTAATGAAAATAAATAACCCCAAAGTCCTGCAAATTTTTTGGATTGCAGCCCTTAACTCCAACTTCAGTTATATGAGATGCTTCATTGATATTATATGAGATGCTGCTTTCAAAATTTTGTGATATAAGCAACTGATAACGAATATAATTAACCCGTGTTTTGCTCTCATAAACGTTGAAATTCATGCCAGTGGTAATATCTGAAACCTTCCACCATATGAGTTACAATGCATTCTTGAGACCAAAGTAGAACGTGGCGTTTGAAACAGTTTGGCCGTAATAAGCAGCACATGTGGTGGAATATGCACTCAAAACCTGCACGATTCTTCTACTGTTCTTCGAACATTAGTGTTTCTAGCGGTTCAGGTGCTCTAGAGTTTTCATTTTTTTTATTTGATGATGAGCATGTTTTCCATAAGAACCTAACCCTTTGGATAGGCCTGTCTCACACTAGTATATAAGAACAGACTAAAATTAGACATAGTATTTGTCGTAATTATTAAATATTCACCGCGTTTAGCTGGCTTTAGTAAATTGTTGAAACTATTTTACTGCAGGAACATATTCAAGATCATTATAACATCAGTTAAATAGATTTGGTGACTAGACACTTAGTATCAGCCTAAAAATATATATAAAAATCTTCTTCTATTGGACATTCTAGTTTTTCTGGCATTTCTCTACATTTTTACTATATATATATATATATATTAGGGTTGGGACATCGACAACTCAACATCGATGTTCGATGTTTTATACATCGAAATCGTCCAACATCGATGTTAACGATGTATCGCCAAAAAAACATCGATGTATCGACGGAAATTAATGTTGGTTCTTTATTTACACTAGTTATTATAATATAGTGCAAAAATGAATTGAAATAATGCCTTTGTTTTATATTTTGCATATACTTCTATCAATAAAAAAAATAAAAAATGTTAATGGGAAAAATATTCATAAAATTAATTAATTCAAACTTGATACAATATACAAATAATATTCATACACTAAAATTATTTGGACCTCACTACATATATATGCTTAAACTACAAAAAATAAATAAATGAAACTTGGTGTTAAAACAATAAAGTACGACATATTAAAAATCTTTATAATATAAAATAATCTAATTTAATCTAAAAGAAATAATTGGGCAATGCAATGATGACATGAGTGCCAATTTATTTGCATAGCTCTCTAATAGCCTACTCTGATCAGATGCTATAATATTGCTTGCCTTTGAAAACAATCGTTCTGCAATTTAACAATCAAGGGTATACATGCTTAAACGTGGTTTGATTACGAGAGAATCGAAGGGGCTAATGGTGGAAAGTTATACCATCGATGTCCACTTCATTTCTACGATCTCACTGCATGAACTCAAAAGACAAGCTGGCAACCAAAACTGAGAATGACAATGGAATGAAATATGGAATAGCTAAATAACAGCGGGAGTGAACAGTAAACATCGAAAGGAAAACATCGATGTCAAAATAATATCGAAAAGTTAACATCGATGTTAAGCATCGAGGTGTTTCCGTTCGATACATCGATGTTTTTGAAACATCGATGTCGACGTCCCAAGCCTAATAGATCAGAACATCTTGGCACTATTCAGTTGAAAAAGGAGTCCCGGTAGCCCAGCTCGTTTAGGCGTCAGGCCAAAAAGCGGCGTGCTACGGGGCCTGCGGGTTCGAATCCCGCCAGTGCCATGGCTGTAAGTGTGAATGCGTGTGATTGTCCATGAGGGTAGCAAATGGGCCCAAACTGGTGGCCTAATGCTGGCCGCGTTTCTGGCAGCCCTCTTCACTAACCTAACTTAATCATTTAGTTGTAAATGTGTACTGTTTTTAATGAGCACGTTGGTAACCCTGTAGCAACGGCACGTGCTGAAAGTGAAAACCTTCAAATCATCGATCCTCCTAAAAAATTGTCGCTTTTTGGAAAAATAGCCTCTCATATATAAATCTTATGCTCACATAACCAAAGTTAAACACTTGAAATTTTACAACGGGCAAGAACGGTAGCCCTTTCTCAATTTACCTATATTTGTAGCATCAAAAACTTCTTATCACGCGAACTCACGATCCGATAAGCAAATATAGTTGAAATTTACAGCATATATTTGTATTAAATAGGACCAGGTCTGATAGAAGTGATTTTGAAATTCGGGCAATTCTGTACCAGTGGTGCCATCTTGAAAAATCACTAAGAAAAATAACTGCTTTTAGCCTATAAATTCTGATTCAGTCATTCGATTTTAACGAAATTTGTATAGTAAGTGAACCTTACCTTAAGCCACGTTTGGTAGAAATTTAGTAGTTTTGGAGTCTTAAATTTTGAAAATTCGCTCAGGAAAATAATGCTCTTTGCCCAATAGCTTCCAGTACAGTCAAGGAATCATAACGAAATTAAAACGTCAATTTAAATTTCTTGTAGGCAATATTCAGTCGAAATCTAGTTGGAAAACAATGATAGGGCTGCCAGCTATGTTTGTTTTTTGTATTTTTTGGCATATCTTAAGTAGGCGATTTTATCATATAATTTTCAAATCGTAGAGATTTTGTAGTGAAAATAAACACCAAATATTAAGATATAGAAAATCCCAAAACTTTTGCGAATAGTAGCTCTAAATTTCTTTGTATCGGTATAACTTCCAATGCAGTGATCGGATCAATACGAAATTTGCAAAGTAGGTTGACTTTAACGTTAGGCAGATGTGACATGTTTTTGGTTTCGGTGCTAGCAAATAGCTGCCAGCAGAAGGCATTTTTGTTATTTTTGTTCCAATTAATGCTTACATTAAGTATTTTCATCGCAAACATTTGTAATGAAAATAAATAAACAATTTTTAAACTTTCTAAGGTCTGGACATTTTTCGGATGGCAGCCTCAAACTGCTTTCTATCACTGTAACTTTCGATGAAGTCATCGAAATTAAATTGGCTTGTGTTCTATTATTACTTGGGGTATAGTAATCTTAAGTAAGAAAAGCAACTAGTGGTAGAATACACACTCTTAATCTGCACAAATCCTTTACTGTTCTTCGAACATTAGTGTTTCTAGCGGTTCTGATGCGCTAGGGTTTTTACTAATACTCGAAGAACAATAGTATTAAACTCGTTTCGCCGAAAATTCATATTTCTGTATAGATATATATATATATATATATATATATATATATATATATATATATATATATATATATATATATATATATATATATATATATATATATATGTTTATATATATATATATATATATATATCAGCAAAATGATTAAGGGTGATAATCTCTAGATTGGTCGATCCGATTGAGGTAACATTTTCGGAAAACGTAGATGTATATAGTACGTAGGTCCACAACTTTCTCAAATTCAGATATCCTAAACATTTTGGCGGCGGCGAGTGTTTTAGTG
>OX376373.1:128586561-128756561 GCA_947369275.1 Nemotelus nigrinus | reverse complement strand
TGTAGTTGCAATATTCGTAAAAGTTCGAACACTCTATCCTAGTATTTGATGCAGGAAATTTAGAAAACTCCATAGTTGGGTGGAAATCAGTTGCAGAAGTTGAACATTGACATCTTGGACGAAAGGGAGCATTTCAAAAAGGAAAAAAAAACACAGTGTAATCAAAATATACGGCAGGAACTCGACGGCAGAATTGCTGAAGGAATATTTGATTGATCGAGGGAGATATGGCGAGGGAGAACGATTACTGGATGGTCAAGTTAAGTACCAAATAATTGGATTCAAGGTCAGTTTTTTTCTCATTTATCTAAGCATGAGAATTGCTAGCTGTGAATTACCGAAATTATTTTTTAGTAAAAGAGTGAATTCCTCAAAAATATAATAACAGTAAATTTCAAAAGAAACCAATAGATTAGTACAGAAAAAGAAATAAAAAACCATACGTATAATTTTTATAAATGGATTTATATCAGTTTCATGACTTATTATAGTTTATTGGAAGATTTGTTTTAATTTGAATTTTTTTGCTTTGGTGTGGGTGCTAAATGTGTTTGGTTTACTTGCATATAATTTATATATTTGAATTTTTAGTTATATAATTTTTAATTTCCATATTTGATATTTGCATGTAAAGATCGGTGTGAACCGATTCCGATCAGAATGGGGTTGAATTGATACTCACTCACAGTATTTAATAACTAAATCCGTAGATATTTTGCTTAAGTGCATTATTTTGTTGGGATATCAATTTATTAAGTGATTATGATATCTCTTTTGCTGAATAGTTATTATTTTTCTTCTTTCGTTAAGGCACGCAGGGTAAATTTAACCACGATTCCTTAAACATAATTATGCTGCACTGACGACGGCTCGACAGAGCTCCGCAGTCGCAACAACTCAAAATATGCACGATTCTTCTACTGTTCTTCGATTATTAGTGTTTCTAGCGGTTCAGGTGCGCTAGAGTTTTTTTTTTTCTTTGGACTCGAAACGACTTTTAAAACGATACTTCAATTGCTAGTTTTTTTTGGATTCATTGCGAAAATTCGTTTATTTATATAAAATGAAAGACTTTTTTGTAGAACATTAAACGGCATAAAAAATCATTCACTTTTATGTTTGATTTACTCTTCCTATGTGAAAACATTGCGAGACTAGGAGTAAGTACTTCGGAAGCTAATAACGTTCATAATCTTGCTGTAATTCATAAGTGGCCACGTAAATAGCTTGATGGGAGTTTTGCATTCGTAATAGGCATTCCGGCAAGTGAATAAGATTTTGAATTTTGCGTTGACAGACGGCCCTTAGCTGCGCGGTGAGGGAAGGAAACTTCACTAAAGAGTACGGTTGAACCCATTTCCGATTGAGCAGCTCGTAAATTTGGAATGTTTTGTTTGAAAATACTGTAAACTTTTAACGTTCTTTATTATTATTACTATTGTTCGAAGAAGAACTTTAGTATTAAAATCACTTTGGTCAAAAATTCATATTTCTATATAGATCAAATTCGTTCAATCTTGTTTATTGTACAATGTATATAAATTGTTAAATATTATATTATGAAGACTGCGAGTGAACCCTGCCGAGAGTTCGTCATCGCAGCAAAATAACTATGATCACATAGTGGCGATCGAAAGAAAAAAACTATTTTTTTTAAATCCGGGACTAGATTACCGGAGGTAACCACATTTACATAGCGACAGTAAAAACAAACAGGAGAGCGGAAGAAGCACTCGCGACACCGAACATCGTTAAGGCGCGATACCGCACGCCGTCATCCCTAGGGAAAACTCTCGCACACACACAATAATAAGCTTTTACTTGTTTATTTCAAACATTTCATTTAAACAAATAATTTCCTTTAAACTAATCATTTCTTTTCAAAACAAAACAAAATATCAAGCTTATTAGCCGAGTCCACTTTAAAACGTTGGTGCTACAATTTCTAAACGAACTTCATACACTATATCACCTTTTTCTTATCCAAAAATGTATCTTATTGATAAAAGGTTTTACACAAAATTAGATCGTACCTATATATTGGAACATTCCACAGCCTGTCTTGGTACTTTCGCCGAAATTTCATCACTTGCTCAGTCAGAAGTCGGTGAGTTCGATGTAATAATCGGCAGTCAATAAAATATTTGCCGGTTTGACATCACAATCAATTATCCAGAACGGGAAATTATGAATTTGACTGGAAAAATCTCCACACGGTATGAATTCAAGTATTATGTGTAAATGACATCTGTTTTGCCAAGATTCTAGTTGTTTATATATTAACGGATGACGGCTACATTTTCGAGTGTCGCCTTCATCTTTCAATCGCTGCACGCTATTATCGGGTTGTTTTTAACATTTCTATCCAATCAAAACGACAAACTATTGCACAAACGACACAATGCAACACGATATGGAGAGTGATTCGCCTAGAGCGATTTATAGTTGTGGGTTTGGTATAGTTATGGGATTTTCCGAATCTTTTTGTATAGAAAATTAACGATAAACGAGAAACTACACCGCAACAAATCGCAAGCTAAGACGTAAGAAGAAAAATATGGTTTTACATCCAGTATCTACAAACAATGCAGAATAATCTCAGAACTTCTTTTTTTTCGATGAATTCGTGACAGGCCCAATATAAATGCATGAGGATCCGAACGAACGGCGCTCGTACCGTCATGGAACCTGTATTCATGAGGATCCGAACGAACGGCCCTCGGTTCTCATGGGATGCGCATTCATGACAATGCGAAAGAACGGCCTATTTTAAAATATTCACAAATTTTTAGAGAAAAGCGCCGTTACAAACGTGGGGACGACCTCGCCCTGAGAAGAGTCTCTCAAGGAGCCGGGCAAAAGAAAGTCATTAGCTTAAGGAAAGAGAATCGTGATCTAGTGAACAAAAGTGGATACATAAATAAAATATAGCTAATATAGCCAAAAAGGACTTAGAAACGGGTGTGTGTGAAGAAGGAGAATGTCAGAAGCGTGCTTATCGCTATCAGCACACAGAAACGAGAAAGATCGTAATTATACATGTATTAGGTATGAACATTCTGTGTGTGGAATATTCCAAGACGTTTTCCGTTCAAATCCTCCAACTCGTATGAAACCTGTCCAACTGAACGAACCACATTCGCCTGCACAAATTTCGAGGCTTATTTTATTTTTTTGTTTATTTATTTATTTACCAATCAAGGCGTACATGTATAAGAAAATGAATAAATAAAATAGTACATGCATCAAATTACAAAACAAAATAAAAATAAAACAAACTATAAAACTATAAAAAAAATACAAGACTAATAAATAGTGCATAAATAAAATTAGTTATAAACAGACAACAAATAAAGTAATAAACAAATGACAAATCACATATAAATGACTAACAAATTAAATACCAAATTTAAATTTAAAATGAATATAAAATGCATACATGTTAGTATGGTGGGGTGTGAGGGAGATTATGAAGAGAGAGCCTTGATGATGTTATTTTTAAACGTTGATGTGGAGATCGTAGGAGAACAGTTTTCGCTCATGCTATTAAATAGCCTGCAGCACCTATTTATTTGCTTGTTTGCTGCATATGTTGTGTTGTGTTGGTACTCAGTAAGCAATCGTCGGGATCTTGTGACTCTCAAGGGCTGATTGAGTACAAACTTTTCTTTCAAGTAAACGACATTAACCACGTCTCTAATGACATCGAAGCTGAAGCAGGCAGATAATAATAATCTTCTCGACGCAAGAGGTAGCAAATTAATGCATTTAAGGCGATATTCGTATGATGGTAGATTACTGAAATCATGAGGGTTGAAAAGATCCCTCAAAGCGAATAGTAAAAACTGCTTCTGAACAGGCTCAAATCTTTGGCTGTGGATTTCGAAAGCCGGGTTCCAGATAGTGCACGCATATTTGAGAAGAGGACGCACGAGTGAAATATATAAGGATTTAGTAACCCAAAGATTCTTAAACTATTTGGCTCGTCGCTTAATGAAACCAAGTTGTTTACTTGCTCGGGAAAGCACTCTATCGTAATGTAGATTGAAACGGAGCTTTTCATACAGGGTGACACCGAGATCTAATATGTTGTCAACCATGCTGAGTGACGTGTTGTTGAGGCGGTACGTATAATGCACGCGTGTAGTTTTGCGAGAGAAGCTAATTGCGCGGCATTTGGCAATGTAAAGAGGGAGCTTGTTCGCGGAGCACCAATGGTCTAGAGAGTTTAGTTTAGACTGAAAAAAGGTAGCGTCAGATGATGTCCTGATGACATGGTCGATTTTGAGGTCATCCGCATATATTAAATGAGGAATGTCAGATAAAACCTCCGACATGTCCGATATAAAAATATTAAAAAGAAGAGAGCCAAGATGACTTCCTTGAGGTACACCGGATTTCACTTCGACTTCCTTAGAAATAAGACCTTGGAATTTCACGAATTACAAGCGGTTGTGGAGGTTACATCCAAGCCACTGCAATTCCGAATTGTTTCAGTTTGGGGATCAAAATGGAGTGATCAACTCGGTCGAATGCCTTGCTGAAGTCTGTATAGACTGCGTCAATTTGATCACCTTTCTCCATTTTGCACAAAACATCAGAAACAAGCACCATAAGGTTAGTTGTAGTAGAACGACGTTTTCTAAATCCATGCTGCTGCTTGTTCAGTCAAGCGTCGACCAGAGGAGAAAGTTTGCAGTAGATGATTTTTTCAAAAAGTTTGGGAATAGCAGATAGAATGGCGATGCCTCTATAATTTTGAATAAAGCGTCTATCGCCACTTTTATAAATTGGTGTAATATAAGAAGATTTCCAATACGAAGGAAATAGTCCAGAGGAGAGAGAATTATTGAATATAGTATGAAGGGGCGAGATTAGTTGTTTTACACACTTGATCAGAAAAGTAGGAGGGAGGAGATCAGGTCCAGGGCCCTTGTTACTGTCAAGCTCCATAATGGCAGTGAATATCTCATTCCTCGATATGGTCATATCCTCAGCAAAAATTGTTTGAGGCGCACCCGGGAATCGATACAATGTTGGGATGCTAACTGGACTAAAAACTTCTTGAAAATGGTCAGCAAAAAAATTGCAGATCTCCTGAGGAGAAGAAGACAATAATGAAGTTTCAGTGGACATTGAAGAGGGGTAGCCGCTTGTTTTCCGCTTCATATTAATAAAATCAAAAAATTTTTTGGGGTCGCGGATTATATTCTCCCCAGTAGTTCTAATGTATCTGTCATACGCTTCGTGAGACTTAGTATAGAATTCATGAGCAATTAAATCGTATTCTTCTTTAATACGACGGCTCATGTCGACTTGATTTTTCATTAGCTTGTAAAGTTTGTTTCTGTGATCTCTCAGACGTCTAAGAGTCTTGTCAAGCCAAGGTTCAGAGAGTTTATCTTTTTTTCTTATCTTAGGTACAAATTTATCGACCGCGTCAAAAACTATTCTATAAAACTGTGAATCCCTCTGCAGCACTACTCAAAACGTGATTGCGCACGTATACCAGTTGACCTGGCAAAAAGGCTCGTGCTCGAACGCGTAAATTATACCGGCGTTGGCCCTTGGCGTAGGCATCTGCAAGCCTGGCCACGGCCAATCGATCGGTCTGAGTGGACAATTCGACTTTGCCATCCTCAAATGAGGATAACTGTCTTAGCAGATTATAATCTGAACCATGTCTGATCGCCTGAAATCCGAACATAAGGAAATGTGGCGAACATACCGTAGACTCGTGCACAACATTGCAAAATGCTGCATACGACTCCCTAAGATGCTCGTCCCAGTTCCGACGGTCCTCACCAACATATGTTCGAATAGCAGACAAAACAGACTGGTTAGCCCTCTCAGAAGCGTTCGACTGCGGAGAATACCGAGGAGTGAAAATATTTGACACGCCATAGTCCTGCATCAATTGTGCGAAGTGTTTGGACGTAAACTGCATGCCGTTGTCAGAATGGAGAAACTCAGGACCACCAAAAATGTGAAAAATATCGAGAGGAGATTTGACAACAGATTCTGCAGTAGCTTTGGGCATAGCTTTTAACCAAATGAATTTAGTATAGTGATCGAGCACTACGAAGAGTTGGGTTTTTACGCTTTTGGAACGTGGATAAGGTCCTAGAAAGTCGATGAAAAGTCGTTGCATCGGCCTATCAGAAACACGTTCTTGACCCATCGGAGGTCTCAAGACTTGATGACATGGTTTGATTTGCTTACATGTAACACAATTGGAAATGTATGTCGAAACGTCTTTAGTGAGAGTAGGCCAATAATAATAGCAGCGAAGAATCTCAGTGGTCTTACGCGTGCCACAATGAGATGAAGTCGGACTGTCATGCGCCTATGTTGTTGACTGTCCGGAACCCATAGTTTGGTTCGAGGGATGTCTATATCGGTATCCGAAATACTGCCAGTATTGATCAAAACTTTCCCATATATTAGGAAACCGTTCAGGTTGCTTAGAGATCAGAAGAATGCGCTCTAAATAATCGGGTTCTAAATACGCGGAATCAGGAAGAAGTTCGCTAATATGAGTGTGCTCAGGTAAAAACGCCAAAGAAGAAACGGAAGTACTTTCAATTCGCTCGTGTATTCGAGAAAATGCATCAGGGACGGTGTTTGCAGAGCCTGTACAATGTTGGATTGAAAAATTGAAACCTTGCAGTTTCAGGCTCCAACGGGCCAATCTGCCAGACAAATCCTGCTGACTCATCAGCCTCTTCAAACTAGCGTGGTCCGTAATGGCCGTGAATGGTAAGCCTTCAATGTACGCGCGGAATTTCTGCACGCTTTGAACTGCAGCTAAACACTCAAGCTCAGTAATGGTGTAATTTTTCTGAGCAGAAGTGAGCTTAGCGGACATGAAAGCTATAGGGTGTTCATGACCATTCTCGTCCTTTTGAAAGAGGACTCTACCTATTCCGGTAGTGCAAGCATCGCATTGGATAACAAAAGGTTTGTTGAGATCAGGGTTGATGAGAACAGGGGCAGAAACTAAGGCTTGTTTAACCTGCTGAAAGGAGTTTTCTGCTGCATCGGTCCATTTAAATGAAGATTTGCCCCTCAAAAGATCAGTCAACGGTGCTGTGATGGAGGCAAAGCGACTGATAAACCTACGGTACCAGCCAACCATTCCCATGAATCGTCTTACGTCTCTAGCTGACTTAGGTGTTGCGTAGTCAACGATGCTAGAGACTTTAGATGGATCGGTTTTGAGTATTCCATCACTTACTACATAGCCCAGATACTTAATCCCACGCTGGATGAACTTGCTTTTCTCGACATTAATTGTCAAACCAGCAGCTGATAATAAACTAGCAACTGTGATGAGAAGGTCGATATGTTCGTCGAAAGAGGAACTAGTGATCAGCAAGTCATCTAGATAGACAAAGATCTTGTCATGCAGCTCATGAGAGATTACCTTGTGCATAAGACGACACGTGGTTTGTGGAGCGTTACAAATACCGAAAGGCATAACTTTAAATTGGTATAAAGGACGACCCGGCACCGTGAAGGCTGTTTTCTCCTGAAATTCAGGGTCAAGGGGTATCTGCCAAAAGGCGTCCTTGAAATCTAAGCTGGTAATGAACTTAGTGGACCCTAATCGTGCGAGCAGACCGTCAATTAAGGGTAGAGGATATGCGTCTTTGATAGTAACCTCATTAAGCCGTCATGCATCTAGGCATAAGCGCACTTTACCAGGTGTACAAACTGAAGTGACTGGTGCGCTCCAAGAACTATTACTCTCACAAATAACCACCAACGAGAGCATACGATCCAGTCCTTGGTACAATAACTTTTTATTTTCTGTGTTTATTATTGGGTATTTAAATATTGTGTGTGTGCGCAATCATCTCCCCCCAAAAACGAATCAAAACGATGTTCAATTTTGCAACATATATAAACATTTCGCGACATTTCGCGACATTATAAAGACAAAAGAGAATAGCTGTTGAATTTAAAAAATGGAATTTGTGCGATCATCCACTGTTCCATCTATGTTTCATAGTTATGAAACCGAAAATCCATTGATGGAGGCAAATGAAAACACTAATATACTCTAATCGGAGCTTTGTCGCATACAGAACCGGACAAGTTAACTGTATCTCAAAACCAAGAAGGCGAAAACAACCAACCTGTACGGCACCGCAACAACCACGTGGTCAAAACCACAAAGGCGACACCGTTGTGTTTGCACGCAACAAAACTCACGCGAACTGATTCTATAGGAAGGAAGCACAGCAAAAGAAAGACGACTAGCAGGAAACCGGTGGGCGCCAGCTGCGATGACAAACCCTTCACACTTTACGGAAACTACGTTAATGAAAAAAAACTCTAGCGCACCTGAACCGCTAGAAACACTAATGTTCGAAGAACAGTAGAAGAATCGTGCAGGTTTTGAGTGCATATTCCACCACATGTGCTGCTTATTACGGCCAAACTGTTTCAAATGCTACGTTTTACTTTCGTCTTAAGAACGCATTATAACTCATATGGTGGAAGGTTTCAGATATTACCACTGGCATGAATTTCAACGTTTATGAGAGCAAAACACGGGTTAATTATATTCGTTATCAGTTGCTTATTTCACATAATTTTGAAAGCAGCATCTCATATAACATCAATGAAGAAAATGCTCAGTGCCTGCAGCACTGTAACTGAAGTTGGTGTTTGGGGCTGCGGTCCGAAAAATTTGCAGAACTTTGCGAATTGTAACATCGGTTATTTATTTTCATTGTAAATGTTTCCGGCATGTATACTAACTGTAAGCATTTATTGATACAAAAGTAGCACAACCGACTCGTGCTGGCAACCTTTCGCCAGTATCAAAGCCAAGAATATATCACATCTGCTTCACGTTGTTATATTACATTCGAAGTTATAGGAGCATAAAAAAATTTAGGGTTACCTGCAGCGAGTTTTTTCAAATGATCGAAAGCTTAATATTTGCTGTTTATTGTCACTACAATATCATTACCATTTGAAAATTCTACGATAAAACCGCTTAATAAAGATATTGCAATTAAACACAAAACCAACAATAGCTGGCAACCCTATCGTGGCTTTTCAACCAAATTTGGCCTGAATAATTTTTATGACAGGTTTCATTAATTGTATGAAATTCGTATTGATTTCATGACTGCACTGGAAGTTATAGTGCAAAAAGTTTTATTTTCCTGAGCGAATTTTCAAAACCAAAGACACAAAAATTACCATAGCTGGCAGCACCAATCAAATTTTTCAACCAAATTTCCACCAAACAAAGATTCGAGTTAGGTTTAGCTACTGTGCCAATTTCATGAAAATCTGGTAGCTTATTCACATTTCATAGGGCAAAAAGCAGTTTTTTTTCTTTGTAATTTTTCAAGATGGCACCACTGGCACAGACTTGCCCACAATTCAAAATCGCTTCTATCAAATCTGGTCTTACTTAAGTCCAATGCATTCTGTAAATTTTAGCTGTATCTGATTATTGGTTCGTGAACTCTCGTGAACAGAAGTTTTTGATGCTAAGAATATAGGTTAACTGAGAGAGGGTTACCGTTCTTGTCCGACATTAAATTTTCAAAGTTTAACTTTGAACGTGTAGATAAAACATAAAATTTGTGTATAGATTGGTTTTATTTTTATTTGGTTATATATTATTTACATTTTTTAGGATATTCGATGGTTTGAATGTTTTCACTTCCAAATTTTTATTTTTTCAAATTTAAGACACCAAAATTATCATAGCTGGCAGCTGCAAACGAATTTTTTTAACAAATTTCTACCAAACGTGGTTTAAAGTAGGGTCCAGCTACTGTGTGAATTTCGTCAAAATCGAACGATTCAATCAGAATTTATAGGGCTAAAAACAGTTATCTTTTTTAGTGGTTTTTCAAGATGGCACCACTGGCACAGAATCGTCCGCATTTCAAAATCACTTCTATCAGACCTGGTCCTATTTAAGGCCAATACATTCTGTTAATTTCAAATAATTCTGCTCAGCGGATCGTGAGTTTCCGTGAACAGAAGTTTTTGATGCTAAAAATATAGGTAAATTGGGCAAGGGTTACCAGGCGTGCCCGTTATACCATAACTTTTTTTTTTTTTGGTTATGTAAACAAAGCACAAGATTTACATATGAATGGCTGTTTTTTGAAGAAACGGCATTTTTTCAAGAGAGACGATGATTTGGAGGTTTTCACTTTCAGTGCCTGCCCTAGCTACAGGGTTGCCAGCAGGCTCATTAAAAGCTACACAAATCTACAACTAAATAATATCAATATGTTCTGAAAATTTCGTAATGATTGAATAGCTCTGTCAAAAGTTATCGAAATTTAAAAATTTTCAAATTTTCCCGTCCTCTATTTAGGCACCCAGCGCACACATAGGGTTAAAAAATTCCAAAGCATTATTCGATTCATATGTAAAACACGTTAGAAATTTATTTCGTTAACTTTATTTTTGCGAAAATCATTTGTGCACGAAATAATAGGTATATTAAAAATATCACTTAAATGACCGCCGGCGCCAAAAGGTTAACAATAACTGACATTTAAAGAGACCTGGACCTATTCTGCATATACACCAATGTATCCTGAAAATTTCAGCTCAATCGGATGGCGCGTTCCCGAGATTATCTCACTGAAATTTTTTGATGATATATATATATATATATATATATATATATATGGAAATATGAATTTTTGGCCGAATCGATTTTAATACTAATGTTCTTCGAACATTAGTAAAAATATGGACATACGCGTTTCGAATAAGTAAGTCGTCAAGGTAGACAAATACGTTGTCATGCAACTCATAAGGTAAAACCCGATACATCAGTCTGCACATAGTTTGCGGTGCGTTACATAGACCAAAAGGCATGACCGTGAAATGGTACAGGAGTCTGCCGGGCACAGTAAATGCCGTTTTCTCCCTAATCAACCCGATAGATCAGTCTGCACATAGTTTGCGGTGCGTTACATAGACCAAAAGACATGACCGTGAAATGGTACAGGAGTCTGCCGGGCACAGTAAATGCCGTTTTCTTCCTAGATTCCGCGTCCAAAGGAATTCGCCAAAAGGCATCCCTTAAGTCCAGACTTGTTATGAATTTAGTGGACTGAAGTCGCAAAAGCAACCCCTCAATCAAGGGCAACGGATACGCATCCTTTATGGTGACCTCATTCAACCTTCGGGCATCGAGACATAGACGCACTTTTCCTGGCTTGCGTACTAACGTTACGCGTGAGCTCCACGCACTGTGACTTTCCTCAATCACTCCCAAGGAAAACATACGATCCAGCTCATCAGACAACAGTTTCTGGATCGCTGGAGAGACGGCATAATGTCTCTGTTTGAAAGGTTTCGTGGAACCATTATCAATGTGGTGACTTAACAAAAAAGTTTTACCAAGCCCCAAAATATTGAACGATGGAAACTGTTGTTTGACAAGCTCTAAACGTTGCTGATCCTCAGGAAGCAAATGGTGAAAACCAACATCGCGTGTTTCGGGCAAAACCTCAACAGCGGAGATTTGCACTGGCGCAATCCGAAACGTATTCCAGAAATCAATTCCCAGATATACGCGACCGGTCAAAGATGGAACAATTAAAAATCGTACCATCTTCAAGCGGTTGTTGAATCGCACCAGCGCACGTACGTTACCCAGAACGGAAGCTCTTTGACTCGATGCAGTAAGGAAGTCAGTCTGCAACATTGACAACTGCAGCCCAAGATCCTGAATCAGCTCTAAAGATCCCGCTTCAGGTATACTCACGCTAGCTGCACTGTCACTTAGCCCCATGAACCTCCAACCTTTTATTTCGATTTCAGCAAAAGGCCGGTTCTCCCCTACGGTGTCAGAATTGAATCTGCGCAAGCTTGCTTCAATAGTTTTTGCAAGGTAAAGTACATCCATGATCTCCCGAAAGTAGAATTCGATGACCAATTAAAGGAGCGTGTGCGACGAGAAGTTTGACCATATCCGGTGGCCGACCAACTAGAGGGGGTATTATAGGAGTCGGTCAGAGGCTGATTTGCAGACCAAGGTGTTTGGGTAGCAGTGTCTGCAATATTCGATGCTTGAACTGCAGCCTCTGAAAATTTTCGGTCTCCTATTGACGACACCACAACTCTGGGTCCACATTGGTGGCCACATCCGTGGTCTCGGGATGCCGTTGTTGGATGGAAGATGGACCGCTCCAAATATCCGTATTTGTCACGATTTTTTTGGCGTTTTCCGAGCTGTTGCATTATCTACACCTAGGTTTAAGCGCATCAGGAGCTCCACAGCCACAGCGAAAAATTCGGGTTGGGGCTATGGGGCAATCCTGATACGAAAGCCCCAGATCTTAACAATTCCAACTGATCCTAAGATCAGTGAAATATTACGCTAAACGGAGATTCGACGATGGCACTGATTGGGGCCTACGTGTCATTAGAGGAGCGCAAGCTGGTGGGGTGACTGCTTCCACATAATGAGCTGTTTTGTCATTTTCAGGATCATATACTTCATGGACCACGCGTCGCACTTGAGTGCTATCAGTACGCTGACCCGACGTATACCATACGGCTTCGGTAGCTACACAACATCGTAACGATTCGCGGGCATAACAAAATTCGAGTCCAGCCAAGTGTTCCCGTAGGCGGCGGTTCATGTTGCGTAGCAATGTGCACTGCAAGTCAACATCCGACACTGGGTTGTTGAGCTGCAGTGCCATTGTCTCGATCGCATCGAAGAACACCTGGATGGACTCGCTCGGTTTTTGAGTGCGAGCGTCGATTTCGCCCCTGATGTCAACGTCACTTCGACGGTCCTCAAAACGCTCCCGCAGTTCACGCTCAAGGTCAGACCATGTCACCGAGAGATTGAGCTCCATATAACGCCAGTACCACTCTTCTGCTGGACCTTGCAGAAGCAGATGTAGGTCGTGAGCGAGTACGGCCAACGAAACTCCATAGTTCGACGCCACGGTCTTGATTCTAAACAAGAACCGAGTCACGTTGAGATCCGTCGAAGTGCCATCGAAGCGAATCGACCACTTTGACGGTGGCATAGCAGCAGCAGATCTACTAGAATTAAGGCTGGTAGCCATATCCTGCCTGTCCAACTCAACAAGGATTGCTGGAATTCCTGGACCCATCTTACCTCCGTCCAAAGGACCCGTCGAATGAAAGTGATCAGGTGCTGATGATGGTCCAGGCACAGCGCTTGGAATAATTTGCTGCGGCACCGTGGTGTTGTGCGAGGGATACTGTTCTGCAGGCGGAGTGATGGACAATCTTTCCAAAGCTCGGCTCAACCGTTCAAAGCCCGAGTCATTTGTGGTTGGTCTACGCTTACGTGTCGCGCGAGGCATTCTTTATAAGTTGTATCAAAGCCAGCGAGTGAACATAAATAAGGATAATTGTTTTTAAATTTCAAGCGAAATTTAACTTAATTCACTAAGACTCCAAAACCAGTAGAATATGTATGTATTAAACCCACTGCTAAACCTTAACTAAACAAAACTTAAATTCAATCAGCTATTAGTGAAAAAACAATCCATCAAGTGAAATCATAAAACCCAATGGAACAATCGTGCCGTAATTATAATAACCACACAAAAAATATTAGCAAATAATATTATTTGGAAAAAAATTAATGCATATATAGGTTCAGTGAAACCAAATGTCAGTGGGCAGTTAAATATGGGAAGAAAGGTATAAAAATTGGGACTGAAAAATAAAAACGAAAGGATAGAGGAAAGACGAACCATGAGTCCGGGTGGAGCAACCCAGAAGATGCCGGAAGGGAACACCCAATTCAAAATTGATGACATATAATCATCGACAGCTATTGCTGGATATGAGCTCCTCAACGGAATCACTCCAACAACCTGACGAGAGTGTAAAGGCGCCGCTTAATTCAAATTGCTTAGAAATGTCTAAACAATTCTCCTATCTAAACAATTAAGAAACACAACAACTGTATAGGCACCACTGTTATGGTAGCGACCGCTCACAAGCAAAGAAAAAAGGAAGAAAATTGAAAATTACGCAAAAAGGAGAAAAAAAGTTATTAAACAATGAACATCCAATATGAATGATCTGATGAGAATGCCAATTATGGACAAAGAAACAAAAAAAAAATGGCTGAGGCACCCAAGTGCTCCCGGGAACAAGTGTCACCCCAGACTACCAGATCATTCATTCGGAGCATGATAAGGTGAGAATTCAAAAATTAACAGAAAATGATCTAAAATAAAAAAAAACGAATACAAATTAAATTAACAAAATTCGCGAAAATATAAAACAGTATTTGTTGCGCTATATAAAAACTTAAGCATAATTAACAATAAAATTAAATGAAAAACACTAAAATCAAAGCATTATTCTAGGCGCCATTTATTGCAGAACAGCTGTGAACAGCCGCCACCACAACATAAGTTTTTGACCTGACCTGCTACCCTCTCGTGACATATGGTCCCAGGTAGTCATCGGTGTCGTGAGTTAATTGAGGGGCAGGCCAAGCCCTAGCTGTGTCACGTATGACTATTATAAAAAAAACACCACATAAGGAAAAAACTAAAACGGAACCCACACATGGCTCCACTGAAACTATTTAATAATCAACTTCATAAATAAAAACCAAATATTTAACGAAATAAAGAAATAGCTCATATAATAAAGAAATTCAAATTAAAATATATACACATGCATAGCATTACAAAATAATCCCCAAAAGGTTAATAAATAATTGTTTAAAAAAATTCAAACAAAATAAATAAATACAACTTCAAACTAATGTCATCGTTAAATTTGCAGAACGTATTGATGTTGACTAAAGATTAATACACATGGATTTCCAAGGTCGTGCGGGTAACGTTGTAGCTGCGGCAGGCTCTTGAAAAAAAATCCTTCAAATCATTAAACCTCCTGAAAAATTTTTGATTTTTGACAAAAAATTCAAATCATTGATAAATTTTAACGTTTTTGCATCATGTCAAATTAAAATTTTGAAAATTCCGCTTTGCACAAGAACAGCAACCCATCACCAAATTACCTCTATTTTCAGCACTCGAAAGTTCTGTTCACGAGAACTGACGGCCGGATTATCTGATCATTATGAAATTCACAGAACATGTTGCTATCAACTAGGACCAGGTTTGATAGAAGTGATTTTGGAATGCGGGCAACCCTGTGGCAGTGCTGCCATCTTGAAAAATCACTGAGAAAAAAACAGCTTTTTGGCTTATAACTTCCGATTCAGCCATCAAATTTAAACAGAATTCACACAATATTTGGATCTTACTTAAGGTAACGTTTGGTGAAAATTTGGTTGAAAAATTAGAATAGAGTTGCCAGCTATGGTGATTTTTGTCTCATAAATCTTGCAAATTTGCTCAGCAAAATAAAGCTTTTCCCCCTATAACTTCCGGTGCAATCATGATATAAAAATGAAGTTTATGCAGTAAATACATTTTGATGTGAGCCAAATGTCGTAGGCATTTCGTACTAAAATCATGAAAGGGCTGCCAGCTATGACCATTTTTGTAATTTTTAGGAATTTTTTTACTGCGCGATTATGTCATTAGATTTGCAAATGCGAACGATCCTGCAATGGAAATTAACAACAAATATTAACGCTTTAAAAATTTGAAAAGTTTTGAGGGTGGTAACCCTAAACAATTTTTCACCCGTATAACTTCTAGCGCAGTGATTCAATCGAAACGAAATTTATTGGTTAGGTTTAGTTTAACGTGAAGCAGATTTGGTATATATTTTGCATTGCTGCTGACACAGGCTAGCTCACAGCTTTAGTCATTTTCGTACCTATTGCACCAACAGATGCTTCAAATTACATACTGTTGAAGCAACCTAAAAATGAAATATTCTAGTATCACGTATAACAAGTCTACTCACCTGACCATTTGTTGACAGAGGACTGACTGTCAGTATGACATCAGTCAGCCGTTCCAGCGACACCAGTACAATTTCAGTCAGCTGATATGTTTAAAATTAATGATGTATTCCATTTTGAAAATTTGACCAAGTTAAGAGTGGTTCAGCAAAACTGTAAAATATACCGAAATTTTCTTTCATATAAAATTGAATTTTGCGGTTTCTTGGTGAGTCAGTTAAGTTAAAACTTTGCATTCGTTCGGAAATAAAATCATATCTTGTTCATTTCGCTAATTCGCTTTTTCGCATTGATTTACCCAATCATTTATTAAGTTTATAAGTTTAGTTTATTCGCATTATATCTCGGAATTAGTAATTTGCAAATAAAAGTTTAGTAGTTCGAATTGTTGCGTTTTATTGCAAAAGGAAAGATTGTGTCAAAACATTTTGGTCCTTCGAACCGGATCAATTAGAAATTTAGTAGTGACTTTATAGTGATTTAAAAAGACAAATTAAGATAGTGCCAGTGAAAAAAAAATAGATAAATAATATATTCCGCGCCGCGATACGGTTAATCGGGAAAATATTTTACAATTTGAAGGCTGTAAACCAGGGTAAGTCCGTTTCCATTATTATCCTATATTTTTGTTCCTTATATAAATCATAATATCCTATACATCCTGTATTATTCAATCGCTTGTCATATAAATAATCACTTAAATCAAATTAAGTGAGCAATAGCATCACGATAGTCAAATTGAATTGAAATTCAATTAAGAGAATTGAAGTGAATAGTGCTAAGCTTGAGCTAAGCTTATTGCTTGAAATTTGTATTGCGAGTTAAACGCCTGATTGAAATTTGAATTGCGGGTTAAACAACTGCTTATTCGGTTAAGAGCGTTTGTTTTTTAACAAAAGGGCAAAGATACAGTGCGAAGGTCGGTCAATTAAGGGCGGTCAATCAGTGAAACTTATTGAGTGCAAAAAAAAACTTGCGTTTAGAGTTCGTTTGTAAAGTCAGTTTGACTTGTTGTTAATCTGAAATAATTACAATGGAAAATTTAATCTTGCAACAGAAGCTGTCCATGCAAGAGTTAGGTAGGCTGCGCACTAATTTTAAAAAGGCTCCGTTAAACCGTAGAACGGTTTCATATTGTGGGAAAGTGGAAGAAAGATTAAGAGCTCTTTATAGAACGTTCAAAGAAAACCATAAACAGATTCTTTCGTTATTAAAGGGCGAAGAATCTGAATTCAATGTGGATTAATTTGCAAATGAAATCTACCTGCAATTTGATGAGCAGCATTTGGAATTTGAATCGGAAGTAGAAGAACAATTAAAAGAAGCTGTCGCTAAGCAACGGGCAATCGAGCAACGGGAAATTGGTCATCGAGAAGCAGATCAAATTACCAACAATGGACTAGCAGCTGAATCAAACGCGGAAAAAAGTACTAAGGCAGAAGAAAAGAAACTTATGGAAGCCAAGCTATAAGAAACGGAGTCGCATTTTGAAGAAATAAAATTACCTCGCATTTCCATACCGAATTTTCACGGGAATTATGATTTGTGGGTATCGTTTCGAGACCTATTTACCTCCCTTATTCACAACAGAACAAACTTGTCCAAGGTACAAAAACTACATTATCTAAAGTGTAGTTTAATGGGGGAAGCTGAAGTGCTGCTTCGCCAATACGGTATTACTGAAGCAAACTATGATATTGCTTGGCGTGTTTTGAATGACAGATACGACAACGTCAATATCTTGTTAAACACACAATTAAAACGCTTGTTTTCACTATCCAGTGCCCAAGAGTCATCTTCGTCTATAAAATCTTTACTGGATACAACCATGGAATGCGTACAAGCAATTGAAAATATGAGTGTTGAAAATCTATGACATGCTGTGGTAGTATTTGTTGTGACTCAAAGATTACCTCAATCGACAAGGCAATTGTGGGAACAAGAACATGTTCACAACGCTAATCTTCCCTCTCTTAATGAATTATCAGACTTCCTGCAACGTAGATTTCGAGCATTAGAAGCTGCGGGAGTAGAACGGATAAAAATTCCTCGAAACACAAATACCCATCAACTTCAGAGTGTACAAATTTATACGAGTCAAACCACTCAAGCTTGTGTCATTTGCCATGCAGAACATCATATTCGACAATGTCCTGTTTTTATCAAGATGAACCACGAGGCTAAATTTGAAATCGTAAAACGACACAAACTCTGCATTAATTGTTTGACGAAGGGTCACATTATGATGCGTTGTCCTAGTAATAATCGATGTGTAAAATGTCAAAAATTACATCACACGCTCTTGCATAAACCGACAAACGTAGTAGTTCCGAATCCGCTTAATGTTAATGCTGTAGAATTTGAATCTACACATAATTCGCTACCCAGCTTATCTCAAAATGAAATGGATGTACAAACACTAAGTGCTATTACCACGAAACAAGTCCTCTTGGCTACAGCTTTAGTTAGTATTCAAACCGATAATGGCTGCGAAATTCTTCGAGCACTATTGGACCAGGGTTCTCAGGCATCATTCATAACTGAGAATGCAATGCGACAACTTAACTTGCGAAGGAGACGCACAAACACAAGTGTAAGTGGCATCGGGAAGGCTAATATCACACCAACCAAGGGACTTGTACATTTGAATTTAGTATTACGCCACAAACGATCTTTGAACATCGATGCATACATATTGAGTCACTTAACTAGCTCATTGCCTACATGGAACGTCACTTCAGAATTACACACCCAACTAAAAGGTTTTGATTTAGCTGACCCTAACTTTGACAAGACTGGACGAATTGATTTGCTACTCAGAGCTGACGTGTATGCTCAAGTGATAACCGGTGATATTCACAGGCTTGCGTTGGGACCAATAGTCCAAAGGACAAGTTTAGGATGGATTGTCTCTGGAGGATTGAACTCACAATCAAAAGTGAATTTTCATAGTTTCAAAATTGAAATAACACAGCATGATGACTTGAATAAGCAACTTAGGAAATTTTGGGAACTGGAAGAGATCGAGATGGTTCAACAGTCGACAAATGAAGAAGAATTTTGTGAAAGATTCTATTTACAAAACACGGAACGAGACGTGGATGGAAAGTATGTTACTCGCCTTCCATTTAAGGAAGGCGTTAACAGGCATATGTTAGGTTCATCAAGAAATACGGCGGTAGCTAGTTTGATGTCACTTGAGCGTAAATTTGCAAAGGACCCAGACTTGTATATTGAATATTCAAAATGTATCCAAGAATATATAGATTTGAAACATATGCATGAGATTCATAACACAACAGACATATTAGACCATCCAAATGATAACAAGGAACGTAAAACCAATTATTTACCTCACCACGTAGTTTACAAGGATAGCACAACTACAAAGGCTCGTGTTGTGTTCGACGCTTCATGGAAGACAACCTCTGGAGTGTCTTTAAATGATTTGCTTCATTCTGGCCCAGTACTCCAAACCAACCTAGATGAAATTTTGCTGAAATGGAGATTTTTACAATATGTGTATGCAGCAGATATCGAAAAAATGTATCGACAAATCCGAATACATCCCGAAGACGCTGATCTTCAGCGCATTGTCTGGCGCAATAGCCCTGATGAGCCAATCCGCGATTATTGCCTCGATACTGTTACATTTGGAGTGACATGTGCCCCATTTTTGGCGATACGCACACTCAGGAAGCTTGCAGACAATTCACAAACTTTATTCAAAATGGCACGGCAAACAATACTGAATGATATGTACGTAGATGATCTTTTATCAGGAGGAACGAGTTTAGAATCGGCATTAAGCTCAGCAGGATACAAAACTCAGAAAATGGACTGCTAACCACAATCAACTTTTAAACAATATACCTTTGGAAGACTGTGAGACTTGCCCAAGTCTAAATATGAATCTAGAAAACGGTTTTAAAACGCTCGGCATCATTTGGTATCCAGTAACAGATGAATTTGCATATAAAATTACCATTAATTTTGATGATGTTACATATACCAAGCGAAAAATATTATCAGATATTGCTCGATTATTTGATCCACTAGGATGGATATCTCCAGTCGTTATTCTAGCAAAAATACTAATGCAATCCTTATGGTTAGATGGTGTAGCATGGGACGATCGAATTCCTACTGATATTTCATCCAAATGGCATAATTTGAAAACAGATTTAGAAGCATTACGCAGCCTAAGAATACCTAGATGACTGAAAACCGAAACTGATGATAGCATCGAATTGCATGGGTTTAGTGATGCCTCTCAGAAGGCATATGCAGCAGTTGTATATGTTGTTTCTTGCAGTCGAGATAAAGTTAATTCATCATTAGTGCTAGCTAAAACGAAGGTAGCACCTGTAAAAACCGTTTCGACTCCACGTTTGGAACTTTGTGCAGCACTTTTGCTAGCAAAAACTGTGCAACGTATTATAAAATCATTGAATACAACCAGATCACGGATACATCTTTGGACAGACTCAACTATCGTGCTGGCGTGGTTATCAAAGCACACATCAAGCTGGACTACGTTCGTTGCCAATCGAACCACGCAAATACATGAAACTGTAAAGGACGTTCCTTGGAATTATGTGCCGTCAGAGCAAAACCGTGCTGATGTTGCCTCACGAGGGTTATTTCCTAAACAAATACTCGAATGTGAGCTATGGTGGAATGGTCCTTCATGGCTAAAAGAAGACAAGAAAAATTGGCCCGTTAGACAATCATTACCAGCATGTACAATGGAACAACAGAAGAAATCAATTATGTCACTAGTAGCATTTCAACCTGATACACAGTTTTTAGACTTATGGCTAGAAAAATATTCTTCCTTAACTCGTTTGATTCGAGTTACCGCTTATTGTTTAAGATTTATCGCAGCTGCAAAAGGCGATCGTTCTACCGAGGCATACTTGAGCACTACTGAGCTTGATTCATCATTGAAATTTTGGATTAAATATACGCAACAAAGTGAATTTCCAACAGAAATTGAATTTTTGAAACATAAGCAACCTATCGACAAGAAAAGCAGCCTACTGAATTTAAATCCATTCCTGGATGAGAATGGGAAATTACGAGTTGGTGGTCGTCTTGCAAATGCTAATATTGCCTACGATACCAAATATCCAATGATTATTCCAAAAAAAAAGCAAGCTTTTATCACTTATGCTTCTGAATTACCACATTCTTACTTTACATGGAGGAGTACAATTGATGTTAAATATTATCAGACAAAAATATTGGATAATCGATGCAAGAAACTCCATTCGATATTTTGTACAAAAATGCATTGTTTGCTACAAACACAAAGCTCAAACCAGAACTCAACTCATGGGTGATCTACCTTAACCACGAATAATTCCGTCAAGGCCATTTACTCATTGCGGCGTGGATTATTGCGGACCTATTGATATCAAGTTATCATAAGGCAGAGGTTCCAAATCAACGAAAGGCTACATAGCTATCTTTGTTTGCCTTTCTGTGAAGGCCATTCATCTGAAATTAGTCGGCGATTTGCAACTCAATCTTTTCTAGCAGCTCTTCGACGTTTTGTAAGCCGTCGCGGACTATGTATTCACTTATACAGCGACTGTGGCACAAACTTTATAGGAGCCAACAAAGAATTGAGGCAAACACTAAAACGAAATGAAACACTGGCACAGGAAATTGCTAATGATGGTATTTCATGGCACTTTAACCCACCAGCATCTCCACACTTCGGTGGATTATGGGAAGCGGGAGTGAAATCCACAAAACATCATTTAAGAAGAATCGTTGGAAGTGCACTTTTAACATATGAAGAATGGTATACAGTTCTAGCAAGAATAGAAGCCTGTTTGAACTCATGACCTCTTTGCCCACTGACAAACGATCCCAATGATCTGAATGCCTTGACACCAGGTCATTTTCTAGTAGGTGACACATTACTCACAGTCCCAGAAGACAAACTATCAGACATACAACTCAACCGACTAGATCGCTGGCAGCTAACACAACGCTTGACCCAAGAATTTTGGAAAAGGTGGTCTGTGGAATACTTAGCCCGATTGCAGCAAAGGCATAAATGGAATCGCAGCCATCCAAACATCGAAATTAATGATTTGGTACTTATCAAAGATGAACGTTTGCCATCATATAAATGGTCATTGGGACGAGTGATAAAAACTTATGGTGGAAAAGATGGATTAGTACGAGTAGTAAAGGTTCGTACATCCACCACAGAATTAGATCCACCTATTACGAAAATAGCACTATTATCCGTAGAAAAGGCTTAAGAAATGGAACAAACTTGAATTGAATTTGCTAATGAATTAAACTTTAGAATCGAAACTTGATGAATTGAATATTTGAAACCATAGAATTCTCGTTCGCACACATGGTATTTAGCCTAAAAAAAAAGAATGCATTCGTCATCCTCATCCTTTTCCTATCCCCATCCCCCCCGGTATTACTTAAAAAGTTCGAGATCGGCGAGTTGGGGCGCCGCATAAATAACCCCTAGTCGCAGGATATGTGGTTTAATTGTAAGGAGGATATGCCACAAGTAAGGTTAACATATCTTATTCCTGGATAAATAAACGGATTTGCTCAAAACTTCGACAAGAAACCTAGGATTGGTAACTTAATATCAATATAAAAGGTTATTCAAGCTCTATTTACAGGCGTTAATTCTGATCCTTGCGGACCATCGGGGGGAGTATGTTGAAGCAACCTAAAAATGAAATATTTTAGTATCACGTATAACAAGTCTACTCACCTGACCATTTGTTGACAGAGGACTGACTGTAAGTATGACATCAGTCAGCCGTTCCAGCGACACCAGTACAATTCTAGTCAGCTGATATGTTTAAAATTAATTATGTATTCCATTTTGAACATTTGACCAAGTTAAGAGTGGTTCAGCAAAACTGTAAAATATACCGAAATTTTCTTTCATATAAAATTGAATTTTGCGGTTTCTTGGTGAGTCAGTTAAGTTAAAACTTTGCATTCGTTCGGAAATAAAATCATATCTTGTTCATTTCGCTAATTCGCTTTTTCGCATTGATTTACCCAATCGTTTAATAAGTTTGTAAGTTTAGTTTATTCGCATTATATCTCGGAATTAGTAATTTGCAAATAAAAGTTTAGTAGTTCGAATTGTTGCGTTTTATTGCAAAAGGAAAGATTGGGCCAAAACACATACTCATATGCAAAACATTTGCAATAAAACTAAGAAACCAATTTTTCAATTTTCCGAGTTTTGAACATTTTTTGGATGGCAGCCTCAAACAACGTTAACCGCTAAAGCTTTCGACGAAATCCTCCGATGAGAACAAAATTCAAAGGATAAGTTGATTTTAGTATGAGCTTATGAAGGTAAACTTATTGCTGCTTCGTTGGGAAAATGTTGCCAGCACTGAACATTTTCATCATTTGTGTTATAGTTGAGTTCTGTTGCTTTGAACAAGGAATGGTTGACCTGATTCTACAAAAAAGTGTATTACGTCTTTCCACAGTTTTTTGTCACTCAAAGACAATTTCTTCGAAAATTAGTTTTCTAGCGGTTCAGTTGCGCTAGAGTTTTTTTTTGATATTACCATGAGCGGCGCCAAACAGCTGTCCGTAACAATATGCATGTGCAATGTCTTGTTTTCTTGTTACTAATGTTCGAAGAAGAACATTAGTACTAAAATCACTTTGGCCAAAAATTCATATATCTATATATATATATATATATATATATATATATATATATATATATATATATATATATATATATATATATATATATATATATATATATATATATATATATATATATATATATATATATATATATATATATATATATATATATATATATATATATATATATATATATATATATAAATCATCAAAAAATTTCAGTGAAAAAATCTCATGAACACTTTATATCCTTGGTGTTGCGCCATCCGATTGAGCTGAAATTTTCAGGACACACTAGTGTATATGCAGAATAGTGCCAGGTCTCACAAAAAGTTCATAATCTTTAACTCTTTGGCGCCGGCGGTCATTTTAGTGATATTTTTAATATACCTATTATTCCGTACACAAATAATTTTTGCAAAAATAAAGTTGACGAAATAAATTTTGAATGTGTTTTACATGTGAATGGGATAATTTTTTGAAATTTTTTAACCCCATGTGTGCGCTGGGTGCCTAAAAAGGGAACGAGAAAACTTGAAAATGTTTAAATTGCGATAACTTTTGACAAAGCTATTTAATCATTACGAAATTCTCAAAACATATTGATATTATTTAGTTGTAGATTTGTGTAGCTTTTTATGAGCGTGCTGGCAACTCTGTAGCTAGGGCAGGCACTGAAAGTGAAAACCTCCAAATCATCGTCACTCTTGAAAAAATGCCGATTCTTCATATGTAAATCTTGTACTTTGTTTACATAGACCAATTATTAAATTTGATATGGTATAACGGGCACGCCTGGTAACCCTTGCCCAATTAACCTATATTTTTAGCATCAAAAACTTCTGTTCACGGAAACTCACGATCCGATAAGCAGAATTAATTGAAATTTGGAGAATGTATTGGTCTCAAATAGGACCAGGTCTGATAGAAGTGATTTTGAAATTCGGGCGATGCTGTGCCAGTGGTGCCATCTTGAAAAATCACTAAAAAAAGATAACTGCTTTTAGCCCTATAAATTCTGATTGAATCGTTCGATTTTAACGAAACTCACACAGTAGCTGGACCTTACTTCAAACCACGTTTGGTAGAAATTTGGTCGAAAAACTCGGTTGGAGCTGCCAGCTATGATCATTTAGGTGTCTGAAATTTGAAAAAATAAAAGTTTGGAAGTGAAACATTCAAACCATCGAATATCCTGAAAAAATGTCCTTTTCTTACAATAAAACCAATGTGTATACAAATCTTATGCTTTATCTACACGTTCAAAGTAAAACTTTGGAAATTTCAAGTCGGACAAGAACGGTAACCCTTTCCCAGCTAACCTTTATTTTTAGCATCAAAAATTTCTGTTCACGGGAACTCACGAATCAATAATCAGATACAATTGAAATTTACAGAATGCATTGGACTTAAGGGGTTATTCTACTGTTAAACGGGTAAAAAGCAGTATCATTTTAAAAGTGATGTACAAAAAAAACTATTAGAGATATCAATTTGAAATTTTGCATGCATCTTAATTAACAAAAAAAGTATAAAATCGCATAGTTGAATTTTTCAAAAAAAAAAAAAAAAATGGCGGCTTCTGTATGCAATTGATGGAGCGCGCGCTGACGGCCAGAGTCAATTGCGCGGCACATTGCACAGGTCGTCCAGGTGATCTGCAATCAATTTAACGATAAAATTCTATTAGTTTAGCTACAAACACACAAAGTGAACCTAAATTGAGCCACAAAAATTGAAATTTAGTTATTTGGGGGCACTTTTTTAATCGAAAAAAAAACGTCCAAAATCGAGCATGCTATTTTCCAACACTTGTCAAATCGTGAAAATTTAATATTTATGGCTCAATTTAGGTTCACTTTGTGTGTTTTTAGCTAAACTAATAGAATTTCATCGTTATATTGATTGCAGATCACCTGGACGACCTGTGCAATGTGCCGCGCAATCGACTCTGGCCGTCAGCGCGCGCTCCATCAATTGCATACTGAAGCCGCCATTTTGTTTTTTTTTTAAAATTCAACTATGCGATTTTATACTTTTTTTGTTAATAAAGATGCATGCAAAATTTCAAAAATTTCTACACACCTGGTGTGTCTGCAGAGATTGTGTCATAACTGGATGAATGATTTTATGATGTTGCCGAGCGGCAGTATTTAAATGAAAACAGAAAGGTTATTCGCTGGTTGCAGAAGAGTAGGTATTATTAAACATGTTGTATTTTCTTTCTTTTCTTATTTTTCCAATAAGCTTTTATGGTTTTTTATTAATACAAATTTATATTGAGATAAAATTGTTGATAATTTAGAAGTGAATATCTGAAATAAAGTGTTGGAAATAAAAACAAGAATATGTTGAACAGTTTTTTTTTATTTTTCACGATTCACAATATTTTATTTTTCTACAAAGCTTAGCTTTAAAAATCCTCCCCGAGGTCTATCCTGGCCGCTATTAATGAGATAGTGGTTCTCAATCTTGTTGAGATTGGTGAGCTGCTTTGAAAGAATTTCTTCAGAGAATCTGGGGGGTTGGAATAAGAACTTACCTTTCTCCAGAAAAACAACAATTCGTCTACCATACGCTGCCTTCATTTCCTTGAACTCTTGAATGTTGTATTCACCCACCTCTAGCAAGTCCCTTCGTATCATCTCGGCCTGTGTTCTGGCAGTGATTTTATTTAATTCGGCATTCTATAAAGAAAGAAATAGTACAAAGCAAAGTAACTTTTGTAAAAACAGATAATTTACGTACATTCTTTGAAGAAGTATCGAAGTTGGGTGTCAAGACTTACCATCTCAGTTGGAAGATTTCCCTTGTCTGTATTTTGTCAATAGAGTTTTTCTTCTTACATAAAGAATTCTTGTCTAGAAAGCTTGAAAAACCTTGAACTCGGTAAACAATTTCACAATGTAACATTTGTTCAGGTTGTGAAATCAAATCTTATTCATATATATATCTTATGGCTAAGTCATTGAAGATATTTTATTGCTTATGCACAAGGTGGAATGACCTGATGAGTAAACTTGTAAGCGTGCAGATTGAATAGCTTTGCGTGTGAGTATAAAAGTGCAGCTTGAGAATGGTAGAAACATCAGAATTAAATTCAAAGACAAGAACTGAGGAACTTCTTCTACATCAGGAAAAATTGACTGGTGAGTAAGGTCGGACGATGGATACAAGAATAATTGAATAAAAATAAATTTTTTTGAACCTTTCAGATTATCGGGAAGGAAATCCGGCAACAACTTTCATTTGACAGATATTTCTCCCCAAGGAGAGTTTAGAGAAGTGGGAGAAGAAGCCAAATCTGTGGTTTTTTATTTACATTGACAATGGGGGTAATAAAAGACGCCAGATAACAAGGACCGTTGCAATAATTCCGTGGCAGAGAAAAATATCTGTCGAGAGAACAAGTACCAGGAGCTGCAGAAAAGCAAACGAGGACTCTTCCAGACATTGCGTGGCAGGCAACTTTACATTTATACATCAAAAAAATCAGGTGTTGGAAGCTATAGAAACTCGAGAGCTGCTATACTACCTTGGTATATATATATATATATATATATATATATATATATATATATATATATATATATATATATATATATATATATATATATATCTATTTATATATATATATATATATATATATATATATATATATATATATATATATATATATATATATATATATATATATATATATATATATATATATCTATTTATATATATATATATATATATATATATATATATATATATATATATATATATATATATATATATATATACATATATCTTAGTATCTTAGTGTAGATATTTTTAGTAAATATTTTATAGAACATTTTTAGTAAATAAAGAAATGGGTGCTAAACAAATCGTCTGCACTTAAGATAGTGCTTTAAGTTTAGATTTTATGCTATTTCGTACTAGTCTTAAGAGCATGTTAAATATTATTAGAGAGAGAAAAGTTGTTTTCTCTCGAGAGGAGAAAAATTTTCTTTTGGAGAATTTTTTTAAATATTACAGTCAGTGCGATTCGTTTGAGGTATTGAAGATATGTATTGATTTCTTCAATATTGAGAATACGAGTAGTATCTAATCTTGTGAAGTATAATTTACTGATAAAGAAGCTCGGAAAGCTAACATAGTAAGCACAACTGCGAATCAAGCCCATTTAATACACGAAGTGGTTTAGTGTGGTGCTGGAGTGAAAAATGGGTATGAAGTGTTAGCTACGGATAGAAAATTCTTCAAGAAATTTAACGTTGAGGGGAACAAAATTGTATTCCAAATAAAAGGTCTCGGTACTGAAAATGAAAATCCTCTCTTGGGAATTGAGAAATTTGTTGATGATATTGCTAAAGATATAGTGTCGAAATCTGGAAGGGGAGCTAAAATCAGCTTCACCATTTCCCTCCCAAACTTGCCTGACATAAAACCTATCTGTTCTAGCTTGAGATCGATTGAAGAGGTGAATGGAAGGTATAAACTTGATTTGATTTCAAGCGGAAATCAATCCAATACTGCGTTTCTTTCAGATGAAATAATGCAGCTGAACGCCGAAATCGTTAATATTTTTTGAGGGTGGAAGAATTAATAAGAAAACTACAGACGAATGCGAATTTCTAAATAGGCGAATATTTGTTGTAGATGTAGGGTTGGAGGTTGATGTTAGATGTCTTCCTCGACCTTTTTGCTATGCATTCGAGATGTATTCACATTCGTTCCACATGCAAAACCATTCTTCAGTCCTAAAAAACTTAGAATGCAAGACCAAGTGGTTATGTGAAAATGCCGGAATTATCGTTCATAAATTTCAAAAATTTCTAAGCGATTTCTAGATAGTTGTGTTCAATGATTTGAAAAATTCAGATTCGATTATTTTCAAGGTTTCTGTCAGAAATGGTTTTCCGAAAAATATTTACTTGTACTACTCCAAGCGTCTTAAACCTTTCTATCTGATTAAATCATTGAAAGCCTTTTCCAATAAACACTATGATTGTAATTGGAAATGTTTCTGCGGGATGATTAAAATTGAAAAAAATTTTATTAAACAGAAAATTTTAATCTACGTTGAAAATTCTATTTTTGACAAAGTGGTTTCGAAAGCATGCACTGATTCTCATACTTGACTGGTGTGACCACTTGCAGTTGGAAATCTTTACAGTTTTATTAATGCTAGTTGTGACAAATTTTAACATCCCCGACTTATATCCATCGATATAATTTTACTTAGTAAAGGGAATTGAATTTGATCACGGTTCCCTTCTTGTGTATAAATCAGCAACGAAAACGTATATCGTCTCTAAAGCTTATCAAAGCCGAGCATATTGAAACGGGATATGAAACGGGATTCCGTTTCAATATGCTCGGCTTTGATAAGCTCTAGAGACGATATACGTTGTCGATGCTGATTTATAGACAAGAAGGGAACCGTGATCAAATTATATTACATTTGCTAAGTAACATTATATCGATGGATATAAGTCGGAGATGTTTAAATTTGCCACAACTAGCATTAATAAAAGTGTAAAGATTTCCAACTGCAAGTGGTCACATCAGTCAAGTATGCACTGTGAGCTGGTGTCTGATGAGAATCAGTGCATGCTTTCGAAAAAAAATTTTCAATTTTATTCATCCCGCAAAAACATTTCCAATTTGATTCTGCTTTGGAGGCTGATTCCGCAAAAACGATCGAGTTTCCCGTTTCAGTATGCTAGGCTTTGATAAGCTTTAGAGACGATATACGTTATCCATGCTAATTTATAGACAAGAAGGGAACCGTGTTCGAATTCAATTACCTTTACTAAGTAAAATTATATCAATGGATATAAGTCGGAGATGTTAAAATTTGTCACAGCTAGCATAAACAAAAATGTTAAGATATCCAACTGCAAGTGGTCACATCAGTCAAGTATGCACTGTGAGCTTGTGTCTGATGAGCATCAGTGCATGCTTTCGAAAAAAATTTTTCAATATTAAGCATCCCGCAAAAACATTTCCAATTTGATTCTGCTTTCGGAGGCTGATTCCGCAAAAACGATCGAGTTTCCCGTTTCAATATGTTTGGCTTTGATAAGCTTAAGAGACGATATACGTTGTCCATGCTGATTTATAGACGAGAAGGGAACCGTGATCAAATTCAATTACCTTTGCTAAGTAAAATTATATCGATGGATAAAAGTCGGAGATGTTAAAATTTGTCCCAACTAGCACCAATAAAAATGTACAGATTTCTTCTGCAAGTGTCAAGTTTGTCAAGTATGCATGGTGAGCTGGTGTCAGATGAGAATCAGTGCATGCTTTCGAAACCACTTTGTCACAAATAGAATTTTCAATGTAGTTTCCCATTTCAATATGCTCGGCTTTGATAAGCTTTAGAGACGATATACGTTGTCCATGCTGATTTATAGACAAGAAGGGAACCGTGATCAAATTCAATTCCCTTTACTTAGTAAAATTATATCGATGGATATAAGTCGGAGATGTTAAAATTTGTCACAACTAGCATAAATAAAAATGTAAAGATTTCGAACTGCAAGTGGTCACATCAGTCAAGTATGCACTGTGAGCTGGTGTCTGATGAGAATCAGTGCATGCTTTCGAAACCACTTTGTCTTTTTCTATGTAAATACAAATATTTTCAATTTTAATCATCCCGCAAAAACATTTCCAATTTGATTTTGCTTTCAGTGGCTGATTCCGCAAAAACAATCGAGTTTCCCGTTTCAATATGCTCTACTTTGATAAGATTTAGAGACGATATACGTTGTCCATGCTGATTTATAGACAAGAAGGGAACCGTGATCAAATTCAATTTCCTTTACTAAGTAAAACTATGATTGTGTTTATTGCGATAAGTCGTACAATATATATTCCTACAGTCGTACAATATAAATTAATATTCCTCATAAATTTGTGATGAAATGCTCTTATTGCAACTATTACCCACCTTGTTAACATGTTGCCGAGATGGTTTACTGTGGAAACTGTAATCGCTCTTTTAGAGGTGAGGGTTGCCGTAATTGTCACCTTACGAATAAGATTGGGGACATAAGTATATGCGATGCATTCAAAGTATGTACGTTATGCACAAAATTCCTGAATTTCACAAGAAGGGATAAAAATACACATGAATGTGATGCCAGATGTGTCCAAAAGTTGTTTCTGCTGATCACTGCTGTTACATCAAAACATACAGGGGAAGGAAAAGGGATAATTTCTTACTAATTTTCTTCGATTGTGAGAGTACTCAGAATACAACCTTTGATAATAGTGAATCTTACAGACACGTTGTGAATTTAATTGTTGCCCAGCAAGTTTGCGAAAATTCACCCTGATATGAAGCGTGAATGCAGTGTTTGTGGTATAATAGAACATATCTTTGAATATAATACCGAAATTGATGTTATGAAAATCTTTGTGGATTATTGTTTAATGCAGAGATCTTTTGCCACGAACGTGTACTGTATAGCACATAATTTTCAAGGATATGATGGAGAGTTTGTCATCTCTGAGCTTTTTACGAGAAAGCTGGATGTAGAGCCTATTATGAATGGTTCATAGAAAATGAAATTAAAATGTGGACAAGTGACGTTCATACACTCTTTAAATTTCTTAGCATTCCCACTCCCGAAATTTCCATCCGTATTTGGATTGAAGGAGCATGCAAAGGGATATTATAGGTAGAGAATATCGATTTTGTTGGAAACATGCTCACCTTTAAGAAAAATTTCTTGCAAGAAAACACTTTGGGCGTTATGCCTCCTAACGGCTACTACAAAGGTAAAAATCAATCACTTATTGGCGCAAAGTGGATTGCTTGGCAGGGATCTGAAGTAACTGATCGAATTGCATCTGCTAACAACGGCAGTGAGGTAAGACTAAGAAGAAGCGGCTTGTTAGTAGACGGGTTTGATCCGGAAACAGATACGGTCTATGAATTTTATGGATATTTCCATCATGGGTGTCCAGATTGTTTCAAAATATAAGAGATGTCTATTAATAACCTAGTTCAGTCATCTCGGAAATATGATAGTACTCTAAGAAGAATTGAAATGATCAAGCGAAGTCGATACAACTTAGAATACACTTGGGAATGCAAGTTCCGTAAGTTCCTGAAGGAAAACCTTGTAGTGGATCAAGAGTTAATTAAGTTTGTATCGAGCATTATACTACCGCTGATTTATCGAGATGCGGTTTTTGGAGGACGTACCGAAGTTTTCAAACTGTACCATGAAGTGGAAAAGAACCAAGTTATACGATATCCTGATTTTACTTATTTGTACCCATACATCAACAAGTACTCTCCATATCCTATAGGACACCCAAAAGTCGAACGTAGGAACGATGTTCCCCCATCTTCAGAAAAACTCTTGATCCACGGATTCATCACTTCTTCTATCATTCCGCCAACTAGTTTATACCTACCTGTACTACCATTCAGAACTAACTGTATTTTACACTCTGTCGAAAATGTGCCAAGTTAAATTGAATATCTGACTATATTTATACAGATAGGGAGCGTCAGATTGTCAGTACTTGGATAATAATTGAAGTGTCGCCAGCTGTTGAAAAAGGGTATAAAATTAGACACATTTATGAAGTTTGGGAATACAACCATACCCAGTATAATCCTGCAACCAAGGGTGGAGGATTGTTTTCCAAATATGTAAATACATTCTTGAAAATAAAGCGAGAGTGAATGAATGGATTGCTTATTGTACAGGTGAGAAAAAAAAGATGCCTTTATAAAATATTACAAAGAAAGAGAAGACATCCGTTTAGAGAAAGAATTCATTGAGAAACACCCTGGTAGGCGTAATACCGCAAAAATTTGTTTAAACTCGTTTTGTTGCAAGTTCGCGCAAAGAGAAGACAAAACGCGCACCAAAGTTCTTACCAGTTATAAAAATTTTTCTGATTTTATTCATTCCCCTGAGGTATGCTCGTTTTACACTATCAATGAAGAAACAATGTGGGTGACATGGAAATATCTTGAAAAAGAATTAAATACGCTTATGGGTGACATGGAAACATCTTGAAAAAGAATTAAATATACCCATTGCTGCATAAACAGCAGCATTTACCAGACTTAAACTTTAGGGAGCTTTGGCGGAGGTATCTTTAGGTATGTTTCCGTACTACGATTAATTGCGATTAATCGCGATTAATTGCAATGAAGCTGTTCCCGTACTCCGTTTTACTGAAAACTGAAAATTTCCCCTCTTTCAGTAAATTTCAGTAGGGTCTGAGCTACTGAAAAATACTGAAAAGTGTCAAACGGTGTGGCACGAGTAAATATTTTCAAATGTGCACGGCAAGCAACATATTTTTTGCGTAATGTTGCTATGAAGGTCGAAAATTTTTGTGGCAATAATTTATCACCGCTTAGGATGACTTTACAATCACTATTGTTCTCCCAAAAACCGAAAACTGACACTTTTGGTTGTCAATTTTCAGGAAATACAATGAGAGCGTTCCCGCACTTTTCATGAAACTCCCCACCACATGATCCAGGAAAATTCAGTAAAATTCAGTTACTGAAAGTATGGGAACAGACCTTTTGTTGATGATAAGTTCAGGCTAATCCCCTTCGAGATTTCTGACTTTTTGGGTGACTTAACATACGAAATTGAAAGTTTTGGATCCGAGGCATATATTTTGGAATATGTTAGTACGGGACCAAAAACTTACGGTCTCAAAGTAGAAGCTAAGCGCATTATTGACTATATAATTAAATGTAAAGGATAAACAGTAAACTTTGAAAACTCTAAAAATGTTAATTTCGAAAGACTGAAATCTCTAGTAATCTGTCCAGATGAGGTAGAACCAATTTGTGTTTTGAATGAGCGAATAATGAAACAAAAACGACCGGGAGTTGTTATTTTTGCTTCCGAGAGAAAACATTTAGAATTCACCTTTGATAAAAGAGTAGTTACGAAAGAAAATTGTTCTCTTCCTTACGGCTATAAAAAACCTAAGTTAAGTTAACATCTATATATCTACCATAATTATTCATTGTTTGTTTAGGAAACTTGCCAAACATCACGAAATAAACTGTATATAAATGCCCATTAAAATGAAAAATGTTTCTTATTTAATCACTAATCATCTTACTGAAAGCATGTCCGAGTTCATTTTCGACATCCAATTTGTTTCTGGAAATCAGGGGCACTATTTTGCGAAAGACTTGGCCATACTTCCGAACGATTCGACTGTACCTACAATTTACTACTTCAGTCCGCTCTACCCTTACCAGGAGTTGAGCGGAAAGGCACGGAGGCAAAACGCGTTCGAAGCAAAGAACGTCAACGGATTCCGATGGGATGACGGTGAGGTTAACTACAACAATCTTTCAAACATTCTAATGCCATTCAGCGAATCTACGATCTACGTAAAAGGTGATGTAAAAGTCAAATTTCTGAAGAGGTATCTACCAGCTGCAAACACAGTTCAAATGGAGATACCGAAACTATGAGGTCTCAAGAATTTCAAGATTATCTGTAAAATTAATTATGCATTTCTGGGGACACGATGTGCTGCGCGAAATTGTGTAAATCTTTACAAGTATTATCTTATGAATGCTAAATATTATTGAAATAAAAACATGTTTTTTTTTTCTTATTACGTCAATTTATTTCATTACATCAAAAAGAAGGCTACAGCTACACAGTTTTGGAAATTTATAAAAAAGCCAAGAATAATTAATATGCATATAAGACGTACGAAATGGTATATAAAAGTCCTCGTTTTTCAGCTTCAATAGATCCTTTTCCCTACATCTATTGCAATACTTCTTGTAATAATCAGTCACATATTCCGAGGATAGGTTGTTGTTGTGCATGACAATATAAAAAAATTCCATCATGTCGAACAGTTTGAATAGCTCCAGATGTTTGAGGGCTATGTTGCCACCGCCTACAGGAATCTGATACCGTTTTAAAAGACCCATTTGATTTTCCGGATATTCATTGCCTGCTGAAGTCTTCAAATCGTTGAGGTAATTGCAGAGTGAAATCCATTGACTGTAGTCAATTGCCAGTGGAAAACGTCCATGGTAGTGGAAGACTGCCTTTGCCTGAATTGTCTGCGGGTCAAATCCGAGTGTGACCCTACGGTTATGGCATCCATCCAGATAGTAAGTGTAATTCAGCAAGGCGTCTTCATTGCATGGAACTTGTGATTTGGGAATGGTTTTCATTCTTGACTTCTTCTCTTTGCAGTTTGATACGATGCTCTAAAAGTTGCTAGAACGTTCGGCTTGGGATGATTTTACAATTTTTTTCTTCTTTTGAACAACGTGACCGGCTTGCTTAGAGGTTTGTGTTTGCTCATTAGCGGATTTTTCTGCAATTGATGACATCCTTTTAAATTGTACAAGACACAACTATGGTTTCAATGGATTGATCACGCTGCTTTTATATCTCCGACCTCCTGTCTGCAGGTCTGATTGAAACACTACCCTCCATTTTGCAGAGAGGTCCTTAAATACATTTTCCGGAATAAATCAACTATTTCACCATCATTGAAATTATAATCTGTAGAGGAGAACCGGTTCAGAAATGTTTTGAAGCTTCTGCCACTATAGCGAGAATAAAGAAAAACACTACAATACTGTCCGCATGTGGTTGAGAACGCACTCTGTAGCCTCTGCTTATTATTTATAAAAACTTTACCATTGAGCCGAAGAAATCTTTTGAAGTACTTGTTAGTAGGATGTTTACCGAAAGAGTCGAAGTACTCGATAAGTCCTTTTCTAGGAATGTAAAAAGTCACCCAATGCGTTCCACTTCTCTGAGTTGGATCTGTATTTGCAATAATACAAACAGGTTTCTTTATTTGACGGGGTAAGTGATCGCACGGAAAAACGCCTTTGAAAAATCTTTTAATAACACGATTACGCTTTAAAGAACTACCAAGTTTAATTGTGTTCATTCCTGTATTTTAAAGGTGATTACTTCAAGGTTAATGATCCTAGTACAAGGCGTAACGTAGCTCTGAAGGAATTCCTTTGTTGGCTCCCCATGTACGAAAATTGTTGAAAACTTTGCGAGGGTGTTTATAAGATCCTCATCCAGACGCTTAAGTTCAAGGTTTCTGGACACACCAGTATGATCTGTAGTGCTAGCTGCTGACGTACGATATTTGTAAACGATCTCCTTTGTATACACTTTATCTGGTGAATTAAAGCCGGCATACGCAATTTTTTTATTGAAGATTAAATGCCCTTCTGAAAACTACTCGGTTTTTACTGGACAATGAGTCATGGTACTGTAGTTCTCTCCAGCCAATGCTCAGATAAATAATTTAAAAAGAAGTGTTGAACCTCTTTATATACTTTTTTACAGACTTGAGTAAACGTTTCGACTTTTATCGATTTCAATATTCGTATCGTACTCTGCGTATACAATGCATGTTACACTATTCTTTAATGCCTCTTTGAATCTTCCCTCGATTCGCACAACACTTTGATTGAATAAACTGCCACAAGTTGATTCGTATGAATAATCTGCTGTCAAGTCAAATGCTAGCAAAAAGCAACCATTGTGGAAGAATTGTTTGGATATCTGATGGCCTTTATCGAAATAATTGATACCAGTACAATTGAAAAGGCTCAAGTACCCCAGGTTGTTCAGCAGTTTTTCTTTTGAATAATCGAATTCTATAAGTTGATTTGATACTTGTACGCCATTTACTGACAAATTAAATCTCGTGATGCTATTATGTTTGAAGTTATATGGATTTTTAGTACGTTTTCCGGTATAAACATCGTTGACTACCATCCCGAAAATGAGCAAGTTCGGTAATTGACCAACCACTATATTGTCCAGCGATAGTGTGAATGTGTTTGTAGGCAACGTGTATGTTTTCACTTCAACGCGTTTACGGGTATACTGCATTTGAACGTTGCAATACTGTTTCATGTGCCAGGAGAATATTGGGATTGACGTTTACATGATTCATGTACATTGTTGCTTCCAGTATTTAAATTCGAGGCGAGAATCTATCATCTTTCGAGTACTGGTAGAATTCAGGTTTCTCTAATGATAATATGACGCGCAAATCCACACCATTAATCAATAGTTTGTCTTGGTTAAATAAATCGCTATGGATCTTTCCCAATAACTCGACCACATTCCTTTTCTCCAATAGTGCTGATCTACTAAGATAACCTTTATTCTCAGACTTTGGACCAACGTCTTCAATCATTTCCATTTGATTCTAGTCAAAATACCATCCAACCGAGTCGACATGAGTTGTTGCTGCATCTTTCCCGTAATTCAATAGATTTTCAATGTATGCCCTGTACTGGTAATTGTTGTCTGTTTGAGCTACATATATTCTTTCCATTCAACTGAATTGTACATTGTCTTAAAAGCGAATGAATCAAATTATTTACGACGCCGATTGGATCAGCTTCGACTTCTCTACCATCTCTACCATTCTCTACCACCTTCTTACCATCCTTTATTTTAATCATCTGTACTTTGAGACGTAGATATATGCTGGATAAGTCACGATACGTATCACCATGGCCAAGAAAGATGAATTCGAGTACAGATGAGTTATCCAATGAAGCTTTCGACTTGCATGCGAATTCTTTGGTTTTTAAAATTTTGCTTTGAATCGGTGATGTGGAGAAAATGTCCAATTCAGAATTCATGCATTCTTTGGAGGAGGACATGTTAATTACTTATCAAATATGACCAATACACGCATCTTGAGAACTTTTCGTTTACTTTTTACCCTGTAAATCTTTTTACGTGATATTTTTTTTACGGTTTTTTTGTCAATTTACCAGCTTTACGTAGCTTAGGAGAAGACTTGAATTGAATTGTTATGAACGGGTTAGCTCTTTTTATAGCCATTCGATTATCAGCACCATCCATCTTATCAAAAAGTTCGTTTATACCTTTCTGAGCTAACTCCTGTTTGGCAGTTTGTCCGTGTTCTCTTAAGAGTTCTTTAAGAAGTTTATTTGCAGTTTGCACGCCAACGGGGACAGTCGTGCTCCGGGGCTGATCTCTTGATCGAATTAAACAGAGTTTCAGCAGTTTGAGCAAGTGTATGTGGTGCCACGGTAAAGGGCTTTTATGCCCTATAATCAACACAACCTGGTGAGCCCATTCCATCTTAACACCTTCTAATTGATGGTTATCCGTGATCAAAACTATAGTAACGCTTGATTCGCTCAAGGTCAATATTGCAGGCATAACACTGCTATTGACTTTGTTCGGATCGTCGTCACTTGTTTTGATCGCGTATAGCTGTTTATTTTCGTTGCGTGTAGCAAGTTTTGTTTTTCAATTGTGCTTTGTTTTTGTTTTTATTATTTTTTTCCGGCGTTATAGTAATGCAAAATATTAAATTGAATTTTTGCAATATTCGCGGGATTAGAAAGAATTTTTTTTTCGGTCTACTGTCACTTATCCATTCACAAACCGGCAATTTTGGCACTAAGTGAAACTAAGGTCGTTTCTGATGCTGATATCAACCAGTATCACGTACCTGGTTATCAATTAGTGCCCCGCTTCTCCTCTAAAGAGGGATTACAATTTTTGTGCGTAATGATGCGCCGTTTACCACACTTAGCCAATACACTTCTTCTAACCCAGAGTTTAATTATCTCTCTCTATCTTATCTCGATGCACTGTCTTCTGATATTGAGAAATTGCTTGAGACATCCCCTTCATCTGAAATCATCCTCGCTGGTGATTTCAACGTGCATAACGTCCAGTGGCTCAGACACTCTTCCACCACAATTCCGGCGGGCAGCCATGTTGAGCTTTTTAGCGAGTCGTTTAATTTGGAGCAGCTAGTAGATTGTGCAACAAGAATTCCCGACATATCTGGGCACAATGCAAATCTTTTAGATTTATTTCTAACTTCACACCCAGATAAATATTCGATATCAGTTTCTGCGCCTCTTGGCAACTCGGACCACAATTTGATCTCGGCCCAATTTAACATCTCTCCTCTGATTAGGACTAATCAGTTTCCTACCAAACGACTGGTCTGGCATTATGGCAAGGCTGACTGGACTGCGTTTAAAAAAGATATCAGAGAGGTCGATTGGTCCGATTGCTTTGCAACAAAGAACGTCGAATATATAGCTTCCACCATAACTGACATGATATGGTATGGAATGTACACTTTTATTCCGCATGCCTTCAAGAACACTAAGCCAACCACTACCTCATGGTTTAGTCACGAATGCCAAGAGGCTATTCGCACTAAGGAGGTGGCATTCCAAAATTATAAGCTATCTCCGTCTGAGGAATCAAAAATCCTTTACAAGATCGCTCGCAATACGTGTACATCTACTATCAGAAGAGCTAAATTCCAGTTTGACCAAAATATTAAACAGAAGGTCCTTGCAAGCCAGAAAGGAAGCAAAGGCTTCTGGTCGCTTGTGAAAAGGATTAAGACCAACTTCTCTAGTTCCTCCGTGCCACCTCTTCTTCATGGTGGTAACGTATTTACTGAGTCACTGGACAAAGCTAATCTTTTTGCTGAGATTTTTGCTACAAACTCCTACTTGCCACCTTCATCTCTGAGTCCTCCTACTCCTCCAAAGTGCGTTTTCAAGCAAGGGCCTCTATTTTTCTGCACAAGAGAGGTATTGAAAATACTCGCTAAGCTTGACGTTTCCAAATCTGCTGGTCCTGATGGTATATCGCCCCTCGTACTAAAGTGCTGCGCCTCCGCCTTGGCTAAACCTCTGCGCAAACTATTTTACCTGTCATATTCGACTGGAATATTCCCTTCAGCATGGAAGCTTGCACACGTTCAGCCCATACCTAAAAAGGGGGAGGCCTGTGATCCCTCTAACTATCGACCTATTGCAATCGCTTCGGTTCTGTCTAAGGTATTCGAATCTCTCGTGAATTCAAAATTAATGAGATATCTTGAGTTGAACCATCTTATCAACGACCGCCAGTATGGTTTCCGTTCTGGGCGCTCCACTGGGGACTTACTCACATTTCTCACTGAGAGATGGAACCGTTGTCTCCATAATTTTGGTGAAGCAATGGTCGTTTCTCTTGATATTTCGAAGGCCTTTGAGAGAGTCTGGCACCCTGCCCTATTAGCCAAGCTTCGTGCATTTGGTCTTCACCCCGTCCTTGTCAAGTGGATTGAAAGTTTTCTCGTAGATCGTTCTTTTCAAGTTGTTCTGGATGGACACAAATCTTGTGACCATACCACAAATGCCGGGGTTCCGCAAGGTACTGTTCTTTCACCAACTCGCTTTCTTTTATTTATAAATGACCTCCTTTCCTCCACTTTCAATCCGATTCATAGTTTTGCCGATGACAGCACCCTTAACTTCGCATACTCTTTTGACAAGGTAGCCGACTTTCGTGGAAATGCTACTTCTGTTAGTAGAGATCGCATGTTTGCATCGCTAAACAGGGACCTATTAAACATTATCGCTTGGGGCTCAGCGAACCGTGTTGTGTTTAATGCGTCCAAAACCCAATGCTGTCGTCTTTCGCTCAAGCCTTACCCTCCTCCTACAAGCCACCATATTTCCGTTGATGGTGTGAGTATTTCCGAATCACCTTCGCTGAACCTATTAGGATTTAACATCTTCAGCAAACTAAGCTGGACCAGCCATATTTTTCAAATTGCGAAAAATGACATGAAATGCTTAGGATTCCTTCAGAGAGGCAAGAAATACTTTACACCATCAGGCATAGCACACATCTACAAGACTCTCGTAAGACCAAGACTTGAGTGTGTGTGTGTGTGTGTGAGTTGGGGGAGAGGCGCATTGGCGCCTCTAAGCACTCAGGCCAAAGGACCCATTGTACTCATTTCCCCCTGCCTACCATAGTTTCCCAGACCTATTGATAAAGTCTAGGATCACTGATAGGGGAAAAGAGGCTTTTGTCTGCATGCGTGCAACATCCCAGCCAAAGCATTGATATCTGAGACGCGCAAACGCTGGGCATTCACAGAGGAAATGCTCCGCAGAGTCAGCCTCTTCTAGACAGGATGAACAGAGGTCATCCTATGCAACACCTATTCGGTACATATGTCCTCCTAGGCAGTTGTGTCCAGTCAGAATACCCACCATGGCCCTGCAAACTTTCCTGCTCTTATTGAGCAAGAATCCCGCAGTCACATGGTTGGGTTCTGAAAGGAATACCTTCGTGTGCCTGGCCACACCGGTAGCCGTCCATCTATCTTTGTGAGCATCATCTACCCACTTTTGAATAATGGCACGTGCAGATGCGGTCGGCACACCCAAGGCGGGTTCAGGGCCCCGTAGCGGAAGCTCCGAACCTTGCTTCGCAATGACGTCAGCAATTTCATTCCCCTCAACACCACAGTGCCCCGGTACCCAGAGCAGATGCACCCTATTGCATCTGGCAACAGAGTTCAATCGTGCTCTGCACTCTTGGACAATTTTCGAGTTTGTCAGGGGTCTACGCAGCGCCATCAGTGCAGCTTGACTGTCACTGCAAATAGCAATGCTCTTTCCCCTCCATCTTTCCTCAATTGCCCAACAGGCAGCTCTCAGGATAGCAAACATTTCTGCTTGAAAAACCGAAGCGTGCTCTCCAAGAGAGAAAGCCCATCTGCCATTCAATGAATGTAGATCGACACCAGCTCCAGATCTACTATCTGACCTCGAGCCGTCCGTGAAGAATATCTCCGAATATCCCCTCGTACACAGATCCGGATCATCCCAGTTACTTCTGCTTAAGAGGATTACTTCGTACCTTCTTCTGAAGTCGAGGAAGGGCACCCGAGCGTCCGAAGGCATCGCGAGAATCGGAGAGATCTCACACATCGACCTCCTAATAGAGCAGTGCCCCACATCGTCTTCACCTACCCATAAGCCAAGCTGAGCTAGTCTATGGGCAGAGCTCATCGCCACACTCTGAACTTGAATGTCGAGAGGAGGCAGATTGAGAAGCGCATCAAGGGCCGCACCCGGAGTAGTGCTTATGGCACCACAGATACCCAGGCACACCGTCCTTTGCAGCGTGGCTAACTTTTTCCGAGCATACAATTGCCTCACGATAGTCCACCACACCACCGATGCGTACGTGAACATCGGCCTAATTATTGCTGTGTAGATCCACATCACTACACGAGGCTTTAGACCCCATGTGGTAGCAAAAGCTCTCTTGCACTGCCCGAAAGCTTTTATAGCACGAGTAAGCTTCACTTCTACATGTTTCTTCCAGAGAAGTTTTTTGTCCAAGATTACTCCAAGATATTTGACTTCATCTGAAAGTTGAAGTGTTACACCCTTCATGATTGGAAGCACTAGTCCTCTCAGTTTTCTTTTCCTGGTAAACAAAACAAGATTTGTCTTACCAGGATTCACTGTTAAGCCGTGCCTCGAACACCAGCTGCCAATCAGATCCAATGCACGCTGTGTATTTCTACATACCACATTCAGATCTTTACCGACAGCCAGTGCGGCCACGTCATCAGCATAAGCTTGTGCGTGCAGCCTTTCTTGTTGCAGTTCGTTAAGCAGGGAGTCGACTAGCATACTCCACAGGAGCGGTGATAGGACGCCCCCTTGAGGGCATCCATTTGTCGCCTCTGTTCTTAAGTAGCAATCGGATCCAGCTTCCGCCAGCAACCATCTCTGCGTCAGCATGGCATGAATCCACCTAACTAAGACATCATCCACGCCATGCACTTTCGCAGCATCACATAGTTCCACGAAGGGCGCGCAATCAAAGGCCCCGTCAATGTCCACAAACACCCCCAACGCATAATCACCATTGGAGATCGCTCCCTCAACTCTGGCCACCAAAGAATGAAGGGCCGACTCGCATGATTTTCCTCGCTGGTACGCATGTTGCTCATCATTCAAAGGGTTAAACCTAAGCGCCGTAGTACGTATGTGTCGTTCGACAAGTCTCTCTAGGCATTTCAACATAAACGAAGTTAAGCTGATCGGTCTAAAGTTCATTGGATCCGAATAGTCATCTCTCCCCGGTTTAGGTATAAAAACTACCTTAACCTCTCGCCAAGGTGATGGAACATACCCCAAGGAAAGGCATGCCCAGAAGATTTCTCTCAGGTCTGCCCCCAAGTGGTCAATTCCCTCCCTAAGCATAACCGGATAGATACCATCCAGGCCCGGCGATTTGAAATTTTCAAAAGACATGATTGCATCCCTGACCTTTTCACTAGTGACCACAGATCTAGTTGTGTACCAGCACTTCCTACTGCTACGAAGAGCAGGGATTTCGGTCACAGGCGCATTTGCCTTCTGCGACTCAATCACCGGGGCTCCCGGGAAGTGAGTCCCAAGTAAAGTCTGCAAAGACTCCTTTTTGGACTTGGTAAAATCACCATCCGAGCGTTTTAGAGAGTCTAGCTTCGCTGATTGATCCTTCTCTAGGACTTTGCAAAGCCTAGACGTCTCCCGTGCGCCTTCCAGTCTTTCACAGTAAGATCTAAATGATTCCCTCTTAGAGGTCCTCACCAGCTTCTTATACGTTCTCTGCAAAGATCTGTAGGCGATCCAGTCATCCTCATTGTTGCTCTTACAAGCTCTGTTGAGAATTTTCCTGGTACTTTTCCTTAGCTTCTGTAGTTCCCGATTCCACCAGGGAACCGTCTTGCCACATCTGCTCTTACTGATCGAGCAGGCCTCTTCATAGCTACTCATTAGGTCTCTATTCAGAGTGCTCAACCGGGATTCTATTGACTTTGGCGATTTTATCCTACCACTAGGACGCGCTCTGTCTGCGAGAAGCCGATTGAACGTAGGCCAATTAGTGTTTCTTGGGTTTCTTCTTTCCACCACGGGTGTTAGATCCGTGGCTAAAGAGAACACCAAGTAGCGATGATCAGAGAGTGAATCCTCATCTGATACATTCCATCCAGTCATTGATCCAACTATTCCAGCTAAACATAGCGATACATCAATGACCGCCCTTCTGTTTGGGGTGACAAATGTGGGAGTAGTCCCAGTGTTTAAAATCATCAGCCCGGCAGAAGTTATAAAATCAAAGAGACTTTGACCCCTGGCGTAACATTTGTTGCTACCCCAGCTGGTATGCTGGGAGTTGGCATCGCAGCCCACCACAAGTTCAAGTCTCTCCGATTCAGCGTACAAAACCAGGTCCTTTAACTCCTGTATCGGCGGCGGGAGTAAGGAGTCAAAGGGAAAGTAAGCTGAGGCAACTATCGTGCGCTTAAGCCTACCATTTTCTCGGTGTTGTACGACGACCGCTGACAGGTCCGGGCTTGAAATCTGTCTGAGCATGGTGGCATCAAGCAGATTGGAAGCCAGAACACAAGTCCTCGGCCGTATTGACCTTTCATCATAAAAGATCTTGGCCCCCGTGGTTGGACTAAGTCCGTAGATCCTACCGCCTCGAACCCACGGTTCCTGTACAAGTGCAATGTAGAGGGAGGCTTGCAGTTTTGTCAATTTTTCGCTCAAAAGATAGGACGAAGCCTTGGCACGCCGCAAGTTGATCTGGACGATTCTTATACCTTCAGGCACAGAAACGTCCGGAGTTTAAATCTTTGGATCCCTTTGCAGGGAGCCTTAGATAATGTCCGCGTGACCAGTGAAAGAAACTCTATGGGAGAGAATTTCCACTGGATCTCTGCGTTTTGCTCTGCCGATCTGTCCATAGACAGTCACAAAAGTTCGTGCCTCACCACTTCCTGATTTGGTTAAATTTAACCGCATACAAGAAGTAGCTCAGCACCATCCGGTACCTGTCTCTTAGCATCGAGAAACTTCTCTGGTCAAGTACGATCACCAGGTTGAAACCATCTTCACCTGTGGTGGGATTCTTCCTGGGATTCATGTACTTGATGATCCAGTGTTTCGCATCGATGCCCGGATTCAGTTTGCCAAACATGCCAGTGATGTCACCTGCACTCTTGCGAGGACCAGGGATCCAACAACTGACATAATAGGGTTTGGCCAGGTCGGAGTCCAAAATGGTAAATTTGGGCCGACTGCCAGTACCCAATTTAAGAACAATCTGTGTGAGCCACTCCTTAGATGTTTGATTGGAGCAGGCGACTTGGAGGTGACCATCCACAAACTTCGCTTGCGTGAAGTTGTAAACTGGTCCCGACTCCGCTATCTCTCGCCACAGTTCGTTCTTAAGGATAGCGCACTGACCTTCGGTCAGTTTGCCACCCTTGCCAGACACACCTATCACAACAACCAGCGAAGAAGACGCAGCTTCTGCATACGTTCTCCTCCCTACCCTTGTGGAAGGTGTGTTTGTGCCAGAAGGGCCAGCCTCTGCAAGATCTCTCTCGCAGATTTTGACACCTTTCGGCACCTTGCGCTCAGAGGTGCAGGTATCCGCTTTCGCCTCAACCTTGCGTCTCTTTCGTGCGCCGCCGCTGGCAGATTTGGCCTCTGTGCTGGCCGGCTGGGAGATCTTCGGTGTGACCGGTCCCTCCTTACCTTTCAGCGTCGTCGCTGAATCCCGATTTGCATCAGGAATCATCGATTTCTTGAACAGAGTCCTCTTCTGTTGACGGCTAAGAGCTTTCCCTGGTTCACGAAGTCCAGTCGGCGTAGCTTTGCATCCAGGCGCCGGTCCAGAATATTTCTGCTCCGAACATGCGACCTTAGCATCACCAGCCAACCTATCTTTCGCTACCCCGGGTCGGCTCAGAGGTTTCGCTGCCTGACGTCCAGTCTCCAGGGAAACACCTGCAGTTAATACTGCATTTGTCTCTCCGTCAGCCTTCGGCGGCAGCTTGCCCCTTTTGCGCAGTCTCTTACGTTGTCTGCGACTGAGAGCCTCCACAGGTTTCCAGAGTTCAGAGGAATGAGCACTCTTACTATCTGTACTTCCCGCGGGCGACTCATTTGCACTAGTCGGAGTTACCTCCTCTAATGCATCCCTTCTCCTCTTATGTGAGGATTCGGGAAGAAACATCTTTACCCCTGGTACGGCCGTAGTCGGACTTCCAGCTGGTGCTGTACTTGCCTTTCCGGAGCCTGTGATCAGGGGGGATGCTATCAGCAAGTCCGAAAACTTGCTGGCCATGGAGTCTTCCACGATGGTAACCTCTGAGCTTCCACTGCAACCAGGGTCCTCCATTGCAGTCATACATGAGGTTGGGGCCTGCAGAATCCGAGCCCCTGCCGTGCTGAGCACGGGTGAATTTCCAGACTCAGTCTGGCTGCCACCTGCAGAGATAAAATCCTTGGGATTCATCCTCATGCTTACTACAGCCATCAGGCTGCAAATATACACATTTTACTGAGGATAGAGTTACCTCGTTACCTCAAACCCTCCTCCTTTCTCCGGGCTTGGGACCGGCATATCACAAGTTAGACTTGTGAGCGGCGGAGTTAAGATAAGACTTGAGTATAACTCCCATATATGGGCTGGGGCAGGCCGCACTCCTTTAGCGGAACTAGACAAAGTGCAACGCAAAGCTTTCAAGCTTATTGGCGATGAAACTATTACCACAGGTATTGAATCCCTTAAGCACCGACGTAATCTCTTCTTTATCGCTATTATTATGGTCTTTGTTCTAATGAAATATCAAGTCTGCTCCCTTGTAGAGCACGTCCTACGCGCAACACCCGAGCGTCCCAACGCGCTCACTCTCATACTCTTTCGATCATTTCCAGTCGTACCGTCAAATTTCACGATTCTTTCTTATCTAGGACAATACGATTATGGAACAGTCGACCATCTACTGTTTTCCCCGCCAACTATCAGCCACAATTGTTCAAGCGAATCGTGCATCGCTATCTTCTGCAAACCCAACCCTTCCTTTCTTCTAGTGTACGTTAAATATCGATAGTTGGATGTTTCGATAATATCGATGTTTTTTTAAAAACTATCGATAGGTTATCGATAGACTATCGATGGTGTATATGTCTTGCGAAATTAGTAGATACACCCAGGATTCATTATTTTTTTAAAAAATAACTAAGAATTAAATTACTATTATAGAGAAACACCGAAATATAAAGTTTTATTCATTTCCGACATGCAGAGCATTTTGATTTAGGAAAAGCAATTCATTGAGACGCTTTGAGACTTTAAGAAGTTTCTGCGATCAATGTAAATTACGCCAATTTTCGAAAGAATTCGTTCACTCGGAATAGAAGACGCAATTATACATGGATGCTACAGAGCAAACATTTTCTTTGTCTCAGTATTTGAATCTAACCAGTAGTCGATGGGACATTGGTCGTTTCCACTGAGAGGTTTCTCCAGGTTTTGGTATATAAATACGTTTTATTGCATCATTATTTGGGCAGCTATAAGCTTTGTCTTTGAATAGATCTTCAGGTAGAAATAATAACTCCTTGGATTTTTTTGCTTTCCACTATTCCTTCGTTAGTAAATTTCCCCAGTTTCACCAGTTCAGTTGCTTGTAGATGCAGTTGCCGTAAATTCATAAGTACTCTGAGTTGACTCCGGCTTTTGTGTCATCAGAAAAGAAGTATATTCCATTTGAAGAGATTGGGCAGCTATGTTTCCATCGTCTTCTTTTATTTTTTGAACCTTGGATCCAGAGTGGTGGCTAACATCATAAGGACCCTTTTCTCAAACGGTATTAATCGTTCCCGCACTGACTTGCATAAAGCATTATAAATAATCTTTCCAGCAGTGTTTTTTATGTTAATTCCCACTTTCGATAATTGTAGAGTCAGTCCTCGTAATAACGGAGTTATATAAGAAAGAGTAATGTAATTTGCGCCAGAGTCGTAGCCACAGCAAATGGTTCTAATAGCAGAATTGTGTTCGGCAGCATATTCCAATCTTCGACGAGTAACGTTTCAGGTGCCTTCACACATTTGGGTAATTCCAAAGTCAATTCTTGCCTGATATCTTAGAAACATTTGATCTTGGCATATGCGTTATTTCAACGAGAACGGAACTGCTGAATTAGTTTCAATTCAGGTTTGTAGAGCTGTCGTTGTGCAATTGTCAGTATGTCTGAAACAACTGAACTCGATTGAAAAGAAGCATCAATATCTTTGCACTTTATCGTGATAAAATGACAATCAGGTGTTATAAATATCAGACACAGTCAAATTTAAAGTATGCGCGAAGCATGGAATATGATTAAATTGAAGAAGTTTTGTTTGCATTAACATGCGAGCAGCATTATCAGTGATGATCGCATTTATTTTTGATCAAATGTTCCATTTGCTGAGTGTAGTATTTCTTGCCTAAACTAGAAATAACGAGTTTGAATATTTGTCTTTTCAACTACACCAACGACAGTATTCATCAAACAGGCATAAAATAAATATGCAACTTACTTTTGCCATTGAAAAAAATCAGTATTCTCCCTTTGTTTGAATTTGTCCACATATCAGTAGTTAAAGAAATATGTTGAACTGCATTTATGGCATTTTAAACCCGCGTTTTAACATCTTCGAAGTATTTGGTGTCAGGAATTGCATGTTTTCCGTCCAAATCAGCCACGAAATCACAGTAAATGGGATGATATCGAAATGTTGCCTTACGCATTTTTTTCTGTGTTCAAAAACTATCGATTGCAAAAAAAAAACATCGAGGTTTTCGATAGTTCTGAACTATCGATACTATCGATAGTCCTATCGATGTTTAACGTACACTACTTTCTTCCCTTCCTTAAATTTCCTTCCGCCAAGGCTGTGCTATAGCATAATAGGGCATCCCCTGAGCCTTGGCATCAACATAGAAAAAAAAAAAAAAAACCTCCTGTATTACCGCTCTTGACCGCTTGTCGTGTTAAAGTTTTTTCACCTGACGCAGCCAAAGGTTTTAGATAACGTAATAGGCCACTGAAAAAACTTCCTATACCTCTACCGCGCTGATAGATAATTGGGGCTCGATAGAGGTCCTCAATATCTGATAAATTTCCACCATTCTTGATCAAATAACAGCGTGTGTAGTGCGAGTTCATGTCGTTAACATCGGTATTGAATATAAACACTATACCGCTTAGTTCAGTGTATGTGAATATTTATACATTTTCTTACCGTCGTTTGAAGTAAAGCATTATTTATGTGGGAGCAAAACTTGGTCCAAAGTCTACTGCTTCACCTTGTTGATCTGTAACTTTAATAGAAATGCTTTCGAAAACTTTTTTTTCCACAACACAGTTCTCTACATGTTTGAATCTGAAAATACTGTTGCAATTTTGCAAAGGAATCGTACGAAGATTTCGCACCAATTTATCTGCTAATATTTTAGGTATAATAATGTCAGTGTAAATGTGAATTAAATCAGCTATGGATTTGAATGGTGTTTCTCGACGGATTCTTCTATCAAGTTCATGAACACTTTTTCCAATTGACTTAAACTGTCAAGAAGTATTGATTTATCGAAATATTCTTTTATTGAGGCGTCAATCAACTCTGAATCTCGTTTATCAACAGGTTTCTTTTAAAATGCTTCAATGAATAAGCCAGCTATATTTTCAGTTTTGGTCACTTCAATTGGTACCAGTGTGGTGTCCGTTGCTCCATCAGGCTTTTTGTATGGAATGTTTAAAATCATGTCTGAATCAGTTTTAATCCATTCATCAGGTAATATATCGGTGCCAGATTCTTTCGCAGCAACACTTATGGACTGACGAATATATAGACCAAAGCGATTAAATAATTGTTTTCGTAGCTGGTATACTGTTAGATCGGACGTGCCAATTCTCCCTCGTAAATCTTCGTCTGCACACTCTATTCCGCTCATCAAGAGTGCCATAAAATCTGTGATGTTAATCGGAGATGGTACTGGCAAACCCACGTAAATTTTCAAACCATAATCTTTTAAAGGAACGTGTAAGAGGTAAGTTTAACCCCTGCCTCTTTATACCTTCCTCGTTTTAAACTTTGTGCCCGATAAGTATAGTCATCAATCATTCGTAATAGTTCGGAATGTTTCCTCTTTACCCTCGGAATCTAACCAATTATGTAATCGAAAAAGCCTCGAAATGAGTCAAATTTGTTCTTTCATGTCAAATAAACTCTCTCGGCAACTTTCTCACCTTAATATATGTGTATGCAAAATTCCCCTGTTTCCTTAGAACCACTTATATCAGGGATAACTTTTTCATCGCGATCATCTTCAATGCGTTTGTACATTAACTCCTTGATTTCTGTCCAGTAATAGTTGTAATAATCAGGTCTGATTGCAGCGAAAAATGATGATAGAAATGTTGAAAAATTAATATCATTTTTCTCGTAGCATAATTTACGCAAATCGCCAGCACTCCACCTAAAACGAACATTATGTTTTTTTATTGACAAGACTTTTACAATAATATCTGAAGATTCAATTTTAGGAGGTAACGCTTCGACGGTACGTCGAATTCTTTTCATCATACTAGTTTCTTCTTCTCCGGTACTGTATTTAAAACGCTTAAAAACACTGCTGGTTGACACAGGCTCTCCTATTTTTCGATTTTGCAACATTATATCCGTCATCCCAACACACCAACCGCTACCGAGTTTGCAGGAAGCAGGAAGTATGTTCTTAAAAGATGAAAATGTGTTTTCAGGGTAAATATCCAAGGAACTGTTACTTAAAAGACACACATAGAATTTATCATCTGCTACTGTTACAGGCATTTCAAATTCTTTCCCAAGCCAGGTCTGGTACACTTGAGCTGCGCACTTTTTTTTCTTATTATCTCTCACTCTATTGAACAGGATGTTTTCTGACGGGATGATCAGACGTGTATTGATTAGGATCCAACCGAGAGAATCTTAATATAGAGTGACTAGGCAGTTCCTGCATTTTCACGCCCGCGATACTTTCAGAATCTTCTTCGCCTTCTTTTTCCATTTTAAAGACATTAGAACCCTCATCATTAAAGTTGTCTATCTCACCTAAAACGTCTTTTCTTCATCAGGACTCATATCAGCAGGTATTGTGTATTTTGTTACTCCACCATCACCAGCTATTATTCTATAATCTTTGCCACTTGAAGTTAACCTAAATTTCGATGGTGGCTTCAACCTCCTTGACCACCAGAATGCGCTGCAATTGCAAAAAAGATTATTGTGCTTTATAGTCCATTCATATTTAGGCAAATATGCCAAATTTCAGAGCGATACAGCCATTTGTTTTGTTTTTGCAGCCGATTTTTGTTGACGTGTTTGGCATCATGTTGAGCATGGAAATAAACCATTTTCATTATCTCGTAAAACATTATTTTTTGAGAGGCAAAACAGCGAAGGAAACAAAAAAAAAGTTATTTATATATTATGGGGCTAGTGCTTCTTCAGATTATACCGTGAAATATTGGTTTCGAGAGTTTCGTGGTAGCCGAAACTCCACTACCGATGAAGTCCGCAGCGTAGGCGCTCCGATGCGGTTACACAGGACAATGTCAAAACAATACATGAAATAGTGTTGGCCGACCGGAAAATGACGATGCGCGAGCTAGCAGATGCCACAAGGATTAGTACCGAGCGCACACGCCATATTTTGGATGAGACTCTGCAGATGAAAAAATTATCCTGCCGCTGGGTGCCGCGCATGCTGACTCCGGACCAAAAACACGAACGCGAGCGCACTTCGGAAGCGTGTTTGGCCATGCTGAGGCGAAATTGGGTGGATTTTTGGCGTCGATTGGTGACTGTTGATGAAACTTGGATCCACTATTTCACGCCAGAGAACAGAATGAGTGCCCGGCTATGGACTGAAGCCGGCACGAGTGCTTCGAAGCGGCCAAGCGAGGCTCAATGGGTCGGAAAGGTCATGGCGTCGGTTTTCTGGGATTGTCATGGCATACTCTTCGTGGACTACCTCGAAAAAGGAAACACCATCAGCAGCGAGTATTATTGCGCATTATTAGAGCGATTGAAAACCGAAATCAATACGAAACGGCCTCACATGAAGCGAAAAAAAAAATTGTTTTTACAAGACAACGCGCCGTCACACAAGAGCATCTCAACAATGCCTAAAATCAACGATTAGGGCTCGAATTGCTTCCCCATCCACCTTATTTGCCCGATTTGGCTCTCTCGGACTATTATCTGTTCTCAAACCTCAAAAGATGGCTCATCAATAAAAAATTCAGCTCGCGCCAGGAGATAATCGACGCCGCGGAGAAGTATTTTGTAGGCCTTCCGGAAAATTACTTTTCGGACGGGATCAAAAAGTTGGAAAATCGCTAGAGTAAGTGTATCGACCTAAAAGGGGACAACATTGAATAAAATTTCAAACAAAATTTAAAAACTCTAGCGCACCTGAACCGCTAGAAACACTAATGTTCGAAGAACGGTAGATGAATCGTAAAGGTTTTGAGTGCATATTCCACCACATGCGCTGCTTATTACGGCCAAATTCTTTCAAAAGCCACGTTTTACTTTTGTCTCAAGAATGCATTAAAGCTCATATGGTAGAAGGTTTCAGATATTACCACTGGCATGAATTTCAACGTTTATGAGAGCAAAACACGGGTTAATTATATTCGTTATCAGTTGCTTATTTCACAAAATTTTGAAAGCAGCATCTCATAAAATATCAACGAAGAAAATGCTCAGTGCCTGCAGCACTGTAACTGAAATTGGAGTTTGGGGCTGCGATCCGAAAAATTTGCAGAAGTTAGGGAATTGAAACATCGGTTATTTATTTTCATTGTAAATGTTTCCGGTATGAATACTAACTGTAAGCATTTATTGATACTAAAGTAGCACAACCGACTCGTGCTGGCAACCTTTCGCCAGTATAAAAGCCAAGAATATATCACATCTGCTTCACTTTGTTATATAACATTTGAAGTTATAGGAGTATAAAGAAATTTAGGGTTACCTGCAGCGGGTTTTTTCAAATAATCGAAAGTTTAATATTTGCTGTTTATTGTCACTACAATATCATAACCAATTGAAAATTCTACGATAAAACCGCTTAATAAAGATATTGCAAACAAACACAAAACCAACAATAGCTGGCAAACCTATCATGGCTTTTCAACCAAATTTGGCTTGAATAATGTTTATAATAGGTTCCAGTAATTGTATGAAATTCGTAATGATTTCATGACTGCACTGGAAGTTATAGGGCAAAAAGTTTTATTTTCCTGGGCGAATTTTCAAAACCAAAGACACAAAAATTACCATAGCTGGCAGCACCAATCGAGTTTTTAAACCAAATTTCGACCAGACAGAGATTAGAGAAAGGTTCAGCTACTGTGTCAATTTCATGAAAATCTGGTAATTTATTCACATTTCATAGGGCAAAAAGCATTTTTTTTCTTTGTAATTTTTCAAGATGGCACCACTGGAACAGAGTTGCCCACAATTAAAAATTGCTTTTATCAGACCTGGTTCTACTTAAGTCCAATGCATTCTGTAAATTTCAATTCTTTCTGATAATTGATTCGTGAGTTCCCGTGAACAGAAGTTTTTGAAGCTTAAAATATAGGTTAACTGAGAAAGGGTTACCGTTCTTGTCCGACATGAAATATCCAAAGTTTTACTTTGACTGTGTAGATTAAGCATAAGATTTGTATACAGATTGATTTTATTGTAAGGAACGGACATTTTTAGGATGTTCGATGGTTTGAATGTTTTCACTTCCAAATTTTTATTTTTTCAAATTTAAGACACCAAAATTATCATAGCTGGCAGCTCCAAGCGAATTTTTCAACCAAATTTCTACCAATTGTGTTCTGAAGTAAGGTGCAGCTACGGTGTAAATTCCGTCAAAATCGAACGATTCAATCAGAATTTATAGTTATCTTTTCTTTTTTAGTGATTTTCCAAGATGGCACATACAGTTATCTTTTTTAGTGATTTTTCAAGATGGCACCACTGGCACAGAATTGCCCGCATTTCAAAATCACTTCTTTCAGACCTGGTCCTATTTAAGGCAAATACATCCTACAAAGTTCAATAAATTCTGTTCATCGGATCGTAAGTTTCCGTGAACAGAAATTTTTGATGCTAAAAATATAGGTAACTTGGGCAAGGGTTAGCAGGCGTGCCCGTTATACCATATCAAATTTTTTTTTTATTTATGTAGACAAAGCACAAAATTTACATATGAGTGGCTTTTTTTTTAAGAAACGACATTTTTTCAAGAGAGACGATGATTTGGAGGTTTTCACTTTCAGTACCTGCTCTAGCTACAGGGTTGCCAGCACGCTCTTTAAAACGTACATTAATCTGTAACTAAATAAAACAAAAATGTTCCGAAAATTTCGTAATCATGGAATTGCTCTGTCAAAAGTTACCGCAATTTAAAAATTTTCAAATTTTCCCGTTCTCTTTTTAGGCACCCAGCGCACACATGGGGTTAAAAAATTCCAAAACATTATCCGATTCACATGTAAAACACGTTTGAAATTTATGTCGTCAACTTTATTTTTGCAAAAATTATTTGTGTACGGAATAAAAGGTATATTAAAAAAATCACTTAAATGACCGCCGGCGCCAAAGGGTTAAGATTATTAATTTTTTGTGAGACCTGGCACTATTCTGTATATACACCAATGTGTCCTGAAATTTTCAGCTCAATCGGATGGCGCGTTCCTGACATTTTTTCACTGAAATTTTTGATGAGATATATATATATATATATATATATATATATATATATATATATATATATATATATATATATATATATATATACATATATATATATATATATATATATATATATATATATATATATATATATATATAAATATATATATATATATATATATATATATATATATATATATATATATATATATATATATATACAGGTATATATATATATATATATATATATATATATATATATATATATATATATATATATATATATATATATATATATATATATATAAGTTAACGAACAAATTCCCAGGTAAACTGCAACATAACACCGGAAAGCGGTGCAACATGGGAAAACGATTTCGCTGACGATATTCAACGTTCCCACGAAAATGCTAGACATGCCGTCAGCATTTTCGTGCTAATATAAGAAATATGTATTATAAGAAAATTTTCAGTTATTAATTGTTATTCGTAATAGCCAGGCTTTGCCTGAGAAATAAATTTTTTTCTTTCGAACAAACTCGCGTTTGTTAATTGGCGCCCGAGCAGGGACGATCGTCGCGGTACCGCAACAGAAAAATCGTGTTAAAAAGTACGTGGGTTACGCAAGTGCGTACCAAACAGTCAAGCTTGAGAATAACCGCGGAAGTGATTTTTCTTTACGCGCGCAAAGTCGCGAAGTGTGTGTGGTACCTGTGGAGTGGAACGAGGCCCCGTAGTAGCTACAGGAGTAGCAAAAAGAAGTAGGGAAACTTACAGCCGCCCTCTCAGTCGACGATCGATCCATCAAGGAGCAAAGGAATTTCTTATTAATCAATCATGAGAACCTTGGTAGCAACATTGTAAGTCAAAGTTTTTCAATCATTACAATTCGTAACATATTTAAGAAAGTGAAAGTATTTGAAAAGAAAAAGAAAATAAGTGAAGAATAGAAAAAAAATAATATTGATTTAATTTAAAAAAGAAAAGTGAAATAAAGGAATTAAAGGTATTGATTTAATTTGAAGAAGAATTAACTTGTGAGATAGCAAAAATATCAATCTGACTTGAAAAAAGAAAGTAAAAATTGATTACAGAAAGAAAAAGTTATCAAAAGAAATTAAATAAGTGACTTTATCTGAATTTGCGTATTGCACAAAAAAAAAATTTTTCAAGCTTTATATATAACTTCGTGAAAAATCATTTTATTCAAATTTATGTGTGAATATATTTTGAAAAATTATTTTGAAAGATATTGTGAAGCAGATTTTGAATGATTGATTTAGATTCTGAAAAACACCCTTATAAAGGAAATTATTAATGCATTGTGTCTTCCCAAAGTATAACTTTTTTTTACGAAGTAACCATTTTTCAGGCAAAATAGTCGTGTTATCGAAATTGATCTTATTGTCCTTGTGTGGTTATTGAAGTGATCTTCCTCTGAAATCGGTTAGGTTATTACTGTCTGGAAAACCCTTTCATATCGCGATGCCAAATCAATTGAATCTCATTCACCCTCCGCGTCTGAATTTAAACGAGACGGAGGCCCAGAATAATCCGCCTCGTAGTCCCCCTCAAAACAATCCCCCAAACGTTCAGAGTAGCAACAATGTTGACCTCGTTCAACTTATAACGAGAATAGTCTCACAAGCCCTCAACACTCAGGGTAGAGAGATTTTTCATTCCATCATGAACCCTGCGTCTGATGTGAATGGTGACAGCGATGTTCCAATAGTTGGGAGTGTCGACGCAAATCTATCCGACATGGATAAGATTCCTGATGTCGTAAAGAGTTTGAGGACTTTTTCAGGTGACCCCAGCGAATATTCCTCATGGAGGAAAAGTGTTGAGAGGATCTTGAAAATCTACGATCACCTGAAAGGAACACCGAAGTATTATGGTATCCTTTCAGTGATCCGCAACAAAATAATAGGCCAAGCTGATATAGCTTTGGAATCCTACAACACTCCTCTAAATTGGAACAAAATTTCAAAGTGCCTAACACTTCACTATGCCGACAAGAGAGATCTTGGTACGCTTGAGTACCAGATGACTACTCTTGTTCAAGGCAACGGAAGCATCCATGAATTCTATCAGACGGTCTACCACCATTTATCGCTAATATTAAATAAACTGTCATAAATGGATATGAGACAGGAGTCATTAACTAATATGACCCAATGTTACAGGGATAAAGCACTCGATACGTTTGTGCGCGGCCTAAGAGGAGATTTACCACGGTTGCTGAGTATCCGTGAACCAGCTGACCTACCACAAGCTCTACATTTGTGCCTTAAATTACAAAACGTTGATTACAGAGCACAACATGCAAACAACACGCATGTTACCCACAGAAAACAACCTCAAAACACACCTCCTCCAATTCCTCCTAAAAATAATTTCAGACAACAAGTACAGCATGCGTATATCCCAAGGCAAGATTTCAAGCCAGAACTCTTCCATAACCCTCGCATTCCTCCAGCCCCACAATTTCATAGGCAAGTACAGTATCCTCTCCCCAATATCAAACCACTGCCTCCTAAACCACGGAGATACGAGCCTATGGAAGTAGATCAATCCATAAGGACTCATGCTGTAAATTACCAAAATAGACCCCAACATCGGTCATTCCCCATTAAAAGGGTAGCACCCGAACAAGGTCAATTTGGAAACAAGCAACAGCGCACTTACTACACCCATAACTACAATATTGAACCAGACTCATTATCTCGAGAAAAACGGAAGTCAGATCAAGCTGATTTACTCGAGTACTTATCTTTAGAAGAAACTGTGCCATTTTCTCCAAACTTAGACGAAACAAATGAGAACTCATACTACGAGCATAGTTATTACACTACAAATGTTGAACCTGACGAAGACGTTCCAAACGAGACGACTAACTACAACAATGACAACACTGATCAACAGGGTGGTATCCATTTTTTAGATTAAAGGGCTCTTCCCTGCCGTATATTGAATACGCAGCGCAGAGCGGAGAAAAACTTAAATTCTTAATCGATACAGGGTCAAATAACAACTATATTCAACCATTTTATGTGCGTCACCCCATCTCAAATGAAAAACCCTTTTTCACGAACATAGCGGGTGGACCAATAAATATAACTCACCATTCTTTCATCAACATATTTGGACCAAATACAAGAAAATTAAAATTTTATCTACTACCATCCCTCAAAATCTTCGCAGGGTTCATTGGAAATGATACCCCAAGAGAGCTCCAAGCAGTAATTCACGCAAGCTCTAACATAATGTCAATCAAACCTCAAATTTCTCTTCCATTGAAACAATACATATCCGAGTCTATTAACCATCTAAATTTAAGAATCTCTCACATGAATAAGGAACAAGAAGTCCTTCTGAAGCTAATCTTATCAAAATACAAACCCTTATTATCGGACCCAGACGAAAAATTAACATACACCACCTCCGTCAGAGGAGAAATCCGTACTACCTCAAATGACCCTGTCTATGCTAAATCTTACCCTTACCCCATGGCCCTCAAAGATGAGGTTGAAAAGGAAATCCAAAAACTATTAAGGGACAACATTATTAGACCATCCAAGTCCCCATATAACGCCCCCGTCTGGATTGTACCCAAAAAACAGGATGCATCTGGAGAAAAGAAATTCCAAATGGTCGTTGACTATAGGAAACTGAACTCCATCACAATTACAGACGCATATCCTATACCAGACATCAACGAAGTACTCTCAAATTTAGGCGAAAATCAATTCTTTTCAATTCTCGATTTAAAAAGCTGATTTACCAAATTCTCTTAAGAGAATCTGACGTAGAAAAAACCGCATTTTCCATAAACAACGGTAAATATGAGTTCCTTCGCCTACCGTTCGGCTTAAAGAACGGCCCAGCCATCTTTCAGAGAACCCTAGACGATATTCTAAAGGAACACATAGGTAAACGCTGTCGTGTCTACATTGACGTCATAATAGTTTTCGGAAAAGATGAAAAAGAGCATTTTGACAACCTAGAGGCCATATTTAAAACACTACAAAGGGCGAACATGAAAATCAACCTAGACAAGAGTGAATTTTTGAAGAGAGAAGTCGAATTCTTTGGGTTTATCGTATGTATAGAAGGAATACGAACAAACCCTAAGAAAGTGGAAGCAATCGCAAACTTTCCACCTCCCAGAACATTGAAGGATCTCAGATCATTCCTCGGACTGTCAGGATATTACAGGCGATTCATACAAGATTATGCTAAGATCGCCAAGCCCCTGACAGCCCTCTTGAGAGGGGAAGATGGACGAAAGTCCAAACATATCTAAAAAAATAAACCAATAACACTTGACAAAGACGCACTAGACGCCTTCAAAAAGGTCAAAAGTGTTCTTATTTCACAAGACGTTATATTAATACACCCAGATTTCAAAAAACCCTTTGAACTTACCACCGACGCTTCTGATTATGCCATAGGAGCAGTATTATCCCAAGATAACAAACCGATTTCGTATTTGTCGAGGACTCTAGGGAAATCCAAAGAGAACTAGGCGACGAACGAAAAGGAGATGTTGGCGATAATATGGGCTCTAAACAGTCTTCGAAATTATCTATACGGATCCAGTAAAGTAAAGGTCTTCACAGACCATCAACCCCTTACATATGCTCTCAGTTCAAAAAACACAAATAGTAAAATGAAACGCTGGAAAGCAATACTTGAGGAATATAATTATGAATTAAAATATAAACCGGGTAAAGCAAACATTGTAGCCGATTCCCTTTCGAGACCACCCCGAGAAGTAAGGTGCAGCTACGGTGTAAATTCCGTCAAAATCGAACGATTCAATCAGAATTTATCGGGCTAAAAGCAGTTATCTTTTTTAGTGATTTTCAAGATGGTACCACTGGCACAGAATTGCCCGCATTTCAAAATCACTTCTATCAGACCTGGTCCTATTTAAGGCAAATACATCCTACAAAGTTCAATAAATTCTGTTCATCGGATCGTAAGTTTCCGTGAACAGAAATTTTTGATGCTAAAAATATAGGTAACTTGGGCAAGGGTTAGCAGGCGTGCCCGTTATACCATATCAAATTTTTTTTTTATTTATGTAGACAAAGCACAAAATTTACATATGAGTGGCTTTTTTTTTAAGAAACGACATTTTTTCAAGAGAGACGATGATTTGGAGGTTTTCACTTTCAGTACCTGCTCTAGCTACAGGGTTGCCAGCACGCTCTTTAAAACGTACATTAATCTGTAACTAAATAAAACAAAAATGTTCCGAAAATTTCGTAATCATGGAATTGCTCTGTCAAAAGTTACCGCAATTTAAAAATTTTCAAATTTTCCCGTTCTCTTTTTAGGCACCCAGCGCACACATGGGGTTAAAAAATTCCAAAACATTATCCGATTCACATGTAAAACACGTTTGAAATTTATGTCGTCAACTTTATTTTTGCAAAAATTATTTGTGTACGGAATAAAAGGTATATTAAAAAAATCACTAAAATGACCGCCGGCGCCAAAGGGTTAAGATTATTAATTTTTTGTGAGACCTGGCACTATTCTGTATATACACCAATGTGTCCTGAAATTTTCAGCTCAATCGGATGGCGCGTTCCTGACATTTTTTCACTGAAATTTTTGATGATATATATATATATATATATATATATATATATATATATATATATATATATATATATATATATATATATATATATATATATATATATATATATATATATATATATATATATATATATATATATATATATATATATATATATATATATATACAGGTATATATATATATATATATATATATATATATATATATATATATATATATATATATATATATATATATATATATATATATATATATATATATATATATATATATATATATATATATATATAAGTTAACGAACAAATTCCCAGGTAAACTGCAACATAACACCGGAAAGCGGTGCAACATGGGAAAACGATTTCGCTGACGATATTCAACGTTCCCACGAAAATGCTAGACATGCCGTCAGCATTTTCGTGCTAATATAAGAAATATGTATTATAAGAAAATTTTCAGTTATTAATTGTTATTCGTAATAGCCAGGCTTTGCCTGAGAAATAAATTTTTTTCTTTCGAACAAACTCGCGTTTGTTAATTGGCGCCCGAGCAGGGACGATCGTCGCGGTACCGCAACAGAAAAATCGTGTTAAAAAGTACGTGGGTTACGCAAGTGCGTACCAAACAGTCAAGCTTGAGAATAACCGCGGAAGTGATTTTTCTTTACGCGCGCAAAGTCGCGAAGTGTGTGTGGTACCTGTGGAGTGGAACGAGGCCCCGTAGTAGCTACAGGAGTAGCAAAAAGAAGTAGGGAAACTTACAGCCGCCCTCTCAGTCGACGATCGATCCATCAAGGAGCAAAGGAATTTCTTATTAATCAATCATGAGAACCTTGGTAGCAACATTGTAAGTCAAAGTTTTTCAATCATTACAATTCGTAACATATTTAAGAAAGTGAAAGTATTTGAAAAGAAAAAGAAAATAAGTGAAGAATAGAAAAAAAATATATTGATTTAATTTAAAAAAGAAAAGTGAAATAAAGGAATTAAAGGTATTGATTTAATTTGAAGAAGAATTAACTTGTGAGATAGCAAAAATATCAATCTGACTTGAAAAAAGAAAGTAAAAATTGATTACAGAAAGAAAAAGTTATCAAAAGAAATTAAATAAGTGACTTTATCTGAATTTGCGTATTGCACAAAAAAAAAATTTTTCAAGCTTTATATATAACTTCGTGAAAAATCATTTTATTCAAATTTATGTGTGAATATATTTTGAAAAATTATTTTGAAAGATATTGTGAAGCAGATTTTGAATGATTGATTTAGATTCTGAAAAACACCCTTATAAAGGAAATTATTAATGCATTGTGTCTTCCCAAAGTATAACTTTTTTTTGCGAAGTAACCATTTTTCAGGCAAAATAGTCGTGTTATCGAAATTGATCTTATTGTCCTTGTGTGGTTATTGAAGTGATCTTCCTCTGAAATCGGTTAGGTTATTACTGTCTGGAAAACCCTTTCATATCGCGATGCCAAATCAATTGAATCTCATTCACCCTCCGCGTCTGAATTTAAACGAGACGGAGGCCCAGAATAATCCGCCTCGTAGTCCCCCTCAAAACAATCCCCCAAACGTTCAGAGTAGCAACAATGTTGACCTCGTTCAACTTATAACGAGAATAGTCTCACAAGCCCTCAACACTCAGGGTAGAGAGATTTTTCATTCCATCATGAACCCTGCGTCTGATGTGAATGGTGACAGCGATGTTCCAATAGTTGGGAGTGTCGACGCAAATCTATCCGACATGGATAAGATTCCTGATGTCGTAAAGAGTTTGAGGACTTTTTCAGGTGACCCCAGCGAATATTCCTCATGGAGGAAAAGTGTTGAGAGGATCTTGAAAATCTACGATCACCTGAAAGGAACACCGAAGTATTATGGTATCCTTTCAGTGATCCGCAACAAAATAATAGGCCAAGCTGATATAGCTTTGGAATCCTACAACACTCCTCTAAATTGGAACAAAATTTCAAAGTGCCTAACACTTCACTATGCCGACAAGAGAGATCTTGGTACGCTTGAGTACCAGATGACTACTCTTGTTCAAGGCAACGGAAGCATCCATGAATTCTATCAGACGGTCTACCACCATTTATCGCTAATATTAAATAAACTGTCATAAATGGATATGAGACAGGAGTCATTAACTAATATGACCCAATGTTACAGGGATAAAGCACTCGATACGTTTGTGCGCGGCCTAAGAGGAGATTTACCACGGTTGCTGAGTATCCGTGAACCAGCTGACCTACCACAAGCTCTACATTTGTGCCTTAAATTACAAAACGTTGATTACAGAGCACAACATGCAAACAACACGCATGTTACCCACAGAAAACAACCTCAAAACACACCTCCTCCAATTCCTCCTAAAAATAATTTCAGACAACAAGTACAGCATGCGTATATCCCAAGGCAAGATTTCAAGCCAGAACTCTTCCATAACCCTCGCATTCCTCCAGCCCCACAATTTCATAGGCAAGTACAGTATCCTCTCCCCAATATCAAACCACTGCCTCCTAAACCACGGAGATACGAGCCTATGGAAGTAGATCAATCCATAAGGACTCATGCTGTAAATTACCAAAATAGACCCCAACATCGGTCATTCCCCATTAAAAGGGTAGCACCCGAACAAGGTCAATTTGGAAACAAGCAACAGCGCACTTACTACACCCATAACTACAATATTGAACCAGACTCATTATCTCGAGAAAAACGGAAGTCAGATCAAGCTGATTTACTCGAGTACTTATCTTTAGAAGAAACTGTGCCATTTTCTCCAAACTTAGACGAAACAAATGAGAACTCATACTACGAGCATAGTTATTACACTACAAATGTTGAACCTGACGAAGACGTTCCAAACGAGACGACTAACTACAACAATGACAACACTGATCAACAGGGTGGTATCCATTTTTTAGATTAAAGGGCTCTTCCCTGCCGTATATTGAATACGCAGCGCAGAGCGGAGAAAAACTTAAATTCTTAATCGATACAGGGTCAAATAACAACTATATTCAACCATTTTATGTGCGTCACCCCATCTCAAATGAAAAACCCTTTTTCACGAACATAGCGGGTGGACCAATAAATATAACTCACCATTCTTTCATCAACATATTTGGACCAAATACAAGAAAATTAAAATTTTATCTACTACCATCCCTCAAAATCTTCGCAGGGTTCATTGGAAATGATACCCCAAGAGAGCGCCAAGCAGTAATTCACGCAAGCTCTAACATAATGTCAATCAAACCTCAAATTTCTCTTCCATTGAAACAATACATATCCGAGTCTATTAACCATCTAAATTTAAGAATCTCTCACATGAATAAGGAACAAGAAGTCCTTCTGAAGCTAATCTTATCAAAATACAAACCCTTATTATCGGACCCAGACGAAAAATTAACATACACCACCTCCGTCAGAGGAGAAATCCGTACTACCTCAAATGACCCTGTCTATGCTAAATCTTACCCTTACCCCATGGCCCTCAAAGATGAGGTTGAAAAGGAAATCCAAAAACTATTAAGGGACAACATTATTAGACCATCCAAGTCCCCATATAACGCCCCCGTCTGGATTGTACCCAAAAAACAGGATGCATCTGGAGAAAAGAAATTCCGAATGGTCGTTGACTATAGGAAACTGAACTCCATCACAATTACAGACGCATATCCTATACCAGACATCAACGAAGTACTCTCAAATTTAGGCGAAAATCAATTCTTTTCAATTCTCGATTTAAAAAGCTGATTTACCAAATTCTCTTAAGAGAATCTGACGTAGAAAAAACCGCATTTGCCATAAACAACGGTAAACATGAGTTCCTTCGCCTACCGTTCGGCTTAAAGAACGGCCCAGCCATCTTTCAGAGAACCCTAGACGATATTCTAAAGGAACACATAGGTAAACGCTGTCGTGTCTACATTGACGTCATAATAGTTTTCGGAAAAGATGAAAAAGAGCATTTTGACAACCTAGAGGCCATATTTAAAACATTACAAAGGGCGAACTTGAAAATCAACCTAGACAAGAGTGAATTTTTGAAGAGAGAAGTCGAATTCTTTGGGTTTATCGTATGTATAGAAGGAATACGAACAAACCCTAAGAAAGTGGAAGCAATCGCAAACTTTCCACCTCCCAGAACATTGAAGGATCTCAGATCATTCCTCGGACTGTCAGGATATTACAGGCGATTCATACAAGATTATGCTAAGATCGCCAAGCCCCTGACAGCCCTCTTGAGAGGGGAAGATGGACGAAAGTCCAAACATATCTAAAAAAATAAACCAATAACACTTGACAAAGACGCACTAGACGCCTTCAAAAAGGTCAAAAGTGTTCTTATTTCACAAGACGTTATATTAATACACCCAGATTTCAAAAAACCCTTTGAACTTACCACCGACGCTTCTGATTATGCCATAGGAGCAGTATTATCCCAAGATAACAAACCGATTTCGTATTTGTCGAGCACTCTAGGGAAATCCGAAGAGAACTACGCGACGAACGAAAAGGAGATGTTGGCGATAATATGGGCTCTAAACAGTCTTCGAAATTATCTATACGGATCCAGTAAAGTAAAGGTCTTCACAGACCATCAACCCCTTACATATGCTCTCAGTTCAAAAAACACAAATAGTAAAATGAAACGCTGGAAAGCAATACTTGAGGAATATAATTATGAATTAAAATATAAACCGGGTAAAGCAAACATTGTAGCCGATTCCCTTTCGAGACCACCCCGAGAAACACAAATTAATTCCATGACCCCCACTCAACATAGCGACGAGAGTTCATCCCAAAATTTAATACCTTGCGTAGAGTCCCCCATCAACGTGTTTAAAAATCAAATTATCCTCAAATTAGGTGAAGAACACAGCTACCAAATTACATACCCTTTGGAGAACTACACAAGACATATACTGATACAAAGACAATATTCAGAACAGGACATTATTAACATTTTTAAACGCTACCTCAACCCCAACATAATTAACGGTTTACAAACAGACGAATCAACCATTTGTCTCATACAACAGATATACCCAAACCACTTTAGCGACTATAAAATCCGATATACTCAAAAAGATTGTCGAAGATATTCCCTCCGAAGCCGAGCAAGAGGAAAGAATCCTCTGAATCCACAAAAGAGCTCACCGGAATGCAGAAGAAAATAGACTCCAAATAATAGAAAACTTTTATTTCCCAAAAATGGGTGCCAAAATAAGGAGACTGGTCAAATTCTGCACCATATGTAAGAAGAACAAGTACGACCGGCATCCCAATAAGCCCCTCCTGGAACAAACACCTATTCCTAATTATCCTGGCCACATCGTTCACATAGACATTTTCTCAACTGAGAAACATCTTGTCCTCACAGCCATAGACAAATTCACTAAATTTGCCATGGCAAAGATTATCCCATCACGCTCACTCGCGGACATTAGGAGACCGCTCCAAGACATTCTTTTCTTCTTTTGTTTACCAGAACATGTGGTTGTCGATAACGAAGGCGCTCTCAGGTCAGCTTCTATTATGTCTATGATGAAAGATGAACTACAAATCAAAGTTTACAAGTCACCCCCTACAAAAGCGAAGCGAACGGACAGGTTGAGCGCTTCCATTCCACTCTCACAGGCATCATGCGCTGTGTAGCGTTTGTTAAGATGAGGATGACCTTAGCACAACTTAGAACCAGACCGCAGTCCAGAACCAAGAGTGCTAAGGTCGGAAAGGAGAATGGCTGCTGCCATTCAAGAGGCAAAACAAAAAAAGAATTGCCCCGAGAGCAGGGTGCCCTAGAAATGGCCGTAAAGGCCCCTTGTCCGCATTAGCGGAGCACCCTTTAACCAATCTCGACGGATGCTGGGGTGCCGCTTTGCTAGCTCGCTGCGCCTGGGGTGGGTTCTTTAAACAAATGGGGATGGTTGGCTCTCCAGAAAACGGGATGCTACGTATATTCATCCGTCATGAATTGTAGCCGCAAACTGGTATGTAAAATACCCAGGGACAAAAAAGGGGGCATCGTTCCGTACAGGAAACCACCCAGGCTCTGCAACATGGGCTGACTAAGCAGACCCAGTGCTCGTGACAACGCACGGAGCCAAAAATTGAAAAATCTAAAAACGGGAAAATAGGAAAAACGCTACCTCTCTTTTACAAGGAACCCGGTTGAGGCAGACAGCCCCAGGCCCCCGATGTTAGTGGAGCCCTGACCCCGATGGTCTGGGGTCCTCCACCCTCTGATACTGGCCATATGGTTCAAAATTCAAAAAAAATCTATCAAAAACTAATCAACAAACAGAAGCTAACATTATGGATGGCCAGTATCCCTCCCTTGAAAGAGAAAAGCAGATAAAAAATCACGAAAAGTCACGAACAAACTACATTATTATTTGTAGGCCAGCCAGGCCACGCGCAGACCCTGAAAAGTAAGAAGAACTTCTTAGGCTTTCGCCCAATGAGAAGGCCGCGATGTAATATTTAACTTAACATTTATTCTTTTTTTTTTCCTTTATTCGAATATTCAACAATCGAGATTTCAGATTAACCTATCCGGTATAAGACACCACAAATGATTACGTGAGTATGTGTCTAGTACATGAAACCGCGATCTTGGGTGACTTAATCAACGCAAACATCTTCTACAGACTTGTCACTGGTATACAAATTTCGGAACTAAAGGGATGGTAGTTACGTTGGCCAAGTATGCCATAAAAATTTTCGGGACAGATCGCTTCGGGATCACTATTGTTGTTACTTTAGATAGCGAGTTCACCGAGGCTAGCAAAAAAATATACTTTTTATTTTCTTTTCAACTAATATCCGAGTACTACCATTATCGTTAAAAATCGGAAACCGCAACCAATGCTAAACGACGATCATTTATTATTTCGGATTTCACTACAGGTCGAACAAGTATCTTGTAGGATACCATTCGAAATTTAGGACGTACCATGTAATAGATACATTTATTCATAAAATTCAACTAGATTGCCTGAACTTCAGTAACATAATTATTCTTATTAGATTCCTACTAAATATTCGTTTCTTCTGTTTTTTTTTTTTTTTTTTTTTTCTTTTTCCGTGCGTTAATAATGAAAGTCTTCCTCAGAAAAATTAGTTCCAACAACTTTTCTTAAATTTAATTTACATAATTCACGATCTGGTTGCTTCAATAGTATGTAGTTTTTGACAACCTTAGGAATTTCTCTGTTTTCAAAACCAAAGATAGGTCCCATTCATACCGCAGCTTGAAAGTAGTTTGAGCTCAGAATACTTCGCTGATTTAATATACGCCATTACACTTATTTCTACAGAGAAACACTTACAAATTCGAACTAACGTGCGATACATTTTAGTGTTGATTTCGTTACCAGGTTACTCTGGTGCATTTGACGGCCGCTATCGCCATTTTTGTTTGTTTACAGCTACTATCAAAAATTTGTCTTTTTATCTTTTCTTCCTCAAATTCATGGACAAAAAGTAATCTAAGTAAATACGCCTTCATTCTCTTCAGATATCAGATGATTAATTAATTTTTACGTTCATTATCATAGCAGTAACACAAATTGTAATTTCTAATTTATCGCTGTCTACTAACTCTCCTTTACATATTTAAATTTTTTTTATCGAATTGTTTTCGCCGAGCAATGCCAGGAAATAATAGCCATACCTGAAGACATGGACGAAACCATTGATGATGCCGAGAAGTGTCGAATGGCTACCCGCTAACACTCAATATACAGTAGGCACCAAAAATCATACCAGCATTTTCGGCTGCAGCAATTGACATGTGCGGCTCATCGGTTAGTCGCAATGATGATGGGCCTTGTGGAGGCGCTTGGGGAGCTGGAGGGCGCTCCGTGGTCGCTGTGACGCCAGCCACTTTTGCAAGATGATTGACATACTCCACCACCTGGAAAGTCTAATCCCTTTGGCAGCACACGTCCAAAGGCCTGAAAATCTTGTCTTGAATTTCCGAAATTCACTCACCGATAAGACCAATTATCGTAATTTCTGATTATAATGGGTGTCCGAGAGGGTCTGCCGACGAATCGCGAGTTGGTTCTGTCCCACTCCGCAACAGTGATATATCATCAGTATTTGATCGTTTCTAACAATTCCTCATGTCAGATTTATAGGTTTGATCTGCTTGCAACACGTATCACACCTCGCTTGTGGATGTGGCCGAGCAGGCCCCTGCTCCGTTACAATCACAGAACTGTGTCGGTAGCTAACATTACCGCAAAAGGGCCATACCGTTTTATCGGACCTCACTTTCACTCTTACTGTTTGGCTTCCACCGATACACGTTTGTGCACACCAACCGCGCGCACTGCAGATGATAATTTCACACGGAACTACACGCAGCAGTTTTTCAAATACACTTATAACCTATAGTCTACACCAATCTCGTTGAATTCATCCTCGAAAGTTTCCAACATCTAGGTAAATTTGAAATTCATCAACACCACGAAGAACACCTCAATCATTCGGTTCATGGGATACGAGGCCCAGATCGCGTTGGCACGGCGGACGTGCAACAAGCTTTTATGGAAGAAACGTCGCAAACCACTTAAACCCGGACTTCTATCCTCATACTTCGGCCAAAAGTATGAGGAGAATTTAAACTTGAACCGACGTGACGCTTTCACAGTGCTTTCCGCATCTAATTCACCATATGCCCGACCTAATTCTTACACTTGCACTGTATTGAAATTAATCGCGGGCGGATCGTGGACCCCGAGGGAAAACATGAACACAGTCTAAGATGTACGAATTCTGATAATAGCCTTTGGCTAAGAATTATCTGGTGATCTAGTAGACGAGAAAGTATGTCAAACGACTCGCACTTTAGATTCCTTATCCATGCTACTCAAAAATACCAGAACTCGAAGTTTACTTCCACGTTTCGTATCCATTGAAACACGCACAAAGCAACCGTTTGCAAGCGACTCCTTCAATTCCACTTTCCAGTACATTCACACAGCAACTACCACAAAAATGCCGGACACTGAGGTTGCCGAAACTTCCGAACGATTGCTAACCGACAAATGTGGGTTATATACGGATATCTGTAAGATGGATATGTAATTTCGCGAAAGATTCACTGTGATGGGGTAGAAAACTTTCGACACAGAGACGAAAATGAACAGCAACCAACATGCCGGCGAAAATGCTCCCCCGAAATGAGACTACGTCTCGTTTGATATTCCCGTCAGACCCTTCTGGCCACGTTCTCGCCGCCACGCTCAAAGCGGCCGCTCGACCACACGACTATCCTAAGACTCTCTCGAATGCTGGCTTGATTTACGACACGAAAACAAGATACCGTTACCGGTTCTTGCATTCGTATCGCCTCATGCCCACCAATGACAAATCGGACTTGCAGTGTCTTGCCTTTCAAATTGAAAAACAAGATACCGCTAGTCCGAATGAGAATAATTCTGGCTAATTTCAAGGGCACGACAGTGCGCGATGAAATTAGCCGTGCAGAGATTTCGGAAAGAAATTTCTGCATGTTACAACACAGGTCTTTCCACAAGGGCAAGTGCGTGGAAAGAGCTGAAGGATGGATGTAATAAGGGAAATATAATGACGTGAACAGGTGATCATGTCGTTTACTATCCAATCCTTTTGAGAAAATCGTGAATAATGCGAACAGAACTAACAGGGGTAATTTTTGATGAAAGGAATTATCGTGAACAACGTATACTGACTTCATAATGAAAGTATCTTTGGTAGAGGAGACGGTGAACGAGGTGAACATCTCTAGATACTTTTCAACTGAAGCAGGAGTGACACCTGAAATAGGCGCAAATGGACGATCTCCAAATAAAATTTGGAAACAGACCGTGAACTGGTGAACTAGTGGGTATATCACTTAGTGATGTCTTTCGCATGAAAGACGCCCACTGATCATCCATTTTGATCGGCCAGCTGGTAGTAAGCACCGCCGATCTTCTTAATTACCTTACTAGGTAAGAACTTCCGGTCCAGCTTTGCATTGTAGTGCGCGGCTGCGTCACTTTGCCGGAAGTTGCGCCTGTAGACCACTTCGCCAGGCTGGTATGAAACCACCCTGGAACGAAGGTTATAGGCCTTGGCATTGCGAGACTGGGCTTTGGTGGTGAGGTCGCGGATGGTCTGGCGTAGAAGAGCCAGGCGGTCAGGAGGTGGCAGGGTGGTCTCAGGGTCATCCATCAGGTGAAGTTGCCGCAACAGATGGTAGGTGCGGCCATGGGTTACCATTGGTTGCCCAAAGACTGCCTGATAGGGCGAAGTTCCTATCGTTGCGTGAGGTGCTGAACGTAGCGCGCAGGTTATTTCGGAGAGTTTGTCGTCCCATTTCTTTTGCACTGGATCAATGTAAGAACGGATTGCCGCTAGTATGGAGCGGTTAAGACGTTCCGAGGCATTGGCTTGAGGGGAATACACGGCGGTGAAGGTATGTTCGACACCGAATTCCTTTAGAAAGGTTTGAAAGATTGACGACCGAAATTGTACACCGTTGTCCGTCACGACACTTTCCGGGACTCCAACAAGATGAAATATCCTCTTCCTCAGGATGTCGATGACTGCTTTCGCAGTGAATTTCCGAAGCGGCTCGATGAATGGGAACCGCGAAAGATGGTCCAGGACGATGAGAGCTCCAATGTTGCCAGACTTGGACCTAGGGTAGGGGCCGATAATATCTATGTACAAGCGCTGGAATATGCGCTCGGGAACGGACTGCAGCGTCATTGGTGGACGAAGGGTTTGTGAAGGGGCTTTGGTGGTTTTGCAGGTGAGGCATGATCCCACATATTCACGCACTTGAGCGGCCATTCGTGGCCAGTAAAACCATTGACGTAATCGCCCGAGGGTTTTGGCCACGCCACCATGCGCACTCAAGGGTGGGTCATGAGCTCCCTTCACTAATTCTGCCGTCATTTCTGACGGCACCCACAACTTCCAAGCCAACTGGTCTTGAAGTCCGTTTCCGGTCGCATACTCAGTCCGCTTGTACACGAACCTGTCTACAACTTTTAGGTCCGGCAGTTGGTCTTGTTCTGCCTGGACTTTAGCCGCCAGCTCCGTATAGGAAGCACTTTTGAAGTGTGGCGACTCTAAGTCTAGCTCCACTGGAGTCTCCTCGCCTTCTGCCGGCATCAACGCCTCGGCAGAAAACATGCGCGACAAAGAGTCCGGCACTACGTTTTGGCTTCCCTTTCGGTGGACGATGGTGAAATTAAACCCTTGAAGTTTAAGGGCCCACCGGGCTAAGCGACCATTTAGATCTGGTTGGTGCATTAGCCATTTTAGGGAAGCATGGTCGGTCACGATTTCAAATTCGTGACCTTCCACGTAGGCACGGAACTTTTTGATTGCCAACACCGCTGCCAGACATTCTTGCTCAGTGACGGTGTAATTACGCTGAGCGGGATTCAATTTGTGGGACATATAGGCGACGGGGGCTTCGTCTCCTTCTTCCGTCCGTTGCACTAGCACGGCACCTACTCCATGTTGACTCGCGTCACATTGGATGGAGAAGGGCTTGTTGAAGTCAGGGCTGTGCAACACTGGAGCCGAATCAAGGCTCACTTTCAATTGCTTGAAAGCATTTAGCCTCTCGTCGGTCCACACAAATTGAGTCCTCTTCGAAAGCATGTCTGTCAGTGGCGTTGACAAAGACGCATATTCTCTGACGAAGCGCCGATACCAACCGCAGATTCCCAAAAATCTCCGCAGCTGCTTCGTGGTCGTCGGAAGAGGGAAATCCATAATGGATCTCACCTTGTCAGGGTCTGTCCGGATCGTTCCGTTACCAACAATGTGGCCAAGATATTTTACCTCGCGCAGGAGGAACTTGCTTTTCTCCACATTGATGGTAAGGCCAGCTTGTCGCAGATGGAATGCGACCTGGTGCAGTACCTTCAGGTGTTCGTCGAAGGCCTCGGTTATCACCAACAAGTCATCCAAGTACACGAATACTTGGTGCTTAAGATGCGGAGGTATCACTTTGTCCATGAGTCGCGACATCGTTTGAGGTGCATTGCACAATCCAAACGGCATCACGACAAAGTGATACAAGGGTCGCCCGGGCACAGTGAAAGCCGTCTTCTCCCTTGACCGTTCCTCCAAAAGAATCTGCCAGAAGGCATCTTTTAGATCCAGGCTCGTAATAAATGTGGCCTTAGGGAGTCTGCTTAAGATGCCGTCTATCAATGGCAAGGGATAGGCGTCTTTCACTGTGACTGAGTTCACCTTTCGCGCATCCAAGCACAGGCGTACCTTGGAGGGTTTGACCACTAGGGTCACTGGCGAGGACCACGCACTCTTGGACTCTTCGATCACGCCCAGCGCGAGCATACGATCGATCTCTTTGTATAAGAGTTTTTCGACAGCTGGCGAAACAGAGAAGTGTCTCTGTTTAAAAGGTTTTTGATCGCCAGTGTCGATTTCGTGCTCGATCAGCGCTGTTTTTCCTAAACCCTCTACGGCGAACGACGGAAAGCTAGCAATCACAGACGTAAGTCTGTGACGCTGCCCCGGTGAGAGAGGGTGGGAGTGATCGTCGAGTTGTTCGAGGCTACTAGTGGTGTTGACTTGTTGGGATGGCGCAAACAGGTCTGCTGCTAAGGCGAATTGACGCACGAAATCCACTCCCAGATATAAGTTTTGGCTGAGAGTGGGAATTATCCAGAGCGTCAAGGACCTGGTAACTCCCCTGAACGTGATGTCAGCTGACACTCGGCCTACGGCTTGATGTTGTGTGCCGTCTGCAGTCTTCAACTCGAGAGAAGCTCTTTTCCAATGAAAAGCGTTCCTCTCGAGGAATGACTTTGCCAGGTCAGCCGCCATCACGCTCACGGAAGCTCCCGTGTCGATCAAGCCTGCAATTGGTTGGTTGAACAGCAGAACCTGCGCGTATGGACGGACGTCACCTGAAGGCACGTCCATCAAAGTGGCACAGTTAATCTGGTAACGCCAACGCCGAAAGCGAGAATAGAAAGCTCTCATTCTCAGCGTTGAGCACTTTGTTTTGGAACGAATAGGTTTTGGTCGTGAAATTTCGGAATTAAAAATTCGGTCTCGGACCGCCGTATATTTTTGCCATCTTAGGTGGTATGGCAGAAAAGCCAATGGTGCGTGTTGTGTTATAACTGGGGGAAAACTGTCAGGGCCGGTGGGCGCAGATATAAAAGCGTCGGAGGCATCGGGAGGGTTGCCGAGAGACATCTGCCTGTCCTCAGTCCTGTCTATCTGCCGGAATTCGGAGGGGGGTGTGTCCCACTGTTTGGGAGGCTCTTGCTGGAATTCGGCACTCCCTGTAATGATATACCATCACGTGCATGAAATAAATCAAAGCAAAACAAACAAGTCAAAATAGAACACCATGTAGTTCATTCATATCGTATACGTAATAGCAGACCACACGTATTATATAGGTCAAGTACTATGCTATACACTTGTGCTCAACTAACCATATCAGGTTTCCGAGTAGCGACCGTGAATATCCATGCCATATGGTATATTCAAATGCAGTACAGAGTCATGTTGCGATCAATAATAAATTATGTGTCACTGTGGCACGCGATCCAAATATGTTATGTTTTGGTTACAGTGTGAATAAGCGCACATGGCAATAAATCTTGTACGTGTTGTGGCGCTAGAAATGTTGGTCAAGTGTAGCGTGTGAAAGTTGAACACATGTGATTCATATAGATTATTGTGTCATGGGAAATTTGTGTGTTATTGATTTATTTCAGGGCATGCTGAGTTTAGATCATAAAATAGGTTAAGTTATGTTTGTAATGTTTTGTAAAAATCGTATATAAGGAGTGTTAAGAATATTGTGAAAATAGATTCATTTGAGTAAGCGTACAATACACTTTTATTCTATTGAGTCTCTGCTAGCGAGGTTATTCTTGCGGAGCATAATTCAAGCACGGCAAATGTCTAAGGTTAGCTTTGACATGGTGCCAGCAATAACTGCGGCCTCGCCGCTTTGGTAGGTTGAATAGTGGTACAAACCACTCTCCACTGTTGGGTTAGTCTAACCTTTATTCCTCTTCAGTAAGGACCCTGCGACGATACAAGAAAACAGAGAAATATCCCAAGGCCCAACAACGAACTTATCTCGTGACGACCCCATCATATTTCATGGCGATCCTGATGAACGGAACTCTGGAATCTACTATGGAAATTCGGGCAGCTGCATAGAAGAAGAAGGACAGTCAGAACGGGAAGAATACGTCCCTGAGCCAGTGTCGACTTCACCATCCTACTACAAGCCCACAGCAATAAACACACTTGGACCCAGACCTAGGAGAATTGAAGAATTCAACAAAAGGAAGGCTGAAAAAGATATCTTGGACACCATCCCCAAACCAAGACGGCCACGTGGAGGCAGGAAAACAAAGTTAAAGCGTGAACGAGCGGAACTACACAGATTGGTACGAATTTCTTTTGGGCAGCAGAAAGAGTATTTCCGGAAGAGACTACGGGAACTTAAAGAAGATGGGAAATAATTGCTCGACGGAGGAGGTAACGGTGATACAGGAGTATCAACAATCCTTAACAACAGCAGCAATTTTCTGTATAATATTAGGAATATTCTATGTTTATAATAAAAAGAATAAGGAGTATGTAGCTAAGAGGTTAAATAGGAGTATAGCTGTATAGCAATAATTAAAACAATATATATGTCTTGATACATGAATTTTAAAAAAAAAAAAAAAACTTTTATTTATGAATGTACGGTTCTTTCTTACAAAATTCCAGTCTTACAATAATTATGTATGGACACTTTAGAAGGTTTAATCTTGGAAAACGAACAGGTTTTGAGAAATTTAAGAAAAAGTTCGAAGAATTTATATAGGTTTGAAACTTTAAAAGAAAAATTGAACGATTTACAGGCGCGTAAAGAAAAATTTAGGAAAACAATCAGCAATTTTAATGACGAAAGCTCTGAGGTTTTAGATATAAAACTAAAGTTCAAAGCGGTATCAGCGATATTGGAGGGAGAAATCTGGCTACAGCTTGGTAAACAAGGATATTCTGCGGAAGACGTCCAACAAGAGTGCGACATCACCGAAGAATTAGAGACTAGTTTACAAGTACTAGAAGACAAAGCCAAGATGTCTGAGTTTAGTCTAGAGACTGCCATAAAAATAATTCCTACTTTCGAGGGAAAGTATAAGGAATTAGAATCCTTTTTGAAGATAGTAGAATTACTAAATTCCACATTAACCGCTTCAGGAAAAGCCCAACTCATAGATTTCGTCACTAAAGTTAAGCTTACCGCGAATGTGAGATTATCTTTGATTAACACCTCAATCAGCACTTTTGAATCTTTAAAAGATGAATTATCTAGCAGGTTTAGAAACAATAAAACAGTACCACAGATTCATTCTATGCTCAGTAACATGTGTCAGAACAGATCATCTGTTACTACATATAAAGATAAAATTTTATCTTTGGTAGATGAGCTCAATCAGTTACAGGTACAAGGGCTAGGTAATCAGGCTACAGAACCAGAAAAGAAAGTTATCGCGCAAATGAACGATACTTATGCACTCACTATTTTTAAAAGTGGACTTAATGACCAGCTGAAAAGCACAATATTTTCAGCTAGGCCCAAAACTTTTGCTGAGGCAGTATCATTAGCGCAAGAAATTGAGACATTAGAATCTCAAGCTACGAGTAGCGTAATGCATATCGGCAATTTTGCAAATAATAGAAATAACCGTGATCGAAGATACAGAAACAATGGCAATGATAGAAATAGCAATGGTTATAGGGATAGAGACAGTCGAAGAGATTTTAGGAATAAAAGATACGATAACCATAGAAATTTTAATAGAAAAACAGATAACAGATCAAATCATTATAGAGATAATAATGATAACAGAGATAATAACCGTAGGAATAACAGATATGCCAACAACCATTGTAATCACCGCAATAACAATAATAGAAGCCTACACGTAATTTCGGACCAGGGAAACGCCCTAGGTTCCGGAGAGGAAATGAGGAACCTCCCGGAATAAATAACATGAGTAAAGAATGTAAAATTTACAGAATAACTGATGGCTGCACGAATTACGTAAGAATTTATAGTGATGGAGCGAATAGACAACTATCGTTCTTAATAGATACAGGTGCAGACGTATCAATTTGTAAAGTAGGTATATTTAAGGCGTTAGAACATAGAGTGAATAGCAAGGATAAAATTAAGTTAACTGGTATTACTAAGGAAGTAACTACGTCTTTAGGTACTTCGAAATTAAATTTATTAATTGGGAGCAAAAGGATAGCAGAACTATTTCACATTGTAGACGACAATTTTCCGATTAGTACAGACGGTATTATCGGTAGAGATTTATTAGTTAGTTTCATGAGTAAAATTGATTATGAAACATTCACCATTTCTTTTAGTGTGTCAGATGAGGAAATTGTATTACCCATGGATACAAAACGTCAGAACCATTCGGGAATTAATATATCCGCGAGAACTGAAGCAATAGTTCCGGTAAATGTAAGCATCGATGAGGATAGCATTGTGCTGAACGCAGAAATTGAGAAGGGTGTTTTCATCGGAAATACTATTATACCAGCCAAAGGCATTCGACACGTAAAGATTCTGAACACAACTGATAGAGATGTAGTCATAAACAACTTCAACATAGAGGTTGAACCACTAAAAAACTACAAGGTATATGCAGGAAAACAACAGAGAGGTGATCAGAAACGTTTCGAGAAACTGCTGGGAGTTATAGATAAAGATAATTTGGACAAAAGATCTATGGACAGCTTGCTTGAGATAATCAAAGAATATCAAGATGTTTTTCACTTGGAGGAAGAGAAATTGACAACAAACAATTTCTACAGACAAAAGCTGCAGATGGCAGACGATAGTCCGGTCTACATTAAGAATTATAGGCTACCTCAAGCTCAAAACGAAGAAATATTACAACAAGTCAGAGACTTAGAAGACAATGATATTGTCGAACCGTCAGTAAGCCCATACAATTCACCACTTTTGGTTGTACCAAAGAAGACTTCAGATGGTAAAGCTAAGTGGAGACTTGTAGTGGATTTTCGTAGATTGAACGACAAAATCATCAATGATAAGTTTCCTTTGACTAGATTGGAAGACGTTCTAGATAGACTCGGTAGAGCGAAGTATTTCTCAACTTTGGACATGACTAGTTCATTCCACCAAATCGAACTTGAGAAAGAATCTAGACCCGTCACCGCGTTTTCGACCAGTGATGGTCACTATCAATTCAAGAGACTACCATTTGGATTAAAGATTTCGTCCAACAGTTTCCAACGGATGTTGACGATAGCTTTGAGTGGTTTAAGTCATGAGGCATTCCTATACGTAGATGACATCATAGTTTTTGGATGCAGTGTCAAACACCACAATGATAATCTTCGCAAAGTGTTACAGCGAATGCGACAGTACAACTTGAAGTTGAACCCTGGGAAGTGTCACTTTTTGAAATCGGAAGTAGTGTATTTAGGGCATTTGATAACCAGTGAAGGTGTTAAAACAGACCCGTCTAAATTTGAGACGATCAGAAACTATCCGGTTCCGAAATGTGCAGATGAAGTACGCAGATTTGTTGCGTTTTGCAACTACTACAGGCGTTTTATTCCGAATTTTGCCGGAATTGCAAAAAGTTTGAACTCGCTATTGAAAAAGAACGTTACATTTGAATGGACCGAAGAATGTCAAAAAGCGTATGAAACACTTAAGAATAAATTAATTGAGCCACCAATTTTGCAGTATCCAAATTTCGAAAAACCATTCATTTTAACAACTGATGCATCTAATTACGCATTAGGCGCTGTATTATCGCAAGGTGAAATTGGACAGGATTTACCAATTTCGTATGCAAGCAAGTTGCTAGCAAAGCACGACATCAACAAACCAGTCATAGAAAAAGAACTTTTAGCCATACATTGGAGCATAAACTTTTTCAGACCCTATCTCTACGGAAGAAAGTTCGTAGTTGTCACAGACCATAGACCACTAGTATCTTTATTCACCCATGCAAATCCTTCATCAAAACTCACTAGAATTAGAGTTGACTTATCGGATTATGATTTCACGATTGTGTACAAAAAGGGCAGCATGAACACGAATGCTGATGCCTTGTCAAGAATTGAGTTGGATTCTGACTCTTTAAAAGCCTTAATACCTCCAGTTATAGATGAAACAGCAAAACGTAAGCTATTAGCAATTACAAGGGGCATGGCAAAGAAAACAGAGGATAAAAAGCAAGAAACCCGCAGCGAAAGCAACCACGTAAAGGTAGAACCTGATCAATTCTATTGTTGGGATTGCACTAGCTTGTCGGATATCACCGGTGTTATGAAGTTAAAATTTATCCTGCGCAATGATGAAAATAAAGGTATTGATATCGTACGTACGAAAGATATTGTAAAAGTATATTGTAGCGATATATCTAACGTGAAACCAGTTTCCGTTAATGCAAAGCTAACAATAAATAGGGGTACCCGCAGACACAAAAGTAATGAGAATAATAGTGATAATCCACATTCAGAATACGTTTTGATTATGGAGAAACTATTAGATTTTGCTAGACGTAACAAAATCCAAGAACTCTCATCATCAAGTGATGATATTATATTGAAGTCTATAGACAAGGAAGAATTTAAGAAAGTATTTAACCTGTTGCAACGAAAAGGTAAAGATAATGCGCATATGAAGCTAAGAATAATGATATACAAGCCACCCGCTAGAATAACAAATAAAGATGAACAGGTGAAATTAATAGAAGAATATCACAATTCACCGCACGGAGGACATTTAGGGATTCGCAAAACTTTGTTAAAGCTAAAACAAAGATATTGCTGGAAGAACATGAACAGTATGGTTAAATCCCACATAAAGAATTGCACACCTTGTCAAATAAACAAACAGGTGAGACACACAAAAGAAGAAATGATGAAAACCGACACACCAACTACGAGTTTTGAAACAATACAAATAGATACCGTAGGTCCACTAAGGATATCTAATAATTATAGATACATATTAACCTTACAATGTGAACTGACTAAATTTGTAGTAGCGTTCCCAATAGAGAATAAAGAAGCACAAACCATAGCTGTAGGAATAGTTAATGAGTTTATATTAAAATATGGACATTTCAAAGTACTCAAGTCTGATTTAGGTACTGAATTTACAAATAAGCTTATGAACAACATCTGTGATTTGCTAAAGATAAAACAAATATTTTCAACACCATATCACCACCAAACTTTAGGAGTAGTAGAAAGGAATCATCGAGTACTAAACGAATATATGTATTCGTTTGCTGATGACCAACAATGGGACAAATGGGTTCCATATTACACATTTGCGTATAATACAACCCCAAATGTAGATACAAACTACACTCCATTTGAATTGATTTTCGGTAAACTTCCATATTTACCAAATGACATAGTTGATAATCAAGATGTAATTTACGATTTAGATGATTATGCCAACGAGTTAAAGGCAAGATTGAGGATGTCGATCAATAGAGCACGAAGTTTGATTGAAAAAGTTAAAATCAAAAGAACAATGAACCAAACAAATATACAATCTTTGAATCCTAAAATAGGAGATTTCGTACTTTTGAAAAATGAGAATAGAAAGAAACATCAACCGCCATATAAAGGTCCATATAGAGTATTGGACATGGATCACTGTAATGTCACTTAAGACATAGCAGGAAACCGTAAATTAGTACATAAAAACAGATTAAAACCTTACCACACATGTAACATAAAAAACAATGTACTTGAATAAAAAAAAAATATATATATATGAACCTACATATAAAAATTTTGTAATAAAAACGTTCAGAATGATACGCATTATGTTAAGTTAAGCTAAGTAAGCATTATTGTAAAAAAAAAAAAACAATATATTGAACCATAAAAAAAAATATATTGAACCTACAAATAGAGAAATTTTGTTATATCTTAAAGTATATTAATAATGATAAATTTTGTTATGACTAAAGATAAGAGAATATTATTGTAAAAACCCCTTCTGGGATTATTGAACCTAATGTTGTGATTAGTCTTCATTTTTTTTTTTGTTGCAAATGAACCCTAATCAAAAAAAGGGTAAAAGTGTAATGATATACCATCACGTGCATGAAATAAATCAAAGCAAAACAAACAAGTCAAAATAGAACACCATGTAGTTCATTCATATCGTATACGTAATAGCAGACCACACGTATTATATAGGTCAAGTACTATGCTATACACTTGTGCTCAACTAACCATATCAGGTTTCCGAGTAGCGACCGTGAATATCCATGCCATATGGTATATTCAAATGCAGTACAGAGTCATGTTGCGATCAATAATAAATTATGTGTCACTGTGGCACGCGATCCAAATATGTTATGTTTTGGTTACAGTGTGAATAAGCGCACATGGCAATAAATCTTGTACGTGTTGTGGCGCTAGAAATGTTGGTCAAGTGTAGCGTGTGAAAGTTGAACACATGTGATTCATATAGATTATTGTGTCATGGGAAATTTGTGTGTTATTGATTTATTTCAGGGCATGCTGAGTTTAGATCATAAAATAGGTTAAGTTATGTTTGTAATGTTTTGTAAAAATCGTATATAAGGAGTGTTAAGAATATTGTGAAAATAGATTCATTTGAGTAAGCGTACAATACACTTTTATTCTATTGAGTCTCTGCTAGCGAGGTTATTCTTGCGGAGCATAATTCAAGCACGGCAAATGTCTAAGGTTAGCTTTGACATGGTGCCAGCAATAACTGCGGCCTCGCCGCTTTGGTAGGTTGAATAGTGGTACAAACCACTCTCCACTGTTGGGTTAGTCTAACCTTTATTCCTCTTCAGTAAGGACCCTGCGACGATACAAGAAAACAGAGAAATATCCCAAGGCCCAACAACGAACTTATTTCATGGCGAACCTTGTTTATTTCACCCGGTTGGCGGTTTTTTGATTGGCATACTGCGCAATGAGGTTTGTAAGTGTTTTCCTTACCACAACCGTAGCAGAATACACGCCTTTCTTCCAAGCAGTTATCAAATCTGTGTCCCACCTTCCTGCAATTCCAGCAGGTAGGCAGGACTGTCGCAGCACATAGTGTTTCGTCTGCGGGTCTCTCACTCGACCGGCTCCCTAGCTCACCGTCTAACTCAGTCCAATCCGGCGGATCCGTCAGCGCCGACAGATGCCGGCGAGTCCCGAAGACTCTTTCTGGCTGGCCTAGAGCTTTGGCCAATCTCTCACGCCTTTAAACATGCTCTCGAAGCTGCTGGGTGCTAATGAACTGGCGATCCACCAGCTGCCACTGCAACTCCGGGAGCATATTCCCCTGCACGATATCCAAGAGGTCATTGTCGTGCAGAGGGACTGGAAGGCTGCTTGCCATGCGTCGGAGATCTCTATAAAATTCATCGAAAGACTCGCCCACCTTCTGTCGTCGCTGGCGGATCCTCCGCATGATTTCGCTATTGGATGCGAAATCTTGGAATTCGCGCCTCATGGCGTCCCTCAGGGAATGCCAGTCGTGGAGCTCAGCTTCTCGATGGTATTGCCAATACCACTCCTCGGCGACACCTGTCAACAGGCTGTCAATATGTCGGGTGACCGCCCGGAAATCGCCTTGGAGTTGCTGGCGTGTCAGTGCATTGACCCGGTAGAGGAAAGTCTCTACCGGCATACTTCCTGCCTGGCCGCTGAACGATAAATTCCACCCAGCCATTATTGTTGTTATACGGTCTGGCGTCAGACGCTCGTCTCGGAAGTTTCGAAGCCCTCCGCGAGGTGGTTCATAATTATGGGGGTCTCGGTGAGAAGGTGGAGCTTGGTGAGGTGGCCTAGGGAGTGGCACAAAGGAGTTCGCCCTAGGATTGAGTCTAGGCGACTCAACTCTATCGGATGGTGGTGGAAGGCTCCGGTCAAATCCTTGGTTTAATAATGACTGCATGGTACGCTGCAGATCCAGAATTTGTTGTTGAAAAGTGCTCAGCTCTTCTTGAACAATGGAGCGAACACCAACGGCCGCTGCGGATTCCTCCGAGGTGGGCTGGATGTGCCTTTTTGGATCTGGGGATTTACCCAAACTTTCTTCCCCATTTGGGTCTTCCATCGAGAAGTCCCGAATTCCTTCTTCCTGACGGTCCATCCCACGGGTCATAACTCCTCCTCTACCTGTTTTAGGACGAGCGCCTTTTCCCGAGGCTGCTCCTACCGAAGAGACCTGTACCGCCTCCAGGGGGAGTCTCAATGCTCCACGGCACAGCGGACAATCCTGCCTCGTCTTTAACCATTTTTCGAGACATGGCCCATGAAATTGGTGGCCGCAGGAGGTGGTAGAAGCAGGCCTGTCTGGCGTAAATGGAGCCTGGCAGATGGAGCATTGTTCCTCCACCTGGACACGGGACAGGTCCTCGTTACTCCTTGTGAGTGGCATCTCGTCTTGAGGAAAATATGAAATTCTATAAACAATGAACAATATAAGAGTTGCGTCTGGCAAGAAGCTTAAACTAAAGCAGCGTCAAAACGCTTTGCTTTTCAAGTATCTTACTAACTAAGACGCGCGCGTGATCGCGGCGCGTATTCAAACAAGTGAATATCTCAAATGCACGTCTGCAATGGACGTGTTTAACTATTGTATAATTTTAAGCTCTTCGCACTAAATGCGGATTCTGAAACAAAATTAATATATCGTATCAAAATATGGCCCTCTCATCGAGCTGAGCCCGATCCGTTCCTCCCCATTTCAGGTCCGCTGGCTGGCTGGCTTTTGAATCAAGACACAAAATTCGAAGTGATGTTGCTCAAGTGACTATTACATTATTGAAGTAAGAATGAATTTAAGTACGTTAAAGTATGAATGAATTTACGCAAAAGATGACAAAGGTATGTAAGAATCAAAAATGTACATGGGTCGTTTCCAGAGGGGAATCGCCCAGTTTGTGGGACTGTTCACCCACCCGAAATTCCTCGAAAAGAGAGGAGCAAAGGACCAAAAATAACTATGTTGCTGCTTGACTCAACTTCAGCAAATGGTTCAAGTCTGGCCAAGCTGCAGGGACGTGTAGGCGGCACCACGCCAACCCCACGTAATCCACCACAGCTTGAACCAAACCCAAGCCAAAAGCCGAAGCTGGGTCAAGACAACAAGGATTTCAAAATTTGGGACAGCTTCCCTACATAAAGTGGGGCAGGGGCCCTTCGGTTGACCGGGACAGGAGCGGCGGTAAACCACCACAACCTGTTATCCGCGGCCAACCTCCAGGTTGCACCCAGAGTCAAAAAACTCAAAAAGACGACAAAACAGGAAGCTGCCCAAGAGGTAAACTAAAAGGAAATGAATTTAAAAGGAAAGGATTGGGAAGGATGTTTGCGGCTAGTAAGGAAAGAGCGAGCGATGCAGGTCTTAATTCAAGGGGGTTTGTTCTCTCGAACGAAGAATATCGAATCACAAAGGAGGCGACTCTAAGACCTTCTAGTGAGAATGGAATTATTAGGATTTAAAGACGTGAAGTCTTAAAGGGAGTATGAGTCGAAACTCATAAGTATTTTCTCACTTTGGTGTGGGTTGCCCAAAACGAGTTTCGGGCCCCACGTTGGGCGCCATTTGTAGCGTTTGTTAAGATGAGGATGGCCTTAGCACAACTTAGAACCAGACCGCAGTCCAGAACCAAGAGTGCTAAGGTCGGAAAGGAGAATGGCTGCTGCCATTCAAGAGGCAAAACAAAAAAAGAATTGCCCCGAGAGCAGGGTGCCCTAGAAATGGCCGTAAAGGCCCCTTGTCCGCATTAGCGGAGCACCCTTTAACCAACCCCGACGGATGCTGGGGTGCCGCTTTGCTAGCTCGCTGCGGCTGGGGTGGGTTCTTTAAACAAATGGGGATGGTTGGCTCTCCAGAAAACGGGATGCTACGTATATTCATCCGTCATGAATTGTAGCCACAAACTGGTATGTAAAATACCCAGGGACCAAAAAGGGGGCATCGTTCCGTACAGGAAACCACCCAGGCTCTGCAACATGGGCTGACTAAGCAGACCCAGTGCTCGTGACAACGCACGGAGCCAAAAATTGAAAAATCTAAAAACGGGAAAATAGGAAAAACGCTACCTCTCTTTTACAAGGAACCCGGGTGAGGCAGACAGCCCCGGGCCCCCGATGTTAGTGGAGCCCTGACCCCGATGGTCTGGGGTCCTCCACCCTCTGATACTGGCCATATGGTTCAAAATTCAAAAAAAATCTCTCAAAAACTAATCAACAAACAGAAGCTAACATTATGGATGGCCAGTATCCCTCCCTTGAAAGAGAAAAGCAGATAAAAAATCACGAAAAGTCACGAACAAACTACATTATTATTTGTAGGCCAGCCAGGCCACGCGCAGACCCTGAAAAGTAAGAAGAACTTCTTAGGCTTTCGCCCAATGAGAAGGCCGCGATGTAATATTTAACTTAACATTTATTCTTTTTTTTTCCTTTATTCGAATATTCAACAATCGAGATTTCAGATTAACCTATCCGGTATAAGACACCATAAATGATTACGTGAGTATGTGTCTAGTACATGAAACCGCGATCTTGAGTGACTTAATCAACGCAAACATCTTCTACAGACTTGTCACTGGTGTACAAATTTCGGAACTAAAGGGATGGTAGTTACGTTGGCCAAGTATGCCATAAAAATTTTCAGGACAGATCGCTTCGGGATCACTATTGTTGTTACTTTAGATAGCGAGTTCACCGAGGCTAGCAAAAAAATATACTTTTTATTTTCTTTTCAACTAATATCCGAGTACTACCATTATCGTTAAAAATCGGAAACCGCAACCAATGCTAAACGACGATCATTTATTATTTCGGATTTCACTACAGGTCGAACAAGTATCTTGTAGGATACCATTTGAAATTTAGGACGTACCATGTAATAGATACATTTATTCATAAAATTCAACTAGATTGCCTGAACTTCAGTAACATAATTATTCTTATTAGATTCCTACTAAATATTCGTTTCTTCTGTTTTTTTTTTTTTTTTTTTTTCCTTTTTCCGTGCGTTAATAATGAAAGTCTTCCTCAGAAAAATTAGTTCCAACAACTTTTCTTAAATTTAATTTACATAATTCACGATCTGGTTGCTTCAATAGTATGTAGTATTTTGACAACCTTAGGAATTTCTCTGTTTTCAAAACCAAAGATAGGTCCCATTCATACCGCAGCTTGAAAGTAGTTTGAGCTCAGAATACTTCGCTGATTTAATATACGCCATTACACTTATTTCTACAGAGAAACACTTACAAATTCGAACTAACGTGCGATACATTTTAGTGTTGATTTCGTTACCAGGTTACTCTGGTGCATTTGACGGCCGCTATCGCCATTTTTGTTTGTTTACAGCTACTATCAAAAATTTGTCTTTTTATCTTTTCTTCCTCAAATTCATGGACAAAAAGTAATCTAAGTAAATACGCCTTCATTCTCTTCAGATATCAGATGATTAATTAATTTTTACGTTCATTATCATAGCAGTAACACAAATTGTAATTTCTAATTTATCGCTGTCTACTAACTCTCCTTTACATATTTAAATTTTTTTTATCGAATTGTTTTCGCCGAGCAATGCCAGGAAATAATAGCCATACCTGAAGACATGGACGAAACCATTGATGATGCCGAGAAGTGTCGAATGGCTACCCGCTAACACTCAATATACAGTAGGCACCAAAAATCATACCAGCATTTTCGGCTGCAGCAATTGACATGTGCGGCTCATCGGTTAGTCGCAATGATGATGGGCCTTGTGGAGGCGCTTGGGGAGCTGGAGGGCGCTCCGTGGTCGCTGTGACGCCAGCCACTTTTGCAAGATGATTGACATACTCCACCACCTGGAAAGTCTAATCCCTTTGGCAGCACACGTCCAAAGGCCTGAAAATCTTGTCTTGAATTTCCGAAATTCACTCACCGATAAGACCAATTATCGTAATTTCTGATTATAATGGGTGTCCGAGAGGGTCTGCCGACGAATCGCGAGTTGGTTCTGTCCCACTCCGCAACAGTGATATATCATCAGTATTTGATCGTTTCTAACAATTCCTCATGTCAGATTTATAGGTTTGATCTGCTTGCAACACGTATCACACCTCGCTTGTGGATGTGGCCGAGCAGGCCCCTGCTCCGTTACAATCACAGAACTGTGTCGGTAGCTAACATTACCGCAAAAGGGCCATACCGTTTTATCGGACCTCACTTTCACTCTTACTGTTTGGCTTCCACCGATACACGTTTGTGCACACCAACCGCGCGCACTGCAGATGATAATTTCACACGGAACTACACGCAGCAGTTTTTCAAATACACTTATAACCTATAGTCTACACCAATCTCGTTGAATTCATCCTCGAAAGTTTCCAACATCTAGGTAAATTTGAAATTCATCAACACCACGAAGAACACCTCAATCATTCGGTTCATGGGATACGAGGCCCAGATCGCGTTGGCACGGCGGACGTGCAACAAGCTTTTATGGAAGAAACGTCGCAAACCACTTAAACCCGGACTTCTATCCTCATACTTCGGCCAAAAGTATGAGGAGAATTTAAACTTGAACCGACGTGACGCTTTCACAGTGCTTTCCGCATCTAATTCACCATATGCCCGACCTAATTCTTACACTTGCACTGTATTGAAATTAATCGCGGGCGGATCGTGGACCCCGAGGGAAAACATGAACACAGTCTAAGATGTACGAATTCTGATAATAGCCTTTGGCTAAGAATTATCTGGTGATCTAGTAGACGAGAAAGTATGTCAAACGACTCGCACTTTAGATTCCTTATCCATGCTACTCAAAAATACCAGAACTCGAAGTTTACTTCCACGTTTCGTATCCATTGAAACACGCACAAAGCAACCGTTTGCAAGCGACTCCTTCAATTCCACTTTCCAGTACATTCACACAGCAACTACCACAAAAATGCCGGACACTGAGGTTGCCGAAACTTCCGAACGATTGCTAACCGACAAATGTGGGTTATATACGGATATCTGTAAGATGGATATGTAATTTCGCGAAAGATTCACTGTGATGGGGTAGAAAACTTTCGACACAGAGACGAAAATGAACAGCAACCAACATGCCGGCGAAAATGCTCCCCCGAAATGAGACTACGTCTCGTTTGATATTCCCGTCAGACCCTTCTGGCCACGTTCTCGCCGCCACGCTCAAAGCGGCCGCTCGACCACACGACTATCCTAAGACTCTCTCGAATGCTGGCTTGATTTACGACACGAAAACAAGATACCGTTACCGGTTCTTGCATTCGTATCGCCTCATGCCCACCAATGACAAATCGGACTTGCAGTGTCTTGCCTTTCAAATTGAAAAACAAGATACCGCTAGTCCGAATGAGAATAATTCTGGCTAATTTCAAGGGCACGACAGTGCGCGATGAAATTAGCCGTGCAGAGATTTCGGAAAGAAATTTCTGCATGTTACAGCTGTCTGAATCAACACCCCGAACTTTTGAAGAACTTTTAGAGCGTGCAGTCAAAGCCTGTTGAACTTTACTAAGGACGATCACCCAGAATAAACCCAGAAGACTTTGAAAGAGCAAGACAATCAAACATTGACACACTTAGACTTAAACAGGACAGAGATCTACAGAATCATAACAAAAAAAGACAACCGACAAAGGACTATGAAATTGGACAAACTATATACGTTAAACAGAACAAAAGAAAAGGCTCAGAACTAACGCCTCGCTTCCGTCAGGAAATAGTTAAAAAAAATAAAAAAACTACCATTCTTACAGAATCCGGGAAACGTGTCCATAAAGATAAAATTCGGAATTGATTTCTTTCCAGATGCCTCATCTGCTTGACCAACGGCACAATACAAATACTAGACTACACAAATTCACAAATGGTATCCTTTAGCGTAGGACTGGCCAAAATACGTGACGGAAATTTTAAAATCATCCATACGATAGACGTTAACCAGTACGAGAAATTCATAACCAGCACGCATGACATCCTTAATCTGCCCATAGTTCAGCACCATCCACCGTCTCGCTACCTACCTCATGAAATCGAATCAAATCGAAACATTTGTTGAAAACCTAGTTCCTCATAGGACAAAGAGATCACTAAACTTCATAGGAACAGCCTGGAAGTGGCTCGCCGGGAATCCGGATCACGAGGACTTTATTACTATTAAAGAAAAAATTAACAACGTTTTGGGAAACCACAATAGGCAAGTTGTTATTAACCAGTTGTACAATGATCGAATTAATAATCTTACCAAAATTACTAATGAAATTCAAAAACTGCTAAAGAAAGACACTAAGAGTAGCACCAACATTGTTTAAGAAATTCAAGCTAAAATCAAACTTATGAAAGAAGAATTGAGAAATATAAATTTTGCCTTACATTGGGCCAAAGCTGGAATTATAAATTCATTAATTTTATCCAAAACAGAAATTAAATTAGCCATAGAAGCATTGCATAAAGAAAAATTGCCATTCTCTTCCATCGAAGAAGCATTAGATTTCGCAGAAATCAAGATTATTTCAAATCAGTCCACAATTTTATGTATAATAAATATTCTAATGACTAGGAAGGAAACATTAACACACTTTTAATAAAACCAATCAAGAAAAGAAATCTGGTTAATGATATTGTATTCAATAGAATTTCGGAAGGAGAGGACAAAATTTTTGCAACAACTAAAAATTGTAAAGAATTTAATCAAATTTTGATTTGCAAAGAAACTGAAATCATTGATATAAGTAGTTTGGTTGCTTACCAAGGTTGCTCAGAGGTTCAAACGCTACCTGCAACAAAACATCGGGACACCATATCCCTACAATCGATGAGATCTCGACAGGCATCATACTCCTTAACGAATTTTCCGGAATCGTTGAAGCTGAAAACATTAGGCACGAGCTAATTGGGACCTACCTGATCAAATTCCATTATATCACCATTGGAATAAATGGGCGACCATACGTTTCTCGAGAGGTGTCAAGCATTCAAGCACTTCCGGCAATACTCGAACCAACATCAGAAGGTGAAGCATACCGAAAACTTCTTTCATTAGAAATGATGCAAGAACTCCATATCAACAACACCGAGAAATTCGAGCTGCTTAAAAAAAACAACATTCTGTAAGAACTTACCTCATATGGACTGATCTCAATACTAGCAACTCTGACCACAGCAGCTCTTTTCTGGAGATTTTGCCCCAGAAAAAGTAATTCCAAAATAATCATAAATTCGCCCATTCCAGAAACTAAGCCAACAGAACCGATGAAGCAGGGCACCATATCACTAGAATCCTCTTCATCCATATCAACCAACCCGAAGAGAAATTCAACAAGGATCAATGACCTACCATATTTTAAAAAACTCTAGCGCACCTAAACCGCTAGAAACACTAATGTTCGAAGAACAGTAGAAGAATCGTGCAGGTTTTGAGTGCATATTCCACCACATGTGCTGCTTATTACGGCCAAACTGTTTCAAATGCCACGATTTACTTTCGTCTTAAGAATGCATTATAACTCATATGGTGGAAGGTTTCAGATATTACCACTGGCATGAATTTCAACGTTTATGAGAGCAAAACACGGGTTAATTATATTCGTTATCAGTTGCTTATTTCACATAATTTTGAAAGCAGCATCTCATATAACATCAATGAAGAAAATGCTCAGTGCCTGCAGCACTGTAACTGAAATTGGTGTTTGGGGCTGCGATCCAAAAAATTTGCAGAACTTTGGGAATTGAAACATCCGTTATTTATTTTCATTGTAAATGTTTCCGGTATGAATACTAACTGTAAGCATTTATTGATACAAAAGTAGCACAACCGACTCGTGCTGGCAACCTTTTGCCAGTATCAAAGCCAAGAATATATCAAATCTGCTTCACGTTGTTCAATTACATTCGAAGTTATAGGAGTATAAAGAAATTTAGGGTTACCTGAAGCGAGTTTTTTTAAATGATCGAAAGCTTAATATTTGCTGTTTATTGTCACTACAATATCATTACCATTTGAAAATTCTACGATAAAACCGCTTAATAAAGATATTGCAATTAAACACAAAACCAACAATAGCTGGCAACCCTATCGTGGCTTTTCAACCAAATTTGGCCTGAATAATGTCTATGACAGGTTTCATTAATTGTATGAAATTCGTATTGATTTCATGACTGCACTGGAAGTTATAGGGCAAAAAGTTTTATTTTCCTGAGCAAATTTCCAAAACCAAAGACACAAAAATTACCATAGCTGGCAGCACCAATCGAATTTTTCAACCAAATTTCTATCAAACAGAGTTTAGAGTAAGGTGCAGCTACTGTGTCAATTTCATGAAAATCTGGTAACTTATTCACATATCATAGGGCAAAAAGCAGTTTTTTTTCTTTGTAATTTTTCAACATGGCACCACTGGCACAGACTTGCCCACAATTCAAAATCGCTTCTATCAAATCTGGTCTTACTTAAGTCCAATGCATTCTGTAAATTTTAGCTGTATCTGATTATTGGTTCGTGAGTTTCCGTGAACAGAAGTTTTTGATGCTAAAAATATAGGTTAACTGGGAGAGGGTTACCGTTCTTGTCCGACATGAAATTTCCAAAGTTTTATTTTGAACGTGTAGATAAAGCATAAGATTTGTATACAGATTGGTTTAATTGTAAGAAACGGACATTTTTTTGAATATACGATGGTTTGTTTGTTTTCACTTCCAATTTTTTTTTCAAAATGAAGACACCAAAATTATCATAGCTGGCAGCTCCAACCGAAGTAAGATCCAGCAATTATGTGAGTTTCGGTAAAATCGAACGATTCAATCAGAATTTATAGGGCTAAAAACAGTTATCTTTTTTAGTGGTTTTTCAAGATGGCACCACTGGCACAGAATCGCCCACATTTCAAAATCACTTCTATCAGACTTGGTCCTATTCAAGGCCAATACATTCTGTGAATTTCAAATAATTCTGCTCATCGGATCGTGAGTTTCCGTGAACAGAAGTTTTTGATGCTAAAAATATAGGTAAATTGGGCAAGGGTTACCAGGCGTGCCCGTTATACCATATATTTTTTTTTTTTTTTTGGTTATGTAAACAAAGCACAAGATTTACATATGAGTGGCTTTTTTTTGAAGAAACGGCATTTTTTCAAGAGAGACGATGATTTGGAGGTTTTCACTTTCAGTGCCTGCCCTAGCTACAGGGTTGCCAGCACGCTCATTAAAAGCTGCACAAATCTACAACTAAATAATATCATGTCCTGAAAATTTCGTAATGATTGAATAGCTCTGTCAAAAGTTATCGGAATTTAAAAATTTTCAAATTTTCCCGTTCTCTTTTTAAGCACCCAGCGCACACATGGGGTTAAAAAATTCCAAAGCATTATCCGATTCATATGTAAAACACGTTAGAAATTTATTTCGTTAACTTTATTTTTGCGAAAATCATTTGTGCACGAAATAATAGGTATATTAAAAATATCACTTAAATGGCCGCCGGCGCCAAAAGGTTAACAATAACTGACATTTAAAGAAACCTGGACCTATTCTGCATATACACCAATGTATCCTGAAAGTTTCAGCTCAATCGGATGGCGCGTTCCCGAGATTATCTCACTGAAATTTTTTGATGATATATATATATATGGAAATATGAATTTTTGGCCGAATCGATTTTAATACTAATGTTCTTCGAACATTAGTAAAAAAACAATTGCGGACAATTGTATCTGAGCGGGGAGGAGTTAACGAACAAATTCCCAGGTAAACTGCAACATAACACCGGAAAGCGGTGCAACATGGGAAAACGATTTCGCTGACGATATTCAACGTTCCCACGAAAATGCTAGACATGCCGTCAGCATTTTCGTGCTAATATAAGAAATATGTATTATATGAAAATTTTCAGTTATTAATTGTAATTCGTAATAGCCAGGCTTTGCCTGAGAAATAAATTTTTTTCATTCGAACAAACTCGCGTTTGTTAATTTATATATAGAAATATGAATTTTTGGCCAAAGTGATTTTAATACTAATGTTCTTCTTCGAACATTAGTAAAAACATTTTTTTCATTCCCAAGGAAGTTACTTTTCACCCCACCTAGTAGATCAGCCTAGTATCGAAACTAGTTGATCAGTATAATAGAACTAAACACCGTGTTATAAAGATGCGTCCTAATGACGTGAATGCAACCAACGAAGTTGAAATACTTTCAGATGTTTATAGAAAAGTTAAGGTAACGTCAAAACCTAAATTAAAAAAAAAAAAAACTCTAGCGCACCTGAACCAATAGAAAACTAATTTTCGAAGAAATTGTCTTTGAGTGACAAAAAAATGTGGAAAGACGTAATACACTTTTTTGTAGAATCATAGCAACCATTCCTCGTTCAAAGCAACAGAACTCAACTATAACACAAATGATGAAAATGTTCAGTGCTGGCAACATTTTCCCAACGAAGCAGCAATAAGTTAACCTTCACAAGCTCATACTTAAATCAACTTATCCTTTGAATTTCGTTCTCATCGGAGAATTTCGTCGAAAGCTTTAGCGGTTAACGTTGTTTGAAGCTGCCATCCAAAAAATGTTCAAAACTCGGAAAATTTAAAAATTGGTTTCTTAGCTTTATTGCAAATGTTTTGCATATGAGTAGGTAATTTGAAGCATCTGTTGATGCGATAGTTACGAAAATGGCTAAAACTCGTTACCCTGTATCAGCAGCAAAGCAAAATATCTACCAAATCTGCTTCACGTTAAACTAAACCCAACCAATAAATTTCGTTTCGATTGAATCACTGCGCTAGAAGTTATACGGGTGAAAAAATTTTTAGGGTTACCACACTCAAAACTTTTCAAATTTTTAAAGCGTTAATATTTGTTGCTAATTTTTATTGAAGGATCGTTCCCATTTGCAAATCTAATGACATAATCGCCCAGTAAAGAAATTCCAAAAAATTACAAAGATGGTCATAGCTGGCAGCCCTTTTACGATTTTTGTACGAAATTCCTATGACATTTGGCTCACATTAAAATGTATTTACTGCATAAACTTCATTTTGATATCATGACTGCACCGGAAGTTATAGGGAAAAAAGCTTTATTTTGCTGAGCAAATTTGCAGGATTTAGGAGACAAAAATCACCATAGCTGGCAACCCTAATCTAATTTTTCAGCCAAAATTTCACCAAATGTTATCTTAAGTAAGATCCAAATATTGTGTGAATTTTGTTTAAATCTGATGGCTGAATCGGAAGTAATAGGCCAAAAAGCTGTTTTTTTTCTCAGTGATTTTTCAAGATGGCACCACTGCCACAGGGTTTCCCGCATTTCAAAATCACTTCTATCAGACCTGGTCCTAGTTGATACTAACATGTCCTGTGAATTTCATTACGATCGGATAATCCGGTCGTCAGTTCTCGTGAACAGAACTTTCGAGTGCTGAAAATAGAGGTAATTTAGTGATGGGTTGCCGTTCTTGTGCAAATCGGAATTTTAAAAATTTTAAATTGACATGATGCAAAAACGTTAAAATTTATCAATGATTTGAATTTTTTGTCCAAAATCAAAAATCTTTCAGGAGGTTCAATGATTTGAAGGATTTTTTTTTCAAGAGCCTATCGCAGCTACAGGGTTACCCGCACGACCTTGGAAATCCATGTGTATTAAACTTTAGTCAACATCAATACGCTCTGCAAATTTCACGATGATCTAATGTTTTTGTCAGAAGTAATGACAAATCAAAATTTGAAAAAAAATCCTTGCCTACTTTTAGGCACGCTGCACCCACATACGGCACAAAATTTCCAATTCTTAACCATCGGCAAGCTTAGAACATAATAAGTTTTCATTCCCAATACTTTTTTTGAACGAAAATTTTCGCTGCTTGGAAATATAGGAGTACCTCAAAATTCACTAAAACGCTCGCCGCCGCCAAAAGGTTTAGGATATCTGGATTTGAGAAAGTCATGGACCTACCTACTAAATACATCTACGTTCTCCGAAAGTTTCATATCAATCGGATTGGCCATTCCAGAGATTATCTCCCTTAATCATTTTGATGATATATATATATATATAAAGAAATATGAATTTTCGGCGAAACGAGTTTAATACTACTTTTCTTCGAAAATTAGTAAAAACTAATGAAACACTAATGTTCGAAGAACAGTAGAAGAATCGTGCAGGTTTTGAGTGCATATTCCACCAGATGAGCTGCTTATTACGGCCAAACTGTTTCAAATGCCACGTTTTACTTTGGTCTCAAGAATGCATTATAACTCATATGGTAGAAGGTTTCAGATATTACCACTGTCATGAATTTCAACGTTTATGAGAGCAAAACACGGGTTAATTATATTCGTTATCTGTTCCTTATTTCACAAAATTTTGAAAGCAGCATCTCATATTACATCAATGAAGAAAATGCTCAGTGCTTGCAGCACTGTAACTGGAGTTGATGTTTGGGGCTGCGATTCGAAAAATTTGCAGAACTGGGAATTGGAACATGGGTTATTTATTTTCATTGTAAATGTTTCCGGTATGAATACAAACTGTAAGCATTGATTGATACAAAAGTAGCACAACCGACTCGTGCTGGCAACCTTTCACCAGTATCAAAGCCAAGAATATAGCACATCTGCTTCAAATTGTTTAATTACATTCGAAGCTATAGGAGTATAAAGAAATTTAGGGTTAGCTGCAGCGAGCGTTTTCAATTAATCGAAAGCTCAATATTTGCTGTTTATTGTCACTACAATATCATTCCCAATCGATAAAACCGCTAAATAAAGATATTGCAATTAAACACAAAACCAACAAAAGCTGGCAACCCTATCGTGGCTTATCAACCAAATTTGGCCCGAATAACGTTTATTATAGGTTCCATTAATTGTAAGAAATTTGTTTTGATTTCATGACTGCACTGGAAGTAATAGAGCAAAAGTTTTATTTTCCTGAGTAAATTTTCAAAACCAAAGACACAAAAATTACCATAACTGGCAGCACCAATCGAAGTTTTCAACCAAATTTCTATCAAACAGAGTTTAGAGTAAGGTTCAGCTACTGTGTCAATTTCATGAAAATCTGGTCACCTTTCATAGGGCAAAAAGCAGTTTTTTTTCCTTTGAAATTCTTCAACATGGCACCACTGGCACAGAGTTGCCCACAATTCAAAATTGCTGCTATCAGACCTGGTCCTACTTAAGTCCAATGCATTCTGTAAATTTCAATTGTATCTGATTATTGATTCGTGAGTTCCCGTGAACAGAAGTTTTTGATGCTTAAAATATAGGTTAACTGGGAGAGGGTTACCGTTCTTGTCCGACATGAAATTTCCAAAGTTTTACTTTGAACGTGTAGATAAAGCATAAGATTTGTAAACAGATTGGTTTTATTGTAAGCAACGGACATTTTTAGGATATTCGATGGTTTGAATGCTCTCACTTCCAAATTTTTATTTTTTCAAATTTAAGACACCAAAATTATAATAGCTGGCAGCTCTAACATAATTTTTCAACCAAACTTCTATTAAACGTGGTTTGAAGTAAGGTTCCGCTACTGTGTGAATTTCGTTAAAATCGAACAATTCAATCAGAATTTATAGGGCTAAAAGCAGTTGTCTTATTAAGTGATTTTTCAAGATGGCACCACTGGCGCACAATTGCTTGCATTTCAAAATCACTTCTATCAGACTTGGTCCTAGTTGAGACTAATACATTCTGCAAATTTCAATTAATTCTGCTCATCGGATCGTGAGTTTCCGTGAACAGAGGTTTTTGATGCAAAAAATATAGGTAAATTGGGCAAGGATTACCAGGCGTGCCCGTTATACCATATCAAAATTTTTTTTTGTCTATGTAAACACAGCACACGATTTACATATGAGTGGCTTTTTTTTGAAGAGGCGGCATTTGTTCAAGAGAGACGATGATTTGGAGATTTTCACTTTCAGTGCCAGCCCTAGCTGCAGGGTTACCAGCACGCTCGTTAAAAGTTACACAAATCTACAAACAAATAATACCAATATGTTTTGAAAATTTCGTAATGATTCAATAGCTGTGTCAAAAGTTATCGCAATTTAAAAATTTTCAAATTTTCCCGTTCTCTTTTTAGGCACCCAGCGCACACATAGGGTTCAAAAATTCCAAAACATTATCCGATTCACATGTAAAACAAGTTTGAAATTTATTTCATCACCTTTATTTTTGCAAAAATTATTTGTGTATGGAATAATAGGTATATTAAAAATATCACTAAAATGGCCGCCGGCGCCAAATGGTTAAAGATTTTTAACTTTTTGTGAAACCTGGCACTATTCTGCTTATACATCAATGTGTAATGAAAATTTCAGTTCAATCGGATGGCGCGTTCCTGAGATTTTTCCACTGAAATTTTTTGATGATATATATATATATATATATATATATATATATATATATATATATATATATATATATATATATATATATATGTATATATATATATATATATATATATATATATATATATATATATATATATATATATATATATATTATATATATATATATATATATATATATATATATATATATATATATATATATATATATATATATATATATATATATATATATATATATATATATATATATATATATATATATAGAAATATGAATTTTTGGCCAAAGTGATTTTAATACTAATGTTCTTCTTCGAACAATAGTAAAAAAGGTTAGTTTGTACGTATTAGTAAATATAAGCATATATTTTAAAAGGCTACACACCAAACTGAAATTTTTTCAACAAAAGATGTAAGAGAAGCACAACCACGAACATACTCACTGGAAGACTTTCAGGGAAATTTGATACAAGGAGAGTTCTGTGAACCTACGTTGATGCATACCTTGTTGAGAAAGTTATAAGAAGAATGGGAAAACGTGTTTTTGTCAATTGACTTGGTTTTCCTTCTCATCACAATTCCTGGATAAATTTAAAAGAAATGCTTTAAAAGCGAACAACATTCATTCGAGATGTTGTGTTTAAAGCGAGAATATGATCGCGTCAAGACTTTTGCCAATTTAAAAATTGATGAAAGAAAAATACTTAAGCTTGCTCGTAGTAGATTCTTTTACACAATCATAAAAGACCAAGTCAGATGTTACTTCTGCTCGGTCACCATGGATGCATTCAACGTCGAGAGTCGAGAGTGAGCACTTGCAATTGTCATTGGAATATTTCTACGCCAACGACATAGACGTCTGTAGACCCATTGCATCAAAAAATATTCCAGAATAGAGTACTGCCTGTACAACCTATTGAAATGTGTTGGTCTCGGATTTTTCGTTGGTTAATTTATATGTGAAGCTGTTTTAATATACAATTATTTTTCCAAGTAAAATATCAACAATTTTATTTCAATCTAAATTTGTATAAACAAAAAACCAATAAAGCTTATTACCACTTTAACAAGCAAACGTTTTTATTTACCTGAAATTCCCAGCACCATGTACCATCTAAATACCACAAAGAAAATACAACATGTTTAATAATACCTGAACATTGACCTTCTCTTCTGCAGCCAGCGAATAATCTTTCTGTTTTCATCTAAATATAGTCACTTGGAAACATCATAAAATCATTCATTCAGTTATGACACAATCTCTGCAGCGCGTAAAATCACCATTCATGCATACCCGACATAGGTCAGTTATGACACACCAGGTGTGTACAAACGAGTTACAGTTACAAGATCAGGCTTTGATCTATGAAAAAATTGTAAATAAAACAACACTAGTTTTCTTCAATGTTACTTATTACGCCGAGGACAAACTTCTGAGCACCAAGTCTGCTCGCTCTCGAGTATTTACAAGATGTTGCTTATACGTAACTTACATTAGTTTTATGGCCATTGCTTATTCTATGTGAAACCTAAAATACATTGCCGTATCTTATCTGCATATTTACAACCCTTGCAGATGGGCTTCGCACATTGTAGGGATTTACGTTGCTTATTGCTGTCGTAAATCCATCCTTACATTTTCTATTTGATGTTCCGAACAAGGAAAAATAATATTGTTCCATGTTCGGTAAGGAAAAAATGTTGTACACGAATGTGTGGGAACGTCGTTAGGTAGTGGCGACGTAACTCCTCCCATCCATGTTTTGAATCTGTCCTCAGATTTTGCTTTCTTTAATGCGTATTTCAAATGAACTTATTTTTTGTATGATTCAAACGAACGTAACTTATATTTTCTAATTTTGCTTATAATTTAACACATGAATACGTAAGATTATTTCATATATATTTTTGAGGATCAGGATACCGTTTACTTTTGTTTTTTGCATATCATGATTGAGTTTTTCTTATATATAAGATTACTTTGTTTCATTTTTCGCTAGGAATTTATATAAAGATGTTTTCGCTCATTTTATTGTTAAAATTTATTGCTAAATAGTGTACATGCATATTCAAGGGTAGTGTACTATCAACGGTAGTTTATACGATAGTGAAAAAGGTTGAACAATCGATATTCGTTCTGTTTGTTTTATTTTTGAACAGGTTTTTAAATTTACATGGCTAATTCGTTTTTGTCAATCAGGACGTCAGATTTAATATTTGTCGTATTAAGTTATGTTTGAGCTTGCTAAGTTAGCATTTTGAAACTAATTGTTGGGTTGGTTGTTACCTGGAGCATCGTTTTTCCCATTGTCTTTGAAGTGATAAATTTTACGATTTCTTTTGAACCTTTGTGGGTGAATATTATTCGCTTGATTTGCTCTAGAGAATCTAGGCTCTAGCTTAGTTGGATGTGGGTTCTGAACGAAGTTTTTGTTAATGTCACAACCGGGCCTATTAACATTTAGTTTGTTTATATATTTTTCTTTGTATTGCTTTAATCTTTCATAAATAGTTTTGTTGTCTGTTCTACATTCGTTGAAAAATATGTCCGCAGGCTTTTCTTTATGCGCAGAGTGCTTTATGTTATTATATACCTTTAGGCATTCTTCTATAGGATTTAGATCTCTTAAATCCTTGTCTTCCATCTTTTGACGTAGGTAGAATGTCCTTATATTCTCATTTAAGGTCCGATGCGCAACTTCAATGTCCCCATTTCCTGTTTTATGGTGTGGCGAACAGAAATGTATTTCTACATTCTCTTTGAGCAACCAATCTTTGGTTTTAGCGGAATTTAGTGCTCCTTCGTTATCTGTAACAATTTTTTTTGGTTTGCCTATTCTATTAAATATCCTCCGTAGAGCTTGTATGACTGTGTCCCATTGCCTATTTTTCAGTGGCGAAATTGTCATAAATTTGGAAAACTTATCTATACAAGTAAGATAAGGAGAGTATTTATTTTTGAACCAGATGTCTATATGATAAATGTCACGTATATTTTCCGGAGTTTCAGTCATTTTAAAAGGGATTTTTATTGGGTTTCTTTCGTACTTATTTTGAGTACATATTTCGCATTTATTAATGTAATTTGAAATTCGCTCTTTCAAGCGCGGGTAAAAGAATTTGTTTGAAATTATTTCATAAGTTTTAATAATTCCTGCATGGTTATTATTTCTGTGTTCTTTGGCGATTTGTTCCTCGATCTCAGTTTTGGTACAGTCCCAAAGTAATTTGTTAGCCTGAACCACTGAACCTTTTGGGTTGTTTATCCTCCATTGGTTATAGTGTTTCTGAAACAGTAATAAAATTGTTTTGTTTGGGAATTTTACTCCCGTAGTACCCGTCTGTGGTATATGATTTTTCAATATGTATTCGACTGTTTTGTCGTTGTATTCTTTGTAAGTGAAAGTTATTTGTTTACGATTATTGAAACTATTCTTTTTGACGCTATTGATTTTACCTATTTTTAATATGATTTGGTTTTTATAGCAGTTTATGGGTTTTTCAGATATATGTATGTAGTTGGTGTTGTCTTCTGCCGCAGTGTGTTGAGTGACTAGTGAAAGATTTTCTTCCTGCTCATTAAGTGCGTGGACTTCAACTCTTGATAGGGCATCTGCAACGTAATTTTCTTTCCCTTATATATGTTTGACCTCGTAGTCATATTCCATCAATTTTATTTTCCATCGCTGAAGCTTAGCGTTCTCTTCTTTTAAGTTCTCAAGGTAGATTAATGGCTTATGGTCAGTTTGCAGTAAAAATGTCCTGCCGTATAAATATGGCCGAAAATATTTTGTAGCCCATACTATAGCCAATAGCTCTTTCTCAATAGTTGAGTACCTAGTTTCGTGCTGGTTTAGCGTTCTGGATGCAAAACAGACTGGTCTATTATTTTGACTCAATACTGCGCCTAAAGCAAAATTGCTAGCGTCAGTGGTTAAAGTAAATCGTTTACTTAGGTCTGGATGTGCTAAAATTGGATCATTAAGAATGTATTTTTTGAGAGACTCAAAAGACTCGATATATTGTTCATCATGCATGTTAAGTTTTTCGCCTTTGTGCAGATATTTTGTCATAGGTTTAGCTATTTTAGCATAGTCCTTGATAAATTTTCTGTAAAAACCCGTTAAACCGAGAAATGACTTGATTTGTTTGGGTGTACTGGGAAGGGGAAATTTCTCTATAGCCAGTAATTTGTTTGGGTTAGGCTTTATGCCTTCAGCGGAGATTATGTGTCCCAAAAACTCTGTATTTCTTTGCAAAAAATGCGTTTTCGATAATTGAATTTTCAAATTTGCCTTGCGAAGAGTGCCAAAGACCTTTCTTAGAGCAATTTCATGTTCTTCCAGTGAAGTAGAAAATACGAGAATATCGTCCATATAGACAATGCATATTTTATTGATAAATTCTCTAAGTATGTGATTCATTAGTCTTTGAAATGTTGCCGGGGCATTTTTCAGTCCAAACGGCATTCTAGTGAATTCAAAGTGACCGCTGTCTGTCGAAAATGCGGTTTTATGTCTGTCTTCAGCTCTAATTTCGATCTGATGAAAACCTTTCGCAAGATCGATTGAAGTAAAATAATTTGCATTGCCTAGTTTTCCTAAGATGTCATCTATCTGAGGTATGGGAAATTTATCTTCCACTGTGACATTATTGATTTTCCTGAAGTCAATTACTAGTCTATGCTCACCCGGTGTTTTCTTGGAGACTACCCATATAGGAGAATTGAAAGGGGAGTTTGATGGTTGAATAATACCTTGTTTGAGGTCTTCTTGGACTTGTTTGTCAACAAAATCTCTTAGTGAATAGGGATAACGATAATTTTTTTGGTATATCGGTTTATCCGTATTCAGTTTTAGTTCGTGTTTTATTTCACTTGTTAAAGTTAAAGGTTTATTTTTATCATATTCTAAGTCATGGAATTCGTTCTTGATTTTATTTACTACGGCGATTTCTTCGTCAGAGTATTTATTTTCGGTTCTACTTCTGTCTTTATCTTCTTCGTTGAGATTTTTTTGTTCCGCAATAGCGTAATATATTTGTTCTTCGTTTAGACTAAAAGGAATTTTTATTTTATTTATCTCTAAAGTGCTATTATTAAAACTGATAGTAGCTTTGGTAGGCACGAAGATATTCTGACCAATTATGGCGTCAAAGTTGTTTGTTTCTAAAAGGACAAGTTTCCATTCAATTTTACCTATCATATCAAATTCCTCAGGAAAGGTTGTTAAAAATCCCTGAGTGACATAAGAATTTCCGTGGATGGATGATATGATTAAGGGACTATCGAGCTTATGTTGCCTATGCATAGCAACCTGTTTCAAATTCATCACGGAAGTAGAACAGCCTGTGTCGATTAAACACCTCACTTTGATATTGTCAATTGTTAATTGAACAATGGGCAGTTTATATCTTTCTCCGAGGCTTCTAATTGAAAATTTTGGATATTTGACTCTAAGTGTAGCGACGTATCTCTAGATATCGCCGTGTTCATAGAAACATCCGAAGGTAACGTTAAGTCATTACTCTGACGGTAAGGTCGAAAATTGTTAAATCTAACGTTCTGAGAAGAATTTCTCGGCTGATTATTTACGTTTTCGAATCTCGATTGATTATTTTCACTACCGTTCACACTGTTTGCACTAATTTCACGTTTCTTACTATATTTATTGCCATAATGCAGATAACCGGTATTAACTAATACTTTATATGTATCTTCTAAAGTTTTGGGTCTATACGCATGTAATATTCCGCGTATAGGTTCGGGACACTTATTTATAAATGTAGATTTTGCTATTTCGTTTTTCGTTTTAATTAACTCAGTTTTTTGGCTTATGCTATAGCTACTATTATAATTTACTTTTTGGTTCAGTTTAAATAAACACTTACATATGTAATCGTAAAGCTGTCCTGGTGCTGTAAACTTCGCTGCCAACAATTTCTCCATCAACTGGGTTTCATTTTCCGGAGTGTCGAAATGATTTATCAGTAGCGCCTTCACTGACTGCCAATCCGTCGTGATGTGCGTATGTAGTACTTCTTGAGCTCGTCCTGTAATTTTCGTTAACACTTGCTGGTGTAGTATCGCCTTCTGCTGATTCGCTGTTACGTGAGTTTCTACCACGTCCACTGCGTCGATAAATGGGAATAAATCGATCTGAGTCCCATCGAATGTAGGAAGTGCCGAAATGTAGCTCGACAATTGCCTAAAGTCCATTTTCACTGGATCTGGATGGCTTCCTAACGAGAGTTTCCCAAACGTCTCTAAAAGATTGTCCACGGCTGGTTCGAGTTCCGACTGCGCCAGTTACAAGATCAGGCTTTGATCTATGAAAAAATTGTAAATAAAACAACACTAGTTTTCTTCAATGTTACTTATTACGCCGAGGACAAACTTCTGAGCACCAAGTCTGCTCGCTCTCGAGTATTTATAAGATGTTGCTTATACGTAACTTACATTAGTTTTATGGCCATTGCTTATTCTATGTGAAACCTAAAATACATTGCCGTATCTTATCTGCATATTTACAACCCTTGCAGATGGGCTTCGCACATTGTAGGGATTTACGTTGCTTATTGCTGTCGTAAATCCATCCTTACATTTTCTATTTGATGTTCCGAACAAGGAAAAATAATATTGTTCCATGTTCGGTAAGGAAAAAATGTTGTACACGAATGTGTGGGAACGTCGTTAGGTAGTGGCGACGAAACTTTACATCTTGATTTTCACGACGCGACCAAATTACTCAGATCCATCAATTAACAAGATATTTTACGATACGCTTAATGCATTGATCGAGTTTGAGACCAGAATCGCACATTGCGAACGAGGAAAGATAAACAAGAAAAAAAGACATTGCACATGCATTTGCAAACGACACTAGTATAATCAAGTTCAAGGCAGTATCAGCCAAATTGGATCTCGTTCCGATCCGCACAAAAAAAAAACAAATAACTTCATGGAATATACACAATATAATCTACACAAAAACCGTACCTACTCGCACGCATTAAAAATTCAATTCATTCATACAAATTCAATATTGTATGAGTAATGTTATTTAATAACGGATGAGTTTATGAAAAAAAAATATTCATAAACTTGTATGTAACTGAACCACACACCCAAACGAACAAACTCCTACAGCTGCTTATGATTGGCTCCTACATCAAAGATGAGTTATCGTCGTCAACGAGAAACAGGCATCCATGCTAGCGTATTATTGGTTCCTACATCGAGGATGCAGAATGGTGGTCATCGCGTAACAGGAATCCACGACTCTACTGCATAGTTCGCTCCCTCACACCTGTAGCTAGCCTGACTCTTCACACATACACGGCGATAAAAAATGAAAAACCAGCTTAATTCCAGACTATGACACTTTCAATATCTAAAGCACGTGGGTGGGCGGCACCAAAACCAGGACACTTTTGATATCCGGTCCCTTACTCGCATAATGCTAAAAGTATAGAAAAGTGTCATCCTAACTACTTGTAAAGTAATTGTTCGAAGGATACTATATTATCCCGAGTGATTTGTATCCATTTTCCTCGTTTAAGTTCACATTTTCTTGCATCTCTATTTCATTTGTTTTAGGACCTTGTAGAATTTGTTTTTCATTTGAAATTCATTTCCGTAGTGTAAATCCACCGGATTTTAGAATCTCTATGAATTCGTTTCCTTTGTTGATACATTCTTCTAAACTGTGCTCTCCTGACAGTAAATCGTCGTCGAAGAATTCATTTAAAAGAACCGTGCTGGCTTAAGGAAAAAATTTAACTTCTTCCTTCGCTAATTGATGAAGAGTCCTGATTGCTAAGAATGGTGCAGGTGTCGGTCCAAAGGTTACCGTATTAAAGCTGTATTCTTTAATGGGATGGTTTGGATGCTGTCTCCAGACAATTTTCTGATATAAAGCGTCTTCCGGATGCACGTCAACCTGTCTATACATTTTAGCAATGTCAGCAACTATTGCAAACTGATAGAGTCGCCATCGGATGATCAACGAAGTCATCATGTCTTGGATGGTTGGTCTGGTCATGAGAGTATCATTAAGTGAAATGCCTGTGCTTGTTTTTCGAGACGCACCACATACGACATGCAGCTTAGTTGTCGTGCTTTCCTTGTTAACTGTGTGGTGGAGTAGGAAAGTATGTTTACAAATTTGATCGTCTTCGATGCTTAGACTTTCTGTCATATGGCCGAGATCAATATAGTTTTGTATCCAAGCCGAATATTCTGTTTGTAGATCGTTGTTTTTCCTGAAACGTCGCTCCAAAGATAATAAGCTCGTTGTTGCCCCTTGTTTTGAATGTCCTAATAGATCTTTATGTTCTTCGGTTTTGAATGGTAATCGGACTTGATATCGACCATCTGGTTCTCTGACCACGTTACGTTTTTTGTGTTCCTCACATTCTGTCTCTTCTTGTATCCAAATTGTGCTATTTTTACAAATGTTCGAAGAAGAACATTAGTATTAAAATCACTTTGGCCAAAAATTCATATTTCTATATATATATATATATATATATATATATATATATATATATATATATATATATATATATATATATATATATATATATATATATATATATATATATATATATATATATATATACATATATATATCATCAAAAAATTTCAGTGAAAAAATCTCAGGAACACGCCATCCGATTGAACTGAAATTTTCATTACACATTGGTGTATATGCAGAATAGTGCCAGGTCTCAGAAAAAGTTAAAAATCTTAAACCCTTTGGCGCCGGCGGCCATTTTAGTGATATTTTTAATATACCTATTATTCCGTACACAAATAAGTTTTGCAAAAATAAAGTTAACAAAACAAATTTCGAACGTGTTTCACATGTGAATCAAATAATGTTTTGGAATTTTTTAACCCCATGTGTGCGCTGGGTGCCTAAAAAGAGAACGGGAAAAATTGAAAATTTTTAAATTGCGATTACTTTTGACAGAGCTATTCAATCATTACCAAATTTTCAGGACATATTGGTATTATTTAATTGTAAATTCGTGTAGCTTTTGATGAGCGTGCTGGCAACCCTGAAGCAAGGGCAAGCACTGAAAGTGAAAACCTCCAAATTATCGTCTCTCTTGAAAAAATGCCGTTTCTTAAAAAAAAGCCACTCATATGTAAATTTCGTGCTTTTTTTGCAAAGACCAAAAAAAAAATTTTATATGGTATAACGGACACACCTGGTAACCCTTGCCCAATTTACCTATATTTTTAGCATCAAAAACTTCTGTTCACGGAAACTCACGATCCGATGAGCAAAATTAATTGCAATTTGCAGACTGTATAGGTCTTAAATAGGACCAAGTCTGATAGAAGTGATTTTGAAATGCAGGCGATTCTGTGCCAGTGGTGCCATCTTGAAAAATCACTAAAAAAGATAGCTGCTTTTAGCCCTATAAATTCTGATTGAATCGTTTGATTTTGACGAAATTCACACAGTAGCTGGACCTTAATTAAAGCCACGTTTGGTAGAAATTTGGTTGAAAAATTCGGTTGGAGCTGCCAGCTATGATAATTTTGGTGTCTTAAATTTGAAAAAATAAAAATTTGGAAGTGAAAACATTCAAACCATCGAATATCCTAAAAATGTCCGTTTCTTACAATAAAACCAATGTTTATACAAATCTGATGCTTTATCTACACGTTCAAAGTAAAACTTTGGAAATATCATGTCGGACAAGAACGGTAACCCTTTCCCAGTTAACCTATATATTTAGCATCAAAAATTTCTGTTCACGGGAATTCACGAACCAATAATCAGATACCATTGAAATTTACAGAATGTATTGGACTTAAGTAGAACCAGGTCTGATAGAAGCGATTTTAAATTGTGGGCAACTCTGTGCCAGTGGTGCCATCTTGAAAAATTAGAAAGAAAAAAAACTGCTTTTTGCCCTATGAAATGTGAATTAGTAACCAAATTTTCATGAAATCGACACAGTAGCTGAACCTTACTCTAAACTCTGTTTGATAGAAATTTGGTTGAAAAATTCGACTGGTGCTGCCAGCTATGGTAATTTTTGTGTCTTTGGTTTTGAAATTTCTCTCAGGTAAATAAAACTTTTTGCCCTATAACTTCCAGTGCAGTCATGAAATCAATTTGAATATCATACAATTACTGAAACCTATTATAAGCATTATTCAGGCCAAATTTGGTTGAAAAGCCACAATAGGGTTGCCAGCTATTGTTGGTTTTGTGTTTATTTGCAATATCTTTATTAAGCGGTTTTATCGTAGAATTTTCAATTGGTAATGATATTGTAGTGACAATATGAATGTGTAGTGGCTGCTGGTATAACAGCAAATATTAATCTTTCGATTATTTGAAAAAACTCGCTGCAGGTAACCCTAAATTTCTTTATACTCCTATAACTTCGAATGTCATATAACAACGTGAAGCAGATGTGATATATTCTTGGCTTCGATACTGGCGAAAGGTTGCCAGCACGAATCGGTTGTGCTACTTTTGTATCATTAAATGCTTACAGTTAGTATTCATACCGGAAACATTTACAATGAAAATAAATAACCGATGTTTCAATTCCCAAAGTTCTGCAAATTTTTCGGATCGCAGCCCCAAACACCAACTTCAGTTACAATGCTGCAGGCACTGAGCATTTTCTTCATTGATGTTATATGAGATGCTGCTTTCAAAGTTTGGTGAAATAAGCAACTGATAACGAATATAATTAACAAGTGTTTTTCTTTCATAAACGTTGAAACCCATGCCAGTGGTAATATCTGAAACCTTTTACCATACCAACGTGGCATTTGAAACAGTTTGGCTGTAATAAGCAGCTCATGTGGTGGAATATGCACTCAAAACCTGCGTGATTCTTCTACTGTTCTTCGAACATTAGTGTTTCTAGCGGTTCAGGTGCGCTAGAGTTTTTTTAATGCTTCAATTTCCCAAAAGTGTTTCAATTGGTTTCTAATTTCAATGTCTTCATTAATTTCAATTTTCAATGTTTGTACGGTTTACACACCTTCAATATTAATTTTGCCTGAGATAATCCAGCCTAATTTCATAAGTTGCATTATTTAAACTGATGGCAGTTTTCTAATTTCACCGAGTATGAGTTGAACATAAGTGTCGGCTCCCAAAATCAAGTCTATTTTGCTCGGTTGATCGATGTACGGATCTGCCATATCTAGGTTTTCTAATTGTTTCCAAATTGATGTAGGAACGACTTGAGATGGTATTACGTTTGTAAGTTTATTCAAAATCAATGCTTCGATATTCAAGTGTTCGTTGTTGCTCAATAGTAATCGAATTTTCAAAACCCCACTAGGTGTCAATTCTTCGGTCTTTCCAATTCCTGATATCCTGACGTTAGTTGAAGTTCTTTTGAGTCCTAATCTCTGGGTTGCAGATTCAGTAATTAGTAACGTCTGTGATCCCTGGTCTAGCAAAGCACGGAGCACTATGGGTCCATTTATTGCTTCAATCGTCACTAATGCGGGAGCAAGTAATACCTCTTTCCTATTGTTTGCTTTTATTGATTTGATATCCATGTTTGCAGAAAACGAAGTCAACGGTCTAGGTTCAAAAGAAGGAGCATTCAAAGATTGACGATTTAATGCATGCTGGGTGGAAGTCGATGGTTGAGAGTGAAATGCTGTCGACGTCGAGGGTCGATTTTGTGTCTGTGAAGACGAAGTTACGAAGGACATGTGAATTTGAGTCATATTTGTGTAGTAAGGTGTGGTTTGCTCTTTTACACTTCAAACATCTGGATTTGCTGAGGCGATTCCCAACTAGATGTCCTTCAACTAAAAAATTAACACACAATCCATTTTTCTCTGCTACATTGAATTTTTCTGTATAGTTGTATCGCAAAAACGTAGGACAGTGCCTAACATGATGACGGTCTCTACATAAGATGCAATGTGGAAAAGATTCACTTTGTGCGACGGGTACATTTTCAGAAACACGTAATGGTTTGCTCATTTCAATCCCAGCCGCCTCCAATGCTCTTAATCTCTGATGCGAAAATTCTTTCAAATGCTGAAATGAAGATTTCTCCGGCCCACTTGTTCTTGGTAGTTCCCATATTTGCCGAGTTTCAGGTGGTAATCGCTACGTGGTCAGATGGATTAGGATAGTTTCCCACAGATTTTTCACTTTCAAGCTTTCTATGGCTTGCATAATTTCAGTGGTTATATCCATGAGCATCTTGATCGATGACGCCGATTCGTCTGCGTTTTTGACGGTGAGCAACATTTTAAATTGTGTGTTCCGAAGCACTTGCTTGTTTTCCTATCGTTTCATTAGTGTGTCCCAAGCCACTTGGTATTTGGCTTTTGTAGTAGAGTAGTGCCGCAATAACTGTTCAGCATCACCCGACAGACTACATTTTAGTTAGTGCAATTTTTGCACCATGACAAAGAGGACTTATTGTGGATGAGTGAGGTGAAGAAGTCTTTAAAAGACGTCCATTCACTATAATTTCCACTAAATGTGGGAAGCTCTATTCTTGGCAATCGAACATCTAATTCTTCGGATGGTCGTAATGACGGATTCAAATTAAATTTGGACATGGGCGATACCTGTGCCCTTTGGTCCGATTGCAGTTCTTCCAAATCGGTTTCAAAATTTAAACTAATCTCTTCGAATACATTATAGTATTGATTCACGAAGAAGGTATGCTGCAGATCCTTTTCTCCGGTAATTAGGCTCATGATTTGAGAATGTGTCTCCACGAAGGACCTTCTTATGTCTTGGACTCTTTGGAGCCATTTTGTGGCATACGCCAAAGTTTTTCTGGCTTTGGAGTCCTTTCTGAAGTTGCTTTATAATCTCGTGATTTGCTCTAGTGGCATTCCCGAAAAATGGCCCCCTTTAATTCGGTGATTCACCGGCTATTAACAGTGCCCATGGATCAGGATAGTTTTAACTCAGAACTTAAATATATTAAAGATACGGCGAGAAAAAATGGATTTGACGAGAGGATAATTGGAAATCTTGTCAAAAAGAAAAAGTATAGAATACAGCGTGATCTTTTAACGACGTTTTTTACGCAGGAAAAACAAGAAACAACCATAAGAGTTCCAATTATTTATTCATCAGTATTCAAAAAAGTTCGGGTACTTCTTGAACGCTTTGATATTAAAGCAGTTCCAATTAGTAAAACTAAAAAATTAGGTACTATACTATGTCACGTCAAAGACAAAAAGGATAAAAAGGGAAAATGTGGAGTTTATAAAATTACCTGCCGAGAATGCGACAAAATATACATCGGGCAAACGAAACAGTTAGTTGGTATTAGACTAACGGAACATAAACGGGAAGCAGCTTCAGCGAGGAAAAAGAATACAACATTAGTACGTTCAGCAGTAGCAAAGCACATATTGGAGGAGGATCACAACATAACTTGGGACAACGTGGAGATGATCAAGGAGGTACAGCAGGTGCGAAAACTGGACGCGTACGAAAGCTTGCACATATGGAAAACCCCTATGTATAGAAGACTAAACACAGACCAAAGCAACTGTGCATCACCATTGTTCAGGCTAATTTGAACATTTATTTGATAGTGAGGAGGATAATTTAGTTAATATGGATAGTAAGGTAATTAATAGGGAATTAATTGGTAATTAGTATAAGTCAATTAATAGAAAATTAGTTGGTAATTAGTATAAGTCAATACTTTAAAATAAGCTCTATAAGTAACATACATAAGTTAGATTAAGATTAGACTGATAGACACTGAAAAAGAGGGCAGATTACCCTCGAAATATCGATATTTTTCACAAAATTCAATTCGAAAGGAAAAATCGGTTTTTATATTAAAATATTTTTTTGAGCTAGGAAAAAATTGGTACACATTAAATACAATTATATAGTTTCATTATATAATCGTTATATTTTCAAATCATTGTCAAGATCGGTGTGAACGAATTCCGGCCGGGGTTGCGTACGTATATTTCCACTTCCAAAATTAGTGAACAACGATATATTTTGGATTTTTTTTGTTCATGGAATTTATTTTTCTTTTAGTTCTTGCTTACAACACATAATATTTAGTAAAATTTTTATTACTCATAATCTTCATTTCATTTTTATTCATTTTTGTCTACATTCCTTTCTTTGGTTTGTTTTCATGAATATAAATATATTTGTTTTCATGAATTTAAATATATATAATGAAAATTAGATAATTTGGTCATTTTAATTATGCTTACAGTTCTTCTTCCCTTCTCTTCCTTTTCCGTTTATTCGTCCCATGCGCTAAATGTTGTATCGTCTGCGTGCCGCAGCACGAAGGTCAGGTTTGTCCCAAAAATCCACGCCAGACTGAACTAGCTGGCAGGTTTGGCACGCGGGACAGAGCCGAAACTGACCTTAATTAAAATGTTGCACTGACGGCGGCTCGGCTGATTTCGGGTTTCGCGACAAATGGTGTCCAATCATAAGGTTGACTTGGCTTGTAGATTTTCCGTTTTAGTATAGTCTTTTTTTATTACCATCTAGATTTTGTTAATACCATCTAGATTTTGTTAATTTATATTTTTCTCATTGTCGTTCGGAATTTATGCATTAGTATATTCTGCTTTGTTTAGTTAGTTTCGATTTTCTATTCTTGCTCCGTATGAATAATTTGATGGGCTGGGGCGATATTTATTCCCTGGAGCACTTGATTGCCTCAGCAGTTTTTTTTCTTCTCTTTGGCCGCATTTGGTGTTTCAGATTATACATATTGGATTTTAGTTCAATTAATATTTTTTTTTCCTCTTTTCGTAGTTTAAAATGTTTTTCCTTTATTTCATTTCGGTCGAACGGTCGTCAGAGCAACATTGGCGCCCGTTCTCGTGTTACTTCGTTTTGTGCAGTATTTGACAGAGGGACGCCTCTTTTCACTTTTTATACTGACTCTCAGCTTGAGGCGAAGCAAAAAGCACCACTCGAGTTGAAAGCCGCTTAAATATCCTTCGGTTGCGAAGTCACTTGGCCCAGAGGCAAGCATTCTACAGCGCCTTGAGCCTTTTGTTGTTTCTTGCAGGGAAGTTCGATGGTACTAGATCGTAACTGAGTCCACCGGTTTGACGGTGTATGCTTACTTGAGTGTAACATTGAGAGCAGTTCACGAAATAGGGTCATCGAATTTTCTTGACTCTGCAGAGAAGTTCATTTTGTTGGCCACTTCTTTTACCATTTCCTAAAATCCCATTTTCTCATTATGTGTTCAGATTTTATTACCTTCTCCTTTCCTTCAAAAACATCCCTACGGAAAGAAAAAATGTAGACAACATTAATTTTTTTTATGATTTGCATCTATTTTCAATTTAGCTTTGGGAAACATCTTTTGGTTATTTTTGACAACCACCGGAGCACTGTTGTTTATATCTCATCATTTGCATTGCACTTATCTGGGCTGGAATTATTGTATCGCTTCACTAGTTAAAATTTTTTTCTTATGGGGTATCGTTTCTCCTTCTGTACAGAATCTATTGATTTTCTATCTACCATCACGAGTTTGCTTAAGAGAGAGAAGACACATTTCTCTATCGGTGCTCGTTTCTATCACTAAATGGGGATTAATGTTCACCACCATGATTGGGGCTGCAGTGGCGTTAATTATAGGGAAACAAGTGAGTTTGATTCTAATCAATTCGAGGCTCCAAATCAAGTGCACAAGGTCATGACGAAACAGTTCAATACACCAAATCCACAACTCAGCACTCAACGGGGACAATTTCGTGTCTGTTGGAATTGCAAGCACCTGGGACATTCCTTCCTAGATTGCTCGATGCCTATTAAGCCAGTTTTTTGTTTTGGATGTGGTTTTGATGGGGTCATGAAGCCTCAGTGTCCCAAATGTCAAGCTTATGATAGTAGTAAGGTAACGGTGACGAACAGGAATCAGTCTGACTCCCCGTGATTCAATTCGTGCCACGGAAAGGTGGATGTAGCCACTTATATCGATCCGGAGTTGCGACGTCTATTTTGACTGGAAGATATGCATCCCAAATCTCTTTCACTTTAGAACGACAATATCACATCATACCCACTCACATCCAACCCATATGTTCAAACTCAATTCTTTGATGGTCTTTCATTTTCTGATTCGAGTATTGAATCCACATGCTCCAATCCCATTGGACCTGTTTGTCTGCAGATGTCCTCGTCCAGGCGGTTCCATCGATCCTGGAGGTACTTCATCGCAAGAAAATTTTTGAAACGCGCCAGCGTTGAGTCGATAGTCACCATTAATGGTGATAATCGCCCTTTCGCCGAAATCCTCATCAAGGGACAAAAGTTGACGGGGTTACTCAACAGTGGGGCTAGTGTCAGCATACTCGGCGCTGGGTCTTTGGACCTGCTCTCGGATTTAGGCCTGTATATGCATTCTATGCAGAACCACGTCCAGGCAGCTTCGGGTCAAAAGAGTCCAGTGGTGGGATATGTTGGCAACCTGGTGCGATTTAACGACTAGAATAAATGGATCGTTCCGTCTCTAACCCACTCTGTCTATCTGGGTATGAACTTTTGGGACCTTTTCAAAATCTCTCCAATGCAATGTCACTCAGTTGAGGCCCTTACAGAGCCTGCGTCCCCTGGTTTTCACCTATTGACCATTAAGGAGCAGCAACGACTCGACCTTGTCATACATCAGTTTCCTTCCTATAACAAAGAGGGCCTGGGCAAAACCAAACTCGTGCCACATAAGATTGACACGGGTTCCGCTCAGCCCGTTAAACAACGACACTATGCTATGTCACCGGTTATACAGAAACTGATGTATGATGAACTCGATCGTATGTTGTCACTGGGTGTGATAGAGGAAAGCCATAGTGCGTGGAGTTCCCCCGGCACCTTGGTGAGGAAGCCTGGCAAGGTGCGTCTATGGCTTGATGCTCGACGTCTGAACGAGGTCACCTTAAAAGATGCATACCCGTTACCTCTCATTGAGGGACTGTTGGCACGCCTACAAGACACCCGGTTCATCACTAGTTTGAGAATGCGTAGTTTGCAAGCAGATCAACTCTCCGAATTCATCATTGATCCACCCTTGGGATCCCCCAGAGAATCCGAGCGGCCAATGCAGCGACTTTTTGTGGATTTTATGGGCCCATATCCTCGCTCAAAATCTGGAAATATCTAATTGTTTGTGGTCCTGGACCATTATACAAAGTTTGTGTGGCTCAAGCCCATGGTGAAGGCTACAGGCGAGGCGATTGTGCGTTTTCTGGAGCGGGAGATCTTTCTGACCTTCGGAGTGCCAAATGGCTTCATTCAGACAATGGGGTCCAGTTTGCTTCCAAAGCATTAGCTCGGCTTTTGGATAAATATGGCGTGAAGCACTGTCTCATGCCACTGTATTCACCACAGGCAAATCCTTCGGAGCAAACTAATGTCTCTACGCTGAACGCAATTAGAACTTTATAGATTCCGATCATGACAGGTCGGACGAAAAGCTCCCGGAATTGTGTTCTGCTTTTCGAAAGGTAGTTCATGATGCTACTGGTTTTTCGTCTCACTTCCTCATGTTCGGATATCACCCTATTCAGCTCGGTTCAGAATACACACTCCTCAGAAGCCTACAAGCTTTCGAAGATGGTGAGGTGCAATTGCGCTCTGGCTGCGACAGACAACGCCTAGTGCAGGACCTCGTTAAAGACAAACTGAGTGAGGCTTACAAAAAGGGGGCTCAGCGCTATAATCTTCGAACGAGGCCACGCAATTTTTCCGAGGGTCGGCAAGTCTATGTTCGCAACTTTACCGTTAGCAATGCCATCGATCGCTTTGCTGCTAAGTTCACTCCCCGCTAAAACGACAAACCGGGCAAGTCAATTACGAGTTGCAAGACGCAAGTGGGAACCTGCTGGGAGTTTACGACTCCAAAGACATACGAGACTGAAAACTGAATGAAAACAACAAACTCAGGTTGATGTGAAGATTGGACGAAATGTGGCATGTTATGCGCCCGGCTTGGTGTGACTTCAGGGTCTGGGTCGTCCCCACGATTGTTGCGAAACAGCCTCGCCACAGCTATCACCCACACACATATACCCACAAACCTTGCGAATGCAGTGCTGCATGCGACAGTCGAATGCATTGCATTGGCATCGAAAACTGGCTTTGGGTATGCATTTGATTGTCGTATGGTTCATTGCATTGCATCAGGTTCGCTGACCTGAGCGCAGCTGATATGCAAAAACTTGCATCAGCTGCGTTATCAGGCCGGTGAAAACGAGAGATGGATGGTCTGAGGTGTAGAGAAGAATTGCTGCACAGCTGAGCAACACGAAAAAAGACGGGACTTGGGGGCAACGGGAGCTGGATGAGAAGACTGGTTGGGATTTGGATCAATAGAGAGTGGCTGTGCGGGCAGTTTTGCGGAGATACTTTGGAAGATTTTGGATTTTAAAAAAAAGTGAAAGTGAGATTGAACGAGTACTTTAAAACAAAGAGATTATCGTTGTTTTTTTTTTTTTTGAAGAAGTGATGAAAAACTTGGAAAGAAAGTATATATTTCGTGAGAATCAATTCGTCAAATGAATTGATTTTTCTTCCTTAATTCGACTGGTGCGTTCCGGGAGTTATAAATGCATTCAAGTACATTGGTGAAAACTGTGAAAAATCTAGTAAAATTACTCTATATTTAATCGAATAGTCAACATTTTTTCCCTCCCGCGAATCGGATTTGAAAGACTTTGGAGGAGCAAAAAAGGAAAAAAAAACAACGATTTTTGAAGTTTGTGCTATTATAATGAGAAAAATTAGCAAGTTTGAATAATTTAACAAAGTGATATACTGAAAACTAAGTTTGTGTTATTGCCATTGAGACAAAAGTTTAACAGAGTGGAAAAGATAGCGCAGTTTTTTATTCTAAATTGGGTCTTTTGAGCACGAAAATTTATTTTTTTGGGAGTTCCTGCTATTATAAAAGGAAAAAAAAAATGTTTGGAAAAAAGAAACGTTTCTTATTGGAAGTCACACAGAAATTTTCAAGGGTCAACAAAATGAGCAAGCAGTTGAGAAGAACTTGGAGTCCGGTGTGGAAAAAATCTGGAGTTAGCATTTAGCGTTCGGTCATTGCAATTCATGCAACACGGCAAAATGAACCTGCACGATAAATCAATAATTTGCCCAGATAAGTGGTCATTTTTTACTAATGTTCGAAGAACATTAGTATTAAAATCGATTCGGCCAAAAATTCATATTTCTTTATATATATATATATATATGTACAAAAAATTTCAGTGAGATAATCTCGGGAACGCGCCATTCGATTAAGCTGAAACTTTCAGGATACATTGGTGTATATGCAGAATAGGTCCAGGTTTCTTTAAATGTCAGTTATTGTAAACCTTTTCGCGCCGGCGGGCATTTAAGTGATATTTTTAATATACCTATTATTTCGTGCACAAATGATTTTCGCAAAAATAAAGTTAATAAAATAAATTTCTAACGTGTTTTACATATGAATCGGATAATGCTTTGGAATTTTTTAACCCTATGTGTGCGCTGGGTGCCTAAAAAGAGGACGGGAAAATTTGAAAATTTTTAAATTTCGATAACTTTTGACAGAGCTATTCAATCATTACCAAATTTTCAGGACATATTGATATTATTTAGTTGTAGATTTGTGTGGCTTTCAATGAGCGTGCTGGCAACCCTGTAGCTAGGGCAGGTACTGAAAGTGAAAACCTCCAAATCATCGTCTCTCTTGAAAAAATGCCGTTTCTTCAAAAATAAGCCTTTCATATGTAAATCTTGTGCTTTGTTTACATAACCAAAAAAAAAAAAAAGATATGGTATAACGGGCACGCCTGGCAACCCTTGCCCAATTTACCTATATTTTTAGCATCAAAAACTTCTGTTCACGGAAACTAACGATCCGATAGGCAGAATTAATTGAAATTCACAGCATGTATTGACCTTAAATAGGACCAGGTCTGATAGAAGTGATTTTGAAATGCGGGCGATTCTGTGCCAGTGGTGCCATCTTGAAAAACCACTAAAAATGATAACTGTTTTTAGCCCTATAAATTCTGATTGAATCGTTCGATTTTGACGAAACTTACACAATTGCTGGACCTTACTTTAAGCCACGTCTGGTAGAAATTTTGTCGAAAAATTCGGTTGGAGCTGCCAGCTATGATAATTTTGGTGTCTTCATTTTGAAAAAAAAATTTGGAAGTGAAAACATTCAAACCATCGAATATTCAAAAAAATGTCCGTTTCTTACAATAAAACCAATCTGTATATAAATCTTATGTTGTATCTACACGTTCAAAATAAAACTTTGGAAATTTCATGTCGGACAAGAACGGTAACCCTCTCCCAGTTAACCTATATTTTTAGCATCAAAAACTTCTGTTCACGGAAACTCACGAACCAATAATCAGATACAGCTAAAATTTACAGAATGCATTGGACTTAAGTAAGACCAGATTTGATAGAAGCGATTTTGAATTGTGGGCAACTCTGTGCCAGTGGTGCCATCTTGAAAAATTACAAAGAAAAAAAACTGCTTTTTGCCCTATGAAATGTGAATAAGTTACCAGATTTTCATGAAATTGACACAGAAGCTAAACCTAACTCTAATCTCCGTTTGGTGGAAATTTGGTTGAAAAATTTGATTGGTGCTACCAGCTATGGTAATTTTTGTGTCTTTGGTTTTGAAAGTTCGCTCAGGAAAATAAAACTTTTTGCACTATAACTTCCAGTGCAGTCATGAAATCAATACGAATTTCATACAATTAATGAAACCTGTCATAAGCATTATTCAGGCCAAATTTGGTTGAAAAGACACGATAGGGTTGCCAGCTATTGTTGGTTTTGTGTTTAATTGCAATATCTTTATTAAGCGGTTTTATCGTAGAATTTTCAAATGGTAATGATATTGTAGTGACAATAAACAGCAAATATTAAGCTTTCGATCATTTGAAAAAACTCGCTGCAGGTAACCCTAAATTTCTTTATACTCCTATAACTTCGAATGTAATTAAACAACGTGAAGCAGATTTGATATATTCTTGGCTTTGATACTGGCGAAAGGTTGCCAACACGAGTCGGTTGTGCTACTTTTGTATCAATAAATGCTAACAGTTAGTATACATACCGGAAACATTTACAATGAAAATAAATAACCGATGTTACAATTCGCAAAGTTCTGCAAATTTTTCGGATCGCAGCCCCAAACACCAACTTCAGTTACAGTGCTGCAGGCACTGAGCATTTTCTTCATTGATGTTATATGAGATGCTGCTTTCAAAATTATGTGAAATAAGCAACTGATAACGAATATAATTAACCCGTGTTTTGCTCTCATAAACGTTGAAATTCATGCCAGTGGTAATATCTGAAACCTTGCACCATATGAGTTATAACGCATTCTTAAGACGATAGTAAAACGTGGCATTTGAAACAGTTTGGCCGTAATAAGCAGCACATGTGGTGGAATATGCACTCAAAACCTGCACGATTCTTCTACTGTTCTTCGAACATTAGTGTTTCTAGCGGTTCAGGTGTTTTTCTGTTTTAATGCCATCTGTCGTCATCCCCCACTTTCCATCCTTTTTTTTGTTTTTGTCGAGACACTCTATCTTTGCTGCAATTCATCAGTTTAACTTCAAAGCTGAATCTGGGCACATAGCAATTGAACTCAATAGCATCAACTGATTTTTTTTATTCGAAATCTTGACTTTAATGAAGCTTTTAATTCCTTTTATCAGTTATGTTCGGAGAACATTCGTATTAAAATCATTTTGGCCAAAAATTCATATTTCTCTATATATATACATATATCATCAAAAAACTTCAGTGAAAAAATTTCAGGAACGCGCCATTCGATTGGACTCGAATTTTCAGAACACATTGGTGTTAGTACATAATAGTGCCAGGTCTCACAAAAAGTTAATAATCTTCAACCCTTTCGCGCCGGCCGACATTTTAGTGATATTTTAAATATACCTGTTATTCCGTCAACAAATAAATTTTGCAAAAACAAAGTTTATGAAATAAATTTTGAACGTATTCCAAACGTGAATATAACAATATTTTTGTCATTTTTAACCCTATGTGTGCGCTAGGTGCCTAACATGAGATTGGAAAAATTTGAAAATTTTTGAATTGCGATAAGCTTTGACCAGATTATGCAATCATTATGAAACTTAAACCAAATATTTCTAAGTTTTAGACTCGTGTAGTTTTTTTTAAACGTGTTGGCAACTTTCCAGCTACGGCAGGCATTGAAAGTGAAAACCTTCAAACCATCGACTCTAATAAAAAAATTTCGTTTTTTACAATGAAAATCAACTCAACAACCAAACAAAACAATACAACCAAAGTAGAACTTTTGAAATTTCATATCACAAAAGAACGGTAACCCTCCTCCAATTTACCTATCTTTTCAGCATCAAAAACTCCTGTTCACGAAAACTCACGACCCAATTATCAGATACAGTTGAAATTCATAGAATATGTTGGTATTTAGTAGAACCAGGTCTGATAGAAGCGATTTGGGAATGCGGGCAACTCTGTGTCAGTGGTGCCATCATGAAAAATTATAAAGAAAAAAAAACTGCTTTTTGCCCTATGAATTCTGATTCAGAAACCAGATTTGCATAAAATTGATACAGTAGCTGAACCTTATTTTAAGCCGTGTGGAAATTTGGTTGATTAATTCGGTTGGTGCCGCCAGCTATGGTAATTTCGCCAGCTATGGCCTTGTGTTTTGAAAATTCGCTCAGGAAAATAAATCTCTTTGCCGTATAGCTTCCAGTGCAGTCATGATATTAAAACGAATTTCATATGATATATGGAACTTATTATAGGCATTATTCAGAAAGAATCTGTTGACAACATAATCTGAATTGACAACATAAACAACAAACATTAAGTTTTCGAAAATTTAAAAACTTTTGCGACTGGTAGCGCTAAATTCCTTGGCACCCCTATAACTTCCAATGCAGTCATCGGATCGAAACTTAATTCGCAGGTTAGGTTTTGATTGTAGCGAGGGTGTAATATGATTGGAGCGAAGAGTTGCCAGCGCGAGGCGTTTTTTTGCTATTTTCGTATCAATAAATGCTTACATTAAGTATTCATATCGCGAATATTTACACTGAATGTTTAAATTTTCTAAGTCCTAGAAATTTTTCGATCCCAGACATTTTTCGTTTTTTGATCCCAAAAATCTTTCTATTCCTGTAACTTTCGACGAAATCATCGGATAAAATCGAGATCGATAGAATTATTTAACTTTCACGTGAGTCAATTGTGGGAGACTTTTAGTTGCAGACCCCTAGACCCGTACAAGGATTGTCGTGGTATTGCTTTGCTTTAGTTGCAGTGCTGATAAAGTGTTGCAAGCACTGAGTATTTTTTTTGTTTATGCTATGTTATACTGCTCTAAACGTTTTGCAGTGTTTGGCTTTCCTCAATCATGAAATTCATGCAAGTGGTAGTCCTAAAATCGTTTCCACCCTATGAGTATAAATGCATTGTTAAGATCAAAGTAGTTTTGCACTCGAAACAGGTATGCACTCAGCATCTGCACGATTCTTCTATTGGTAATCGAACATTAGTATTTCTAGCGGTTCAGGTGCGCTAGAGTTTTTATCATTTCTTTCAAAACGGAACTTAAAATTAACGTACTACAGTAGATTGGATTAATTTAACAAGTATTGATGAGTTCGAAAAGTAGTTGAGTGTCATTTTAAATAAATAGTTTTCATTTATTATTATTAGTTTGAGTGGATGGTTTGCATAACATGTATTGAAGGCATAACGCAGTAACGATATATATAACTGAGCATGTGTATTCTTTGTTTTCACTTTAGTTTTAGTCATTGAATTTTCAGGTTTTTGCTTTTGATTTGTATATTAAGTGATATAGTTTCATTATATAATCGTTATATTTTCAAGACATTGTCAAGATTGGTGTGAACGAATTCCGGCCGGGGTTGCGTACGTATATTTCCACTTCCAAAGTTAGTGAATAACGATAATTTTTCGATTTTTTTGTTCATGGAATTTATTTTTCTTTTAGTTCTTGCTTACAGCACATAATTTTTAGTAAAATTTTTATTACTCATAATCTTCATTTCATTTTTATTCATTTTTGCCTACATTCCTTTCTTTGGTTTGTTTTCGTGAACATAAATATATTTGTTTTCATGAATTTAAATATATATAATGAAAAGTAGATAATTTGTTCATTTTAATGATGCTTACAGTTCTTCTTCCCTTCCCTTCCTTTCCCGTTTATTCGTCCCATGCGCTTAATGTTGTATCGTCTGCGTGCCGTAGCACGAAGGTCAGGTTTGTCCCAAAAACCCATGCCAGATTGAGCTAGCTGGCAGGTTTGGCACGCGAGACAGAACTGAATCTGACCTTAAGGGGACGTAGCCCCTTCAAATAAAAAAAAAATGTATTTTTCAAAGGCTTGTTTTTAATTGAATAAAAAAACATATCTTAATGCAACTTTTTACACATACTTAACACTTTTTATGCTACATTAAAAAAATTAATAAAATTTTTTTGTGGCCCCCTGTCGTCTGCTACAATTTTTTGGAAAATACACCAAAAAAACCTGGCGTGCATGATAACTGTCCTCAGGAAAGTCTGAAAAAACAGACCAAAACGTAGTTTTGATCAACATCAAAGCGGCCTTGGAATGAACTAAAAAAAAAAAATTTGGTGTAAAAATAACAAAATGGCGGCGTTTTTTCGAAAATCGAGGTTTTTTTTCCCCAGAAATCGGTTATAACTAAAAAAATTTAGTGCCGATTTTTTCATCCGTAGTTCATTCTGAGCATCAACATGTGCAGATTAACGTGTTAAAATTTCAGAACGATTGGATAATATTGTTTTTCTTAATCATGCACGCCAACTTGCAAAACGTTGTTTCGAGAAAATCGTGCTTAAAGTTAAAATTCAATATTTTTCGCAATAAATCTTACCGAAAATTAATCTGCGATGCCTGGACCATACAATGTACCTTCTTCTTGCTCATACTCCTCCTCTTCCAAAGATTTTTGCTCCCTTCGAGCAGTTCTGGCCTCTTTAGATGCCTCAGTCAAGTGTTTTTCCGCCTGGTCGATTCTTGCAGCATTTCTATGTTCTGCATGTTCCAGCGCACGTTCGGCAATCGTAACTCCCATTACTTGCATTATTTTCAAGATAGCCATAAATCCTTCATTAAATGTACATGCAGAAATATTTGCAGCCATATTTAGTACGTTTTTCCCACAAAAAGTATGTTTGGGGGCCAAATTCCAAACACAAGAATTATAGCTTTCGTTATTATTCTGCGGAAAATTGCCCAAGCAGCGCTTTAATAAATCTTTTGATGATAAGTCATCATAAATAGGCTTTAAAATTTCTTGTACCTTATCATCTAAAGGTGGAGGATGCTTGAAATTTTTTAATGCATTATCACCAGCTGCCTCCGCCTTGCGCCAGTTACAACAAGTCGTTTCTCCAACAGGACAATAATGCTTGAGTCAGACATCGCTACTTTTACTGCGCAGTTTTTAGGTTGCAGAAGCAAAAACTGCTAACTCTGTTCACACATAGTGGGTGCAACCCGCTACTTTTACTGCGCGCAACCGGGTAGCTGCAACTTCTTGCGAAGGAAACTGCGAAGGTGTTCACACATAACTCGCAGTTTTTGCTGCGCGCAACCTCTGTTGCAGTATTTTACTATTTAGTTTGTTAGGAAGTTTCAACCAGTTGTGTTACTACTATGTATTTCGATGATCCAAAAGTGTTGGCTGCGGCTTGTTTAGTTATAGTTTTGAATAAAAGAAAAAAGAAAAGAAAAAACAGAAGCTGTTGGGTGAGGACGTGGATCGCAAATAGAGAACACTATGAAGCTGCGCATTGTTTGTTAAATGAATTGCGTTTAGGTGACGAAACATTCTATAAAAACTTTTTGAGAATATCGGGTACTGATTTTGATGAACTTCTACTACTGGATGATGAACTTCGACTCCTTTAATAAAGAAAGAAAACACTTGGATAAGAAAATCAGTAAGCCCAAGTGAACGATTAGTCATAACGTTACGATTTTTGGCTGCAGGTAAAATTGTTTTCAATATGTCTACATGCTATCATGTTTATAATTTGTCTTCTTTTTATCCTAAAAGGCGATAGTTATAAATCTTTAATGTACCTGTTTCGTGTGCCCAGTTAACATCTTCCCACGTTACAAAACTGCCGACGCAAGGGCTGCATCGCGACATGAAACCACGATTCTGTGAGATTCAAAATGCTGTCGCTGCAATTTAGACGCTTCACTCTAGTTTAAGAATTTACAATTGTATTCAGTCTAATTTCAACTCTATCAGAATAAACACGGGCTCTGCCCTTAAAAATATTTTTTTTACATAAAACCCGCGTTTGAATTATTAACTTATATGCGGAACAGTGCTAGTGAACAGCTAAAACATAAATTAATGCGGTGCGTTTGGTATAATTGGAAAAAATCGCTACGAAATGTTCATCAGTTGTTGTTAGGTTATGTGATGTTCCGTGTCGATTTACTATCGCGATGCAATTGGTCGTTACAAAATGAAAGTTATGGCTACATATTATTGCCCGTGTTCCATTATTACTATTTAGTACTCGCAAGTACTTCTGGCTACTTCCAACTACTCGCGCTCTCGTTCGCGAGTAGTTCATGAGCAGTTACGCCTTTTTTTGCCGTGAGGTGGCTATGTTAGTTGTCATTGGTAGTGTTAGCTGTCAATAGTGGTTTTGGTTTTTTCATGGTTATGTTGAATGTTTTGGTAGTTGGGAAATTAGAAATAGCCCTCATAATGTGTGGAAAGTTAAAAGATGTAATTTTCTGCTAGTTCCTTTTATATTCTTTATCGATTGTGGTACTTTATACTCGTTGTTTTCTCCCTTTATTTTGAACTGCTCTACATTTGAAAACTGCATATAATTTGACTGATTATAATCTGCTCGTATGAACGAAGATGGCGTTCCTTTTGTGCTCTACTCCCAAGTACTTGCAAGTACTAATTAGTAAAAATGGAACACGGCAATTATTATAAAGCGTCCACGCACAAAAAACTAACGTTTTATTCATATTTTAGCGAAAAAACCGCATGCGAAATCTCGGTGTGTGTCGGCACTGCCTCGTGGAAATGGCAAAATGGCCTAACGCCATGACGTCACAGCGACAACGATTACGTAGCCTGACGGCCCGTACTTCTACGAGGCATTGCACTAATTGAATCGGCAATAACAAAACGAAAAGCTGCAGATGCAACCGCAGCAAAGTTTCAACCAAATCAATATTTTTTTGCTGCACTTGCAACTCATTGAAAAGCTGTTCATACATCGCTACTTTTTAAGCTGCAAGCTGCAACCGCAGTCTGGCTGCAGGAGCAGTTTTCAAGGTTTCTACATTGATCACACATCGCTACTTGCTGCCAACGCAGTTTTTTGTGCTGCGCAGCGCAGAAAGTAGCGATGTCTGACCGTAACTTAAGAGTGTTGAGGGTTCTCATCAGTTGAAATTTTGTGGTGATATGCTGCCCAAATTTACTTGGGCATATTTTCAACTGAATCAGGATTTCGTCGTATAGCTAGGCCATAATATGTGGCAAAATTTTTCATTAATTTTAGTGTCAGTGGGACTTTTTTCGGACCTTTTTTTGGAGACTCTACACTTTTTTTACAGCAATTTTTTTTTTGTTTTTTTTTGCCAAGGTTAACTGTTTTGTTGCTTCTTTTAAAGGAAATGACTCACTTATCTTTCTCTACACTTTGGATTAAGTCGATGTAGCGATATAGCAAAGTCAACGAAAATCATAGAAAAAATTACCTTGGAGCGCTTCGCTATATGTACTCACAAAAATTTTTTTTTTTAGAATTTCAATTTTATATTACTAAAATCATGTTTTTAAAGCTTCATTCTAACATATTCAATCAAAAAACAAAAATCGATTTTTCAAAAATTTGGAGGTGCTATGTTGCCTTAATTAAAATGTTGCACTGACGGCGTCTCGGCTGTTTTCGGGTTTCGCAACAGCTTGCAAACACATAGAAGCTGATTTGTTTTCAATAGGGCGTGTCCAAAAGGGAAATTTCCAAATTGCCGGCCGCTGTTCACTTCGTAGGAGCTCGTAGGAGCATGTCTCAGTACTAACGTTGCCACTTTATGCTGCCATTAGTAGGGCAACTGCAGTAGTCTCCGGACAGTTCTAGTGTCCAGATACTCCGACTCAAATGTTCAGTTTCTAGGAAATATGGTTCACAAACTGATATTTTTTTTATTTTTGACTTTTTTTAATTTTATCTGCATTCCTATTTCAGGCAAGCATAAGGTTGAAAAAATAAAGAATCAGCAGCCAGCTTATAATGCGGTAGCCATTTCAAATCTGCATATTTATTGTCAAAGTTGTGTCCCACGTAATTTTTTGCTGGTGGTAGGCGAAATTTCTAAACGTAACCTATTCCCCTTCTGTAGTTGAATTTCAGGAATTCTTTGTTCTGTATGGATAAAGACCATTATGTGTAAAGTTTTCTGTCTTGGAAAGCATATTTTATGGAAATATTTTTGGAAATTTTTAATGTCCGAAGACTAAAGCCGTTTTTCAGTAGACTTAAAAAATCAGTCAAATATGGTATTGCACATATTGGTTACTTGATAAGATTAATATTAGCTCTAATAAGCTCTAATTTTTATCTTTATTTTCATAACTTTTTATAATGGCTCAGTGCTGTGCCTCCGCGTGTGACAACAAGTCCGATAACACTCCTTTCGTGGTTTGCTCGGGTTTTTGTGAAAAAACATTTCACGCTGGATGTGTAGGCCTAAATGGCCGTATTGGCGACGCACTCAATAGTGCCTCAGGGCTGTACTGGTTTTGCTCCCGCTGCCGTCCTTCGTCAATGGCTCATTTTATATCTAAATTACAAAATTCCAAAACGTGCCTCGAAGACGTTGCAAAGGTCTTAGCTGCTTCCGAGGGAAAAGTAAAACTCTTACTTAACGCTATTAATCCTCTACTGGATTCTGCGATGCCTGCCGCTGCTCCTACGTCATGTGTTTTTGGTGTAGCTGATGTGCCTTTGGTCGGTGCTACAACGCGGAATAAACAAAAGGCTCGCGCACAAGCTGCTTCGTGTACCGAGCCTGCTTCTTCTGTTGCCTCGACTGTTGGCTCACTTCAGCCGTTTCTTCCTCTGGCACATGAACTTCCTGGATCTTCTAGGGGACCGCCGGAACGTCTTGGGTCTCCTCGTGCCTCACCAGTCCCTCATCTCGACGTATCTGCTAGGAACGCTGATGCTGCTTGTGCTGCCTCATCTATTGCTTCTTTGCAATCGAGTCTACCTACATCTCAATTACATGTTGCTGTTAACGACTCCGTTGATGATCTCGGTCTGCATGTAGTCGCGCCTCCTCTCCAAATTTTTGTATCGCGATTTGCTTCTGAAACTTCTGTGGCTGCAGTCGAACGCATCATCTGCAAGAAGATCGGCTTCACTCCTCATATTTTAGATCGCGTCAAATTTACGAAAGATAGCCAGCCTAGAAGATATGTGGCTTCTTTCAAAATAACATTGCCTGCCAACCTCGATATTGTCGCTGACTCCAAATTTTGGCCTCCCGGGACGTTAGTCAAAATTTTTGAAAACCGGCGAAATTTTCGATCATCAAACAACCGGAGAGCTCGAACCTAGTTCTTAAGCGTAAACAATTATCTCTGTATTACCAAAATGTTCGTGGCATGAGGACCAAACTTGATGACTTTAAAACTGCTGCTATTCTTTAAAATGATCACCTGATTTGCTTGTCGGAAACTTGGCTGACTGACGACATTTTTAGCTCCGAGTTCTTCCCTGCATACAATGTTTACCGTTGTGATCGCAATCGTTTGGTATCTAATAAGGCTGATGGTGGTGGCGTGCTTATTGCTGTGCTTAGGGCTCTCAACAGTAAACTTTGCGCTGATTTTATCCCTAGTCCACCTGTTAAATGTGTTGCTGTTTCCATCTCTTTGTCGCCTACATCCTCTTTGTTTGTTGCGTCCTTATATATTCCCTGTAACTTGTCCTTCTCGACTTATGATAAGTTCTTTTCTGAACTTTCCACTTACCTTAATAGCAACTATCCCTCGTCCTCAATCATTATCTGTGGCGACTTTAATATGCCTTCTGTTCAATGGGACTCTTCTTTTCTTCGTATTATGTCCACCAACAACCTTTCTATTGCCTTATCTTCTTTTCTTTCTTCCTGTTCTCTTTCTCAATTTAACTGTTTCCCTAATACTAATAACAAGATCCTTGACCTCATCCTTTCTAATGTTGAGTCCTCTTCGATTTCTCTATCTTCTGTTCCAATACCCTACACGCACCCAGATCCCCATCATCCTCCCGTTTCAATTAATTTGTCTGTTAGCTTATCGAATCGTATTAAATCATCCACTGCGCGCCGGTTTAACTTTAAAAAAACAAATTTTGACTGCTTGTCTAATGACCTGAATTCAATTAATTGGTTTGATTGCTTCCGTGGTCTCGATGTTGACTCTGCTGTATCCAAATTTTACGGTATTCTTACTGATTTGATCTCGTCGCATACTCCTGTCTTCAGTTCTCGTCGCTCCTGTGACCCTCCTTGGTTTACTGCGAGGGTAAAGTGTGCTCTTAGAGATAAAAATTCAGCGCGTTTGAAATTTTTGATATCTCGGTCGGGTGAAGATTATGCTATCTTCTCCCGTTTACGTTCCTCTGCTAAGAAAGAAATTAGAGTAGCACTACTCAACTATTCCTCGTCTGTTGAATCTACTTTAAACTCGAACAACCCTAAATCTTTCTGGTCTTTTGTACGCTCCTTAAAAGCTTCCTCCTCTCTTCCTGACTCCTTAGTGTTTAATGCCTTTACTGCTTCCAACCCTCCTGACATTTGCAATCTCTTTGCTTGATTTTTTTCTTCTGTTTACACTATTCCATTGATTGCTCCACTGCTACTGACTACTTTTCCTTTGATTTCCCTGCTTGTCTCTTCTCAATCGTAACTAACCCAGTAGAGGTTGAATTGCTTTTGTCCTCTCTTGACTCAAACTGTTCCCCGGGCCCGGATGGAATTCCCAATTTCTTTGTAAAAAAATCTTGCTTCTTCACTTTGCGTCCCTTTAGCAATCTTATTCAATGTCAGTCTCTGTGCTGGTCAATTTCCATCCTCTTGGAAGCTCTTTAACATTGTTCCCATTTTCAAATCGGGTGATCGGAACCTTGCCTCTAACTATCGCCCTATCTCCATTCTTCCTTGCCTTTCCAAAATTTTGGAACGCCTTGTTTACAATCGTATCTATGATTCCCTCTTTTGTGTCTTTGCAGCGGAACAACATGGTTTTGTAAAAGGCCAGAGCACCTCTACGAACCTTCTTGAGTTTACTCATGTAGTCGCTTCTGCAATTGACAGCAATAATCAAGTGGATGTCATTTATACTGATTTTGCCAAAGCTTTTGACACTGTCAATCATAAGCTGCTTCTTATCAAACTGAAGCATTATGGTATTCGTGAACCTTTGCTTTCCTGAATCTCTTCATTTTTAACTGATCGCACTTGTATTGTCTCCCTCTTTGGCTTCTCTTCCTCGCCTTTCTCCCCTTCCTCTGGTGTTCCTCAAGGTTCCATTTTAGGACCACTTTTGTTCAATCTATTCATCAATGACCTTCCCACGGTTTTTAAGTCTTCACGTCTTCATATGCAGATGATTTAAAAATCTTCCGGGTAATCAAAAATACTGATGACTCTCTCCTTCTTCAGGATTATTTGCATGCTCTCTCTGGTTGGAGTAACATTAACTGTTTGTCCCTTAATGTTTCCAAGTGTTTTTCTATGTCTTTCTCCCATAAGCTTCACACTCATGTCTTTCCTTATGCTATTGATGGTACTTTCCTTTCTTGTGTCGATCATTTCTCAGATCTTGGGGTCACATTTGATCGTAAACTGAAATTCGACGTTCATGTCCTTACTATCACTAGAAAAGCTTCTCGAATTGCTGGTTTCGTGGTTCGTTCCTGCCACAATTCATTTAGTATTTCGACTTGTGTCCACCTGTTTATCACCCTAGTCCGTTCTGTACTTGAATACTGCAGTCAAGTGTGGTGTCCTCGTTTCAAATACCTCGCTGACGCTGTTGAATCAGTTCAGCGCAGGTTTACACGTACTTTACTTTTTAAATATAGTCTGCCGTATTTACCTTATAGTGAGCGTCTATCTCTTCTCAACATTCCTCTCCTTGAGCAGCGCAGAGTTTACTTGGATGAGTGTTTCCTGTTCAAAATCTGTCGCGGCTACCTTTCATCCTCATTGGCATTTTTGTTCATTGAGCGGGACTCCGTAAGGCCAATCAGGTCCTCTATTTTATTTGAAGTGCCGTATGCTCGTACTGACACTTTCTTCTACTCTCCCGTTTTGCGACTCTTACGTACTCACAATAGTCTTCAACTTGGTCCTCTTCCACAATCTATTGCCAAAATATGGTTCGTAGTAAAATTTTTGATCCTATTTAATTTGTTTAATTTTCTTGTTTATAATGGATCTTTCTTTTCTTTTTTGCTCTACTTCACTTTACTTTTTTATTTATTACTTGAATTTTTTGTATATTTTTATTTTTATATATAGTTATATATTTTTCTAATTAGTTTTATTTTCTATTTTCTTAATTTTCTTCTTTTTTTCTACTTAATTTTACTTTATTTAATTTACCACTTTAATTATTTGTTTTTTTTTTATATACTTATATATATATTTACTCATTTACTTACTGTTTTTTATTAGGTCTATTATTGTAGAATTGGACATTCGTGTTTGTAATGGATTTTTTTTTCTTTCTTTTTTACTTTACTGAATTTTTTACTTTTATTTTTTATTACTTTATTTTATTTTAAACTTTAATTACTTTATATACTTATATTTATATATTATCTTTTAGTTCTTGTTATTTTATTTTGTTCGTGGTATCCAATCTGTAATTGGGCAGTCTTGCCTGTTGTATTGAATACGTACCAAATAAATAAATAAATAAATAAAAGAAAATAATGCTGGTATGATAGCTATTTACATCCTTTAAAATAAAATATACCACCTATCCGAACAAATTAAATTGAAACCAAATACTACGGTTCTAACTAGTAATACTGAACTAAAGCATTTCAGCACTAACATATTTCAGCACTAACTGTCCGGGGACTAGTACATTGACCCTACATGAACCATTTGTGATTATGGTTGCGTAAATTAATGAAAATGATAAGACTTTTGCTGTCGTTTGACAATAAACACCCAAGGATGCCATGGGAAACATATATGTATCTATATAGGGTAAATGCACTAGTTCCCGGAAAGTTAGTGCATTTTTCAATTCTAGTTCGGAATTATTAATTAGGAGCTTAATATTTAGTTTACAAACAAGATTTTTCATACATAAGGGTTAGTTGTGAGTCTTCTGTATAAATTTTGAATTCAATAATATAAATAAGTATGCTGATATTCCAAGTAAATAAACTTGAGCCAAATTGTGCTAGTCTCCTAACAACATGAGTCAGTTGACAACTTTGACCTAGACTTCGCGCAAAGCTTCAATTGGTTGCTAAAATAACGGTTACTATATTTTACTAGAATTTACAGGTGATATATCCTGTAAGGCTATTTAGTTCCGCCTCGATACGATATATACAATATACATGCAGACCTCAGAAATAGTGAGCGCGGGGCAGACTGTCTCTTATTAGGCGTGTTTTTTTTTTTGCTCCGATAGAGAACAGAATATAACTATGCCGCGAAAACAACAATACAGTATAAAACATCAGTGCATTCGCTAAGACTGACATAGGTTGCTGTATTTGCTGTGGTAGCACACAACAGCTGAAAATAAAGCGAGAAAACAACCACTATACACTACCACATTCGATTGAAAACAGAAAAAAAAACTAACAGAAAATTAATTCTTTTAACTTTCTACGTATTATGAGGGCTTTTTCTAATTTCGCAATAGAATTTCTTTACTAGTGAATTCACCGGTACAGGAGTGTTGTTTTTTCCAATGCGTATACTCTATTATTTGCTGGATAGAGGAGCAAAAAAACACGCCTATTGTTTATTTGTTTAACCTGGTGGCTCTTTCAAATTAAAATATTATATACTATACATTCTAAAATTACTCAAAATGAAAGGATTAAAAATTACCATATTTTTAACCTGGTTTCTTTTTATTACAAATACCATGAACGAGAGTAATATCGCCACTCTGGTTGGCGTTTCAAAATTCAGCCATTTATGTTTATGGTTTATTGAATTTACGCAGACGATTAAGTAACCGAACAAGGTACAAAATATTAAACGTTCATATGAATGAAACGTTATCAAAAATGGAATAACCGCACTGTTTTCTCTCATATAATTCAATTTGTAGTTAAAATCTGTCATAAATCTGAGAGATATCATTGTGTGTGATTGCTTCTTGCCAAGCTGGAGCTCGATTTCGAAACAGAATATCATAACATAAAATGATCTGCTGTATGCCTGCGAACATACCACAATTTGAAATTGCTCAGATTCTGCGAACAGTTTGAAGCATATAGTTTTAAATTATCAAAATATGCTTGCTTGCATCTTCCAAATATAATTGCTCTCACAATAATCAATCAGAAAGTGAGTCAAACACTCGCTCTGCCTTGATTCGCACAAACTTTCTATCTACAGTTTGGTCATTTTTGAATGAGCATCGGACTCAAAAACTACATACTCTATTACATAATTCTGCAAAATTTCAAAAACCTATCTTTTGTGGAAGTATGTTAAAATCAATATTAAAATATGCACTCTCCATATATTCCCACCATACATCAAAATACAAATCATTGAATATCTCGAAAGCGCTAAAATATAGACAGAACGTTCAGCACTGCCGCCAAATGCCTACAACGCATAATCATAATCGCAAATGTTTCATGTAACGTTCATGCATAAAGTAGCAACGCCGTTTTTCACGAGATACGCACCAACTAAGTGAACAGCACTCGCCAGAAGCCTCATTATAGCAAATTTCCCTGTTTCCACACACTTCAACGAAGTAAACGGTGAATTTCAGAAGCCGCCACATTGGAATTCCCTTAAATGAATACGCTTCTACGAAGTGAACTTCACTCGCCAGAAGCCGACATATTAGATGTTTGCCCGTTTGTACACGCTCGTGCAAAATGAACAGCGTTCTTCAGAAGTCAGAGTAAAGAATTTCCCTGTACGGAAACGCCCATACAAAATCTACACCAATCAGGAGAAGCCGCTAGGGGAAATCTTCTGCACGAGCATGCTCGCACGGTATGAACAGGTTAAGTCAGAATCTGCCATATTGGAAATCTGACTGCACGAAGGAATCGGCGCAAAGGGTTCAGATGCCGCTCTACCCTTCAGTACCTTACAAATTAAGCATGTCCTCATAATTGACCGCACTAATTGTCGACCTTTTATAACTCAATATTTTTGGCGCAAAATCGTTAAAGTTGTAGAAACACCAGCATGAAATGATTTTTCATGTATATCCATAACTATTAGTGTCGTCATATAAGATGATCTTGGTAATATTATTGGGTAAATTATTTATTCCTTCGCTGATAAGAATTGAAGGCGACTATCAACGCGTAAAACTCCCATCTTTTTGTCCAGAATTGAATTCAACGTTAAAATTTTGGAACCTAACGGAATATTTCTTTTTCGACGCAAAAATGCAATTTCGCGTGACCATAATTGAGTTTGCGTGTCTGTTATCCAATAACTAGATGCGCTTTGAAGTTCTTTTGCTAATAAACGTCCAATGTGAGATGGTTTTTGCTTAAATAGCTCGATTGCTCGATATACATATGCTGTTACTCGCAATAATCGTTTCCAGGAGCTATATTTCCTTGGTTTGATGAACGTTTCATTTTCTGTGGCTATTAACATAAGACTAAAATCGTCTTCAGTTGAAGAAAATAATAAAGTCATTTCAGTATCGATAGTTATTTTTGGCCAGTAACTATTATTTTATCTTAACCTTGAAGGCCCACTTTTCCACAGAAAAGAAAGGACAAGCTTCTTAGCCTTTAACCCATGCGTGACTAAACCTGCCGGATTATTAATTCCAGGACAATATTTCTAGCATCTGATATCTGAAATGGATGTTATTTTCTTTACTCGATGCTCAACATAAGGCGGACTTCAGCGTTTTGATCCTAGAATCCAAAAAAGTGCAATTTCGAATCAGACCACAAAACTTCCTCGTCGAATTTCATCCTCCAACTTTTCCGTAGGTATAACTTAATCGATTTCAAGTAAAAATCGTGTTTTTAAAAAATTTTTTGATCCGTCGGTGGATACTTATCAACTAACTTAAAATCTAAAATACGGGGAACTGGTGTTAACTCTTCCCCTCTTACGTTGAACGTCCTCGTTTAACTAAAAGTACGGTACATCGTTAAGACTCCTTGCATGTTGATTTCCACCAGGTGGGTATAAGGGAAGATTCTGTACCGCGGATGCTGAGTCTTCTATCGTCGAAGTGGGTCGTTTAGATGCTGTTTCGATTATGACCCTGGATTCAGCTTTCTTTTTGCGTTGGTTTGGAATAGCTATGAGCATCAAAATTTGAATAAGGATGTAAATAGGCTGTAGTTGATGCGTTCGGCCGTGGATCTCTAGCTGTTGATGAGATTTATTCGCCTTGTGTTGTTTCATCATTTCGAGTGATAATACTTCAACAAATTCGTCCTTCTGGTTCCCTATTTGTAACAGTGGTGGTAATAACTGAATGCCCGTCATCACTGATGAAGTGAAAGTCCTATTGGCGATCTTTACTGACTCGTTATAGAACTTATTGAGATGCGTGCCTTTTAATTGCATCGCAGTGCCGTTTATGTTGGTTTCGCCGCTAAAATCGTTGAGAAGAATAACTCCTGGTGCAAGCTCTTCCACAGTTGGTACATGATGAGCGTTCGTCGTGGTGCAACATGGTGTTTTCCCTTCAAGCAGATGTGGGATGCAGTTTGTCGAGCTAATATTCTTAATGCTATTCCTATTACAAATTGATAAATCATAGTATGATTGACATTCATTTATGAGGCCATAATAGTTTCCGTTTTCTCTTAGAATTTGCTTATATTCTACCTTGGTAATTTTATTATCTTTTTTCACTGGTTTGACAAGAAATTTTTCAAAGGTTGTAGCTTCTGTTGTTGGAAAATTAATCATGTACAAAATGTGTGTAGAATTTTGAGCAATTTTGACATTAGCAAAATCCAATATTTCGTCAATGGTTTTTTAATTAAGGTGGTTTTCATCTAAGTTACTAATGATTGTTTTGATTTCAGCTCTTGAGAGTACGTTAAGGTTTACAATATCCGCTTTAGCTAACTGGATTGACTCTATTATATTCAAAACTTCTTCTTTTACAATCTTAATTCTGTATTGGGTGCTAAGAGCTAAAGTATTTTCAAATACCTTATCTTTTTTATAAGATTCAATATCTCATTCGTAACATTAGTAATTTTATTTATTCTATCATTATATTTTTTATTAATTATAACTTGTTTGTTATTATTGTTTGTAATTTCTTCAATTTTCCCTGTTAGCAGTATCAAATCGTCGTGGTCAGGGCTTCCTACTACAAATTTCCACGCGGATCCTAAAAAGTTTAGGGATCGTCTTCGTCTAGTAATTCCGATGTTGTCAATCAAATTTTTTATCTGGGATAGTTCGTGGGTTAGGAGAGGATAAAAAGGATTTCCTGATGGTAAGTGCGTGGCGATTAATGTTGATGTTTCGGAGAGGAACTCATAATACTGTGTGACCTGGAATATATGGATTAACTTTAGGTTCCCGTTTAGAATATTTGCTGTACCAGTTTTAATGAAGATGAGCTGAGAGTTAGTGTAATCGAATATATGCACCTCCACTTTGACTAATGCGATGAGGATCCTGAAATGAGTTTAATTGCGTATATCACTTTTGTGTATTGTTCTCCCTGTTTCAGTTATAACGAAAGTAGGTTTGTTTTCCCTAACAGTTTCTTTCTTGTATCTAGCTGTTAATTTTGTACCTTGCCTTTTATTAACTTTTACGAATATCTCTTCACCTAGCGCGTACTCTTTTAAATTTTCCCTGCGTTTATTATGAAAGTCTAAATCTCTCTGTTGTTTCTTTTTCAGCATCTCTATATTATCCTCCCTTGATTTTTCTAGCTGTTCTGGACTTGTCGAGACTATCCTACCATAAAATTCTTCTAGTGGTTTTTTTCCTGTAACAGAGTGCACCGAAAAATTATGTTCATATACTGATCGTTCAAGAAGCTCTTCCAGTGTTCTGTGTAGCCCATCGGCCTTTAAACACCTCATTATTTCAGTTAAAGTACTGTGAAAACGTTCGATTTGCCCGTTTACTTCGCTTTTGTTGGAGGGTGTCTTATAGGCAGTAATATCGAGCTGGTCTTGTATCATGAATAAAATAGATGATGAATTTAGAGATTTTTCTCCGTTGATAACCACATGTTTTGGTACCCCAAAAAAGAATAGTATTTCACGTAGCGGTTGGCGAACATCTTCAATTGCTCTTGACTTGACAACTCTGGCTTGGGCAAGTTTGGAGAATTTGTCTATTGCAGTTAGTATCAATAGACCTTCTGTAGAATATATGTCTATCTGGACAATACCCCCTGGAAATTGCGGAATGGGTGTAGGTTTTAGAATAGGGTGGTTTGGATGCCTATCGTACTTATGCAGCCTGCAAGTGGAACATTGTTTAACCTTTTGTTTTATCTTTGCACTCATCTTCGGAAAATAGTATTGCTCTAAAATCTGAATTTTATTTTCTACTGCATTTCTGTGGGCTCTCTTATGGGTTTTTATTAATAACTCATCCTGTTCCGTGTCGTTTGTGACATCTCGAACCTCAAGTTGAGTAAATCTAATACGAAAAAAAACTCTAGCGCACCTGAACCGCTAGAAAACTAATTTTCGAAGAAATTGTCTTTGAGTGACAAAAAAATGTGGAAAGACGTAATACACTTTTTTGTAGAGTCATATCAACCATTCCTTGTTCAAAGCAACAGAACTCAACTATAACACAAATGATGAAAATGTTCAGAGCTGGCAACATTTTCCCAACGAAGCAGCAATAAGTTAACCTTCACAAGCTCATCCTTAAATCAACTTATCCTTTGAATTTTGTTCTCATCGGAGGATTTCATCGAAAGCTTCAGCGGTTAAACGTTGTTTGAGGCTACCATCCGAAAAATGTTCGAAACTCGGAAAATTTAAAAATTGGTTTCTTAGTTTTATTGCAAATGTTTTGCATATGTGTATGTAATTTGAAGCATCTGTTGATGCAATAGTTACGAAAGTGGCTAATGCTGGTTACCCTGTGTCAGCAGCAATGCAAAATATATACCAAATCTGCTTGACGTTAAGTTAAACCCAACCAGTAAATTTCGTTTCGATTGAATCACTGCGCTAGAAGTTATACGGGTGAAAAAATTTTTAGGGTTATCACCCTCAAAACTTTTCAAATTTTTAAAGCGTTAATATTTGTTTTTAATTTTCATTGCAGGATTGTTCCCATTTGCAAATCTAATGACATACTCGCGCAGTAAAGAAATTCTAAAAAATTACAAAAATGGTCATAGCTGGCAGCCCTTTCACGATTTTTGTACGAAATTCCTATGACATTTGGTTCGCATCAAATGTTTTTTACTGCATAAATTTCATTTTGATATCATGACTGCACCGGAAGTTATAGGGAAAAAAGCTTTATTTTGCTGAGCAAATTTGCAAGATTTAGGAGACAAAAATTACCATAGCTGGCAACCCTATTCTAATTTTTCAGCCAAATTTTCACCAAATGTTACCTTAAGTAAGATCCAAATATTGTGTGAATTTTGTTTAAATCTGATGGCTGAATCGGAAGTCATAGGCCAAAAAGCTGTTTTTTTTCTCAGTGATTTTTCAAGATGGCACCACTGCCACAGGGTTGCTCGCATTTCAAAATCATTTCTATCAGACCTGGTCCTAGTTAATACCAACATGTCCTGTAAATTTCATTATGATCGGATAATCCGGTCGCCAGTTCTCGTGAACAGAACTTTCGAGTGCTGAAAATAGAGGTAATTTAGTGATGGGTTGCCGTTCTTGCGCAAATCGGAATTTTAAAAATTTCAAATTGGCATGATGCACAAACCTTAAAATTTATGAATGATTTGAATTTTTCTTCAAAAATCAAAAATTTTTCAGGAGGTTCAATGCTTTGAAGGATTTTGTTTCAAGAGCCTGCCGCAGCTACAGGGTTGCCCGCACTACCTTGGAAATCCATGTGTATTAAACTTTAGTCAACATCAATACGCACAGCAAATTTCACGATGATCCAAGGTTTTTGTCAGAAGTAATGACAAATCAAAATTTGAAAAAAAATCCTTGCCTACTTTTAGGCACGCTGCACCCACACACGGCTCAAAATTTCCAATTCTTTACCATAAGCAAGCTTAAAACATAATAAGTTTTCATTCCCAAAATTTTTTTTGAACAAAAATTCACGTTGCTTGGAAATATAGGAGTACCTCAAAATTCACTAAAACGCTCGCCGCCGCCAAAAGGTTTAGGATATCTGAATTTCAGCAAGTTGTGGACCTACCTACTAAATACATCTACGTTCTCCGACAGTTTCAGCTCAATCGAATCGGCCACTCCAGAGATTATCTCCCTTAATCATTTTGATGATATATATATATATATATATATATATAAAGAAATATGAATTTTCGGCGAAACGAGTTTAATACTACTTTTCTTCGAAAATTAGTAAAAATTCTAGCGCACCTGAACCGCTAGAAAACTAATTTTCGAAGAAATTGTCTTTGAGTGACAAAAAAGTGTGGAAAGACGTAATACACTTTTTTGTAGAATCATATCAACCATTCCTTGTTCAAAGCAACAGAACTCAACTATAACACAAATGATGAAAATGGTCAGTGCTGGCAACATTTTCCCAACGAAGCAGCAATAAGTTTACCTTCATAAGCTCATACTCAAATCAACTTATCCTTTGAATTTTGTTCTCATCGGAGGATTTCGTCGAAAGCTTTAGCGATTAACGTTGTTTGAGGCTGCCATCCAAAAAAATGTTCAAAACTCGGAAAATTGAAAAATCCGTTTCTTAGTTTTATTGCAAATGTTTTGCATATGAGTATGTAATTTGAAGCATCTGTTGGTGCAATAGTTACGAAAATGGCTAAAGCTGTGGGCTAGCCTGTGTCAGCAGCAATGCAAAATATATACCAAATCTGCTTAACGTTAAACTAAACCCAACCAATAAATTTCGTTTCGATTGAATCACTGCGCTAGAAGTTAAACGGGTGAAAAATTGTCTAGGGCTACCACCCTCAAAATTTTTCAAATTTTTAAAGCGTTAATATTTGTTGCTAATTTCCATTGCAGGATCGTTCGCATTTGCAAATCTAATGACATAATCGCACAGTAAAGAAATTCCAAAAAATTACAAAAATAGTCATAGCGGGCAGCCCTTTCATGATTTTTGTACGAAATTCCTATGACATTTGGCTCACATCAAAATCTATTTACTGCATAAACTTCATTTTGATATCGTGACTGCACCGGAAGTTATAGGGGAAAAAGCTTTATTTTGCTGAGCAAATTTGCAAGATTTAGGAGACAAAAATCACCATAGCTGGCAACTCTATTCTAATTTTTCAGCCAAATTTTCACCAAACGTTACTTTAAGTAAGGTCCAAATATTGTGTGAATTCTGTTTAAATCTGATGGCTAAATCGGAAGTTATAGACCAAAAAGCTGTTTTTTTTCTCAGTGATTTTTCAAGATGGCACCACTGCCACAGGGTTTCCCGCATTTCAAAATCACTTCTATAAGACTTGGTCCTAGTTGATACCAACATGTTCTGTGAATTTCATTATGATCGGATAATCCGGTCGTCAGTCCTCGTGAACAGAACTTTCGAGTGCTGAAAATAGAGGTAATTTGGTGATGGGTTGCCGTTCTTGTGCAAATCGGAATTTTCAAAATTTTAATTTGACATGATGCACAAACGCTAAAATTTTTCAATGATTTGAATTTTTTGTCAAAAATCAAAAACTTTTCAGGAGGTTCAATGATTTGAAGGATTTTTTTTCAAGAGCCTGTCGCAGCTACAACGTTACCTGCACGACCTTGGAAATCCATGTGCATTAAACTTTGGTCAACATCAATACGCTTCGCAAATTTCACGATGATCCAATGTTTTTGTCAGAGGTAATGACAAATAAAAATTTTAAAAAAAATCCTTGCCTACTTTTAGGCACGCTGCACCCACACACGGCTCCAAATTTCCAATTTTTTATCATAAGCAAACTTAAAACATAATAAGCTTTTATTCCCAATACTGTTTTTGAACAAAAATTCACGCTGCTTGGAAATATAGGAGTACCTCAAAATTCACTAAAACGCTCGCCGCTGCCAAAAAGTTTAGAATATTTAAATTTTAGCAAGTCGTGGGCCTACCTACTAAGTACGTCTACGTTCTCCGAAAATTTCAGTTTAATCGGATCGGCCACTCCAGAGATTATCTCCCTTAATCATTTTGATGATATATATATATATATATATAAAGAAATATGAATTTTCGGCGAAACGAGTTTAATACTACTTTTCTTCAAAAATTAGTAACTAGAGAAGTGTAGTCGATAGAGTTCCTGAATTAGGCCCATTGTCCTCTCGTCAGTTTTAATGCTATTAACAACGCATGGGTTAAGGTATCTACGGAAAATTCCGATAAGATTTTGATGAGTATATTCAGGTTTAGTAAAGACATGCTTCCAGTAGTTTGGAAATGGTTTTACCAGCATATAGCTTGACTCTTCTCCAGCTTTAAGATGAAGTTGATTGCGAAACGTATTAATTGGGGTATCAACAGATGGAATCAAGTTATGCGAAGAACTGTCTCCGCTGTGCATATTAGATGTCGTACTATAAACGTTAGACTCTTGAAGTGGAGCAAGATTCTTTTTCTGCGGAGGTCTTGACAGAGCGTCAGCCACGATGTTGGCTTTCCCAGGTTTATACTGGAGTTCATAATTATATTCTTCCAGTATAGCCTTCCATCGTTTCATCTTCATGTTAGTATTTTTGTTGCTCAATGCATAAGTGAGCGGCTGATAGTCTGTATATATTGTGACCTTCCTGGGACCATAAAGAAAGTTTCGGCAGGATTTTAATGCCCCAATTATGGCCAACATCTCTTTCTCGTTGGTCGCAAAGTCTTCCTCGCTCCTGTTTAGGGTCCTCGATAAGAAAGTGATCGGCCTCTTGTCTTGAGACAAGACAGCTCCAATTGCATATTGCGATGCATCCGTAGTCACCTCAAAATCTTTTTCGAAATTAGGGAAGGATAACATCACATCTTGCGAAACCAGAGAATTTTTTATCTTCTGAAAAGCCTTGAGTGCCTCCTCGTCCAGGTGGATTTTGACTTTGCTTGAAGCTGTTTTCGATACGCAACCTTCTTTCTCTCTTAAGATTGATGTCAACGGCCTCGCGATTTTAGCGTAGTCAAGAATAAATCAGCGGTAATAGCCGGCCAAACCCAAGAATGATCTTAATTCCTTCAACGTGGTAGGAGGAGGATATTCTGCAATTGCTTTAACCTTTTGGGGATTCGTCGTGATACCATGTTCTGAAACGACGAAGCCAAGGAATTCTACCGAAGTCTTCATGAACTCGCATTTATCAATCTGGACTTTCAGGTTGGCTCGTTCCAATGTATCGAATACCAGTTCAATGTTTCGCAAATTTTCTTCCTCATTTTTACCATAGATGACTATGTCATCTATGTAAACAAGTCACCTAACCCCGATGTGCTCTCTCAGTATGTCATCTAAGGCACGCTGGAAAGTGGCAGGCGCGTTCATCAACCCAAAGGGTAAACGAGTGAACTCATATTTTCCGTTGTTGACGGAAAATGCTGTTTTTTCTGTTTGAGATTCGTTTAAGAGGATTTGGTGAAATCCACTTTTAAGATCTACAACGGTAAAATACTTATTCTTCCCTAGGTAGGCCAGAATTTAATTGATTTCTGGTATAGGATAGCGATCGGGGATGGTGATCGAATTAAGCTTTCTATAGTCTATTACGAGGCGATACTTCTTTTCCCCTGATGCGTCCATTTTTTTAGGTACTACCCAAACTGGTGCGTTGTACGGGGATCTTGATGGACGTATTATACCGTCTTGTAATAGTTTCTGAATTTCTTGTTCGACTACAGGTTTGAGAGCCATGGGATATTGGTAGCATTTCGAGTAGACTGGATTGTTGTCCTTCGTGCGAATTTCGGCTTTAACGTTAGTCGTAAAAGTGAGTTTCTGGTCTGGCTCGCAGAATAATTTGGGATGTACTTTGATAATGCTTAAGAGGTTTGAAGCATGTTCTTCAGAGAGGTGATTTATCCTGATGTTAATATTATTTACGGTTTGAGAAACTTGTTACTTTAAAGGTATGCGTATTTCGTTTTGGATAATAAGGCAGCTTTCCGCCGTGTAGATAACTGCGCCTAATTCTTTTAAGCTATCGTTACCCAGGATCACATGGAATGACTTGAGACTAGGGAGTATAAAGAATTTTAAGCGTGGTACTGATGGGCCAAAAGGTTTCAAGATTGCATGATGCGTTATTTTGACGTTTCCCCCTACAGAAGTTACGGTGAAAGGATTGGAATTTGGTATTTGTTTCTTAACGCATTCTGGCTGTATATAATTTTTGTTCGCTCCGGTGTCTACAAGAAATTTCAGAATTTTGCCGCTCTTCGCTCGACATTCAAAGTATGGTAGCGAAGAGCCACTTAACCTAAAAAATGTATATCCTCAAATTCAGAATGGAAGTCTCCTGGGGTCTCAGGATAAGTTCCTGAGCCTGGTTCTGCTGTGAATGACTCGTTACCAAAGTCATCTGTATTAAGATAATCCGTCAAAGTCTGCTCACAATTATCGTCTTCAGCGTTCATAGCCTGGCCATATTGGTCGAAATCAGGTTGGAATTCATTTGCTTCAGTATGGAAATTACGCTGCTGTTTATTGGGGATCTGGGGTTGAAATGGGGTTAAACTTTTAGGAGCGGCTCTTGGTTGTGGACGATTCTAATAATTAATGACATGTGAGCTTATTGATCGGTCTACCTCCATTGGTTCCGGTCTGGGTTGAGGTTTTGGAGGGAGCTGGTTATGTTGGAAATAGTTGGGCTGAAATTGATAAGGATTTTGCTGGGAAGAATGCTGTTGAAAGTGCTTAGGCTGTGGGGGGAAGGGACGATGTTGTGTTTGATTTGGAATATTATTTTGGAGTTGATTGTAATGTGGCTGCGGGTGTTTCCGTGGATATGATGTTGGATACGTGAGTTCAGGATAGAATTGGTTCCTGGGTGCAGAAGTTGGTTTTTGCTTTGAAGGCAAGGGAGGTTGTGAGTTTTTCGAAGCTCGTAGATTATTATATGAACTGCTAATGGCGTGCTGCGTACGCAAATTAACATTTTTCAACTTTAAGCACAGGTGCAGTGCCTGAGGTAAATCGGCAGGCTCTTTCATGCTAAGCAGCCTTGGTAGATCTCCATTAAGCCCACGAATGAACGTATCGAGAGCCTTGTCTCTATATGATCTCACCATGATCTCTGTGGCATCAGGGCTTAATTTCATGCATGCTATTTTATTTAATATTAACGACAGGTGATTGTAGACTGCCTGGTAAAAGTATTGTATGGAATTACTCCCTTGGACTAAGCACGTCATTTGATATTCAGGGGTGCTAATGTCCCTTTTGTCACCATAATGCAGGGTAAGGCAACTACATATTCTATCCCAATTGAGAGGCGTGTTGTACGACTCGAGGGCTATGTCTGCCTGGCCGGTTACTTTGTTCCGTATCATGTTCAGGATACCAAAGTATTTTGGCGTGCCTTTAAGGTGAGCATAAATGTCTAAAATTTGCTCGACGCTTTTGCGCTACGAACTGAACTCTCCGGGAATCCCTGCGAATTCCCGCAGACTTTTCACTGCGTCGGGTATTCTCTCCATATTGGCGAGATTTTCAAACTGCATTAATTCCCTGATCTATTTCGGCATCTATGTCTGCATTTGGATTTAGTATAAAATTCACTATGCGAGGGCATTCCCTACGCAATAGCCTAGTGATTACTTCTTCCAGGCCGTCCTGGTCGAGTCTCTGACCGTTTCCTGCCTGATTTGTAGCAGGAATCGGTGGCTCACTGGGAATATTGAGAACTGGGGGTCGAATGAGGTTTTCATTTCTTGCCATTTTGTATGAGATTGGATAGGACAGTTAAGGAGTGGGTTACGGAGTGAAAATTTGATTGAAAAATAGAGCAAAAAATACAAATAAATGAATTTTAACACCAATTTGTCATATAATGATTACACCAATATGTACCGAAATTAATTAATTAATTCTATTAGTTTAGATGTGGAAATTGTCGGGTATACTTGCTTAAGAAAATTGAAAAAAATTTACTCACGTTTTGCTGGTTTCAATTTTAAATTCTTACACCAACACTTAAACTCTTGCATTTGCTTTTCAATACATTTCCTACACTTGCTACACTTTTATATACTTTTCTAATTGCACTGCTGATTTCAATTTTCTTTTGCTTTGATTTCTTTTACTTCACTTGTCACCGTTACTACTTTAGGTCGCGTCACAGCCCTTTATCCCCGACCGGGATGTAAGGGCGGCAGTTCCCGGCAGCTTTCGCTCTCGCGGAAAAAGGTCGTGGGTGGGCGCCACTCGCTTCGAATTCGAAAACTGCCTCACGGCCGTCGCCCTGAAGCGAGAAAGGAACGACTGGTTCGCTTCTATGTTCAAAAATGGATAAAATAGGACCACCAGAATGGTCAACCCGATATACGCTAAACAACCGATGTATACTAAATAACTGACATAAACTTCCACATCAGACACTGGCTCTTTCTTTTCTTCTTTTTACTTCTTTTGACCTGAATAAACGCGGTAATTTTGCTTATTGTTTGTACATTCCACTTTATTACGCTTAACTACGATAGTAACTATTCTCCGTACTTACATCTAAATTTACTACTTAACATTTTAGTGTGCACACTACCTGATATGATGCGTCGCTTGATGGCTCGTTGTCGATCTCGTTGGGGGCCCCGTTTGAAGTCTCCTCTCCTACTGTAGCCTTGTTTTCGGACACCCCAATCGTTGCGTGTTTTTCCAAATTCTCGCAGGATACCAGTCGACCAGCGGTTTCACGTACAACAGTTCAATAGTTCGATCCAGAAACTTTCCAAAATGTATTCCAAAATTCCTCAAGGTTGATGATGATCACACGAAAAAAAGAACAATAATGTTTGTTACAATGTGGCTAATACCCCTCACCAGACATCCGTCCACTCACCAGGTTCGCCAAAAAAGAGACCCTTTTCCACTGATCCAGCGCGCAGGAAAATTTTGTTGGCGGCAGCGGGATTTTCAACCGCCGTTGGGTGCGCTCACCCGATTCAAATTTCATTCAACTGAGTGTTGGGCGACGTCCAAAACAGCATTTGGCCGATCAGTTTCTTTATAGTGCGATTGTAAAATTGGTAAAAATTAACAGCTGCATCAAGGCTTCATCAGTCGGCGGCGGCTCGTTTAGCATTACATTATTCTACGCACTGCATCATTGTAGAGGTAAGTGGCTATCCGGAAGCATAGTCTGTTATGAAGTTCGCGATGTTTTCTTTTCGTTTTCATTGGAAAGTATATGCGTTTCCACCGCTCCGTGCATCCCATACATCGGTTACAACCCCGTGTTTTGCGTGGATATTCGAATGTAGTTACGAGGTCTGATTACTGCTCTACATCGATTGTATCAATGGATTGTAGCAATCAAGTATGTATATGACGGCCGTGCCCTGTATGTCCGTCTAATCGTATCTCGGTCAAATATTGACCCAGGTCAGGAGATGCCGTCATCTGTGAGCTGCCTGGTACGCTGCACTGCCGTGCATTCTAGGCGTCAAACTGCGACGCATTCCACGTCTCCACTATTCGGCTCGCGCGATTGATGTCCAGATGCTTCATATTGTTCGTAACGTTGATTCTTATTTGCTATGACAAACTAACTTACTAATCTATTGCTATTACTAATCTATCTAGATGCTTTGTTATGATAAACTAACTTACTAATCTATTGAGATAATGTTTTTTTTTTCCCTTCTTATATCTTCTTTTTTTTTCCTTGTGTCGGTTGTGCACGTCTGTTTTATGTATCTAACAGCGAAAAATAATTGCGAAATATAAGACGCGGACCGTGACACCCCCCTCTCTTCAGAGGATTTCCTTGGAAATTCTCGATAACTACCTACGAACGATTCACCGCGATTTAAAATTCTCATTTGGCATCCGATGCCCGACTCTAACGTCCTTTCATCCCGCCCGATACTTGAATTCTGAATTGTTTTTTTTTGTCGCAGTATCACACACCACTCCTTCCTGCCTCGACACTCAAGCATACTCTTCGCGTACACGGCTCTCTTCTTTTAACTATAATTTTCCTTGCATGTTTATATGTTGCATGTCCTAGATTTGCCTGATGCGGGTACTTTTACCCTTATCATCTAAAATTCTAATGCCCTTCGAATTCGTTTTAAGGATACGGTACTGTACAACACGAAGATATTCCAATATAAAAACGCAGAAGAAGAAGGAAAAATGAATGACAAAAAAAAGATCATACTAAAGTAATATGGAAAGAAGCAAAGAAAAAAACAAAATAAAATAAAATGACAAGGAGAAACCAAAAGCCCAGCCGGAACTACACCCCGCTATCGGTATTTTTTTCTTATGTTCATTATCATTCAGAACCACTTATTAATACTCATAACTAACCCTAAACATATGCCTAAATATAAAACTAACCAGATATTGACTCTAATCGCCCGATAGTCCCCCACCACCAAAAGAACTTACTTCTAATCCTACTAACTACGAATATTGAAACAGATCCCACCACCGCCGTTACCTAACTTATCCAGATTAGACCTTTAAACATAACACCCTTCACCGACGCTAGTTCTAAATATATAATGTAACTACGAGCATTAATGATATTCTGCAAATATTTTTCGTACTTTTCATTCAACTATCGTACCCTACTCCATATACTTTCTACTATAATCGACTGATTGATCTTCAGTTCCTACATATCGCTTAAGATCCTTTGCGTGCCACGTCTCCGCCGCTTTACCCTGTACGTATGCTAGTTCGAACGTCCACGCTGATGTCCTCTTCTTCAACAAGAAAGGACCAATATAGGCAGGGGCCAGTTTAGCCGAAAAATTTTTGCTGGCATCCGATAGTACATAATTCCTTCTCCATACTTTATCACCTATCTGAAAGTTCTCCGTTCTTCTTCGGAGGTCGTAGCGTCCTTTACTCGCCGACGCGACCACCTGCATTCTCCGAACCACTTCTTGACGAACTTCCTCCAGAGCTTTCGCGTTTCGCAGAGGGGAAAAATCCCTATCCCCGCTCCCGGGGGGCTCTGTTTCTTCCCGAAAAGTGACCATTTCCCGGCCAAAATTTAAAAAATATGGAGAGAAACCGGTGATCTCATGTTGGTACGTCCGCAACGCGCACGCAATCTTCGCTAGGTTGTCATCCCACGTGCGTTGATTATCTGATGCATAGCATCGTAACATGCACTTGACGTCTTAATTGCGCCTTTCGGCCGGATTGGCTTGGGGATGATATAGCGCAGTGTACCGAATTTGTACCCCATATCCCTCTACTGGGACTTTGAATTGTTTGCCACGGAACTGTACGCCATTATCGCACACCACAACTTTAGGAACTCCGTAAACTAAGAAGACATTCTCTTAGAGTAGCCGGAAGACGCTTGAGGCCGTCGCTGTTCGCACTGGTAGCAAAACAGAGAGCTTCGTGACGTAATCCAGTATCGTCAAAATAAAAGCATGCCCCCGCTTTGACCTAGGCAGTGGTCCCACGAGATCTACGCAGATCATCTCCCAGGGCTCTTTGGCCTCGCCCGCCCTAGTAGACATCAACCCAATCGGTGCTTCCCTCTCTATCTTACATGCCTGGCACACCTTGCATTTCTTTACATATTGCCGAATATCCGATCTCATTCGCGGCCAATAGTAGGTTTGCGTAACGCGTGACAATGTCCGATCAACTCCCATATGGCCAGCTGTAGGGTCGTCATGGCACCTTTTTAGAACGAGCCCCCTCTCCGTATTTGGCACGACTCTCTTCCAGATGGTCTGGCCTCTCCCACCTAAGCTAATGCCTGTTGCCTGCTTCCACAGGACGCTGTCCACAACTTTCCAATTTGCGTACTTTTCTGGACTCATTATCACGACTTCCACCATCTTTTCGTACCACTGCTCCGGTCTTGTTGAGGTAGATAGGCTATCCACCTTAACGATAGCTCGTGAGAGAGCGTCTGGCACTAGATGCTCCTTCCCTTTACGATGCACTACTTCAAAATCAAATTGTTGTAGTCTTACCGCCCACCTGGCTAGCTTGCCCGTAGGATCTTTCAGGTTATTCAACCATACAAGCGAATGGCGGTCAGTGATAACAACAAAATGTGTGCCCTCCCCGTACAGTCGTAATTTTTCAATTGCCCATAACACTCTTAGGCACTCTTCTTCGGTTGTCGAGTACTTCCTTTCGTGCTTTGATAAAGCACGGCTGAGATAACATACTACTGTCTCGCCCGTCGGGTGCGCTTGGCTCAGAACAGCCCCAATACCCACATCCAAAGCATCAGTCTGAATCTTAAATGGAAGGCTAAAATCCGGACAAGCTAATATCGGCGCTGTGGTTAATTTCATTTTACACAACACGAACGCCCGCTCACACGCGTCTGACCACTTGAACTTCCGCCCCTTCTTCAAAAGGTAACTTAGTGGTGCCACCATCGTTGCATGATCTGGAATAAACTTTCGGTACCAGGATACCATGCCTAAACGCAACCCTTTATCCTAAGCTATATCCATCCGCAACCCTTTATCCTAAGCTATATGTTCAATGTTTTATTTATTTATTTGTTATTTATTAATTTGTTATTGATTTATCTTGTTAATTATTTTATTTAATTTTTCGTTTTATTTCTATGTACTCGTAATTTCCAATTTTGTTTTTTTTACTGTTTACGTTACTTGTACCTTGCTTGGTTGAGAAATAAAATAAATAAAATAAAATAAAAGCTGCCTGACCTGCTTCACCGATGCTGGGCGGGGAAAGTCGCTGACCGCCTGAACCTTCTGAGGGTCCACATGCAAGCCCTCTTCGTCCACCAGGTACCCTAGATACCGGAGTTTTGTTCTGAAGAACTGACACTTCTCTTTAGCCACGCGTAAGCCTGCCTCCCGTAGTCGACAGAAAACCTCACGCAATATTCCTACGTGCTGATCGAACGTTTGCGTAACCACAATGATGTCGTCGAGATAGGTGAAGACATATGGTTCCAACGCAGGACCTAGTACCGTGTCTATCAGGCGTTGCCACGTCGCCCCCGAGTTGCGTAAACCGAAAGGCATCCTTAGAAAGTGAAACAGGCCTCTCCCTGGCACGGTGAACGCTGAATATAGCCGAGAATCCGCCGCCCTTGGCACCTGCCAATAAGCTGACTTGACGTCCAGTGTTGATAGATACTTGGCATTCCGCAATTTGTCCAGTGTCGTGGATGTGTAGGGCAGGGGGTAGGCGTCTTTTTCCGAAACTGCGTTTACTTTCCTGAACTCTACACAAAATCTGTATGACCCGTCTTTTTTTCGCACCAACAAGATCGGGGACGACCACGGGCTCGACGAGGGCTCGACCACTCCCATACTCAACATTTCATCCAACTCTACGTTGATCCGCTCTTGGACAGCTGGGGAGACGGGATAATATCTCTGTTTTATTGGAGCAGCTGAGGTCTTAATAGTGTGCTCTACGAATTTCGCACAACTTAGACCCTCGCCCATCAGTTCAAATTGTTCCTTCAGTAAATTTTGTAGGACTTGTTCCGACAAGTGAGACTGGCTCCGCAACGCTTTGCCTGGTGCCACCTCAGTCGATGCAATTGTTGTCCATTGTTGCCCCTGCATGTCCAGGACGACTCCAAAACAACTGCACAAGAATTATTTCATGAGAAATTGCCAGTATTATCAGCGTTTTCAACAGGTGTTCTCTGCCATTCAAAGCAAATTTCAATTTTCATCAACTGCAAAAGTAACTCCGTTTGCCAGACGTACCTCTTCCACCCCGGTTCGACTCAGGACTAAGCCCTTTTCCCTCAATTGAGACCAGCCTTTGCCACCAACAATTGTTCGATTCGCACCCAAATCCAGCAATCCCTCCATGACGGCGTCCTCAATCTCCACCCGTAAGTGCAGACGACTGTCATGCCCATTTCGGATTGGTGCGGAGTCTACGTTTGGTTGTCGAAATTGTCTTTGCGGCCTCTCCCTCGTGCTCGATTCGCCGCCTGGCAAGCACGACGGTCGTTTCCCGGAACTTGCTGCTCAGACTGCGCTCGCGCTCTTGGCTCCGACGCTCTGGCCCAACACGATGGGCAAGCCGCTCGCAATACCCCTTGTCGTCCACAACCAAAACAACGCCGAGGCTCAGTGCATTCCCTCGAAACGTGACCTTCCTTTCGGCAATTCCAGCACTGTGCACGACTCCGACCGGACAACACGGCAACGTGATCTGTTGGTTCGGCACCAACATACGCCAAGTCTGGTTCCAAACATTGTCTAGAACGTGGATTGGGTGGCACGAAAGCCGCTACCGATGCCCTCGTGGCATCTAGCGTACGTCCCATTTTAACCAGTTCGGCTATTGTCGATATTGTCGTCAAACTCAGTTACTCCTGGTAAAAAGGGGAGATGTTTCTACGAAGAATCCTTAATTTCTCCTCCTCTGAGCAGCTTTGTTTGAGGCGAGAGAAGAGGCACTCCATCACAGCCACATACACACTGACAGACTCATTTTCGCCTTGGGCTCTCCTTCGAATTCCGTCCCATAAACGGTCCTCATAGTCCGTCGGTAAGAACTCCGCCTTAAGTTCTTCGACGAGCTCGTCCCAAGACGAGACTAACCCTCGATTGGCTCTGAACCATATCAGCGCTCGCGAGTCAAAAAAGTCCACAGCTGCTCGGAATAGTTGCGATTTCGTAAGACCCCTTGCTTGTCGCAGTTCTTCCACCCGCTCAAGGAAAGCATTTACTGACCCCGACGCATCCCCACTGAACTTCAGTCCCCATTTTGCCACTTCGGCTAGACTGGGCACCCGCACCTCCTGCGGCGCAACCATGGTCTGGGGATCGTCATCGAGCTCCGCTTCCCCTTCGCTGTTTCCCTCGGTCTTATCCACTAGGGTCCCTATTGCAATGATTAACCGATTCCTAATCATCTTCGCAGAATCCAACTGCTCTGGTGTGACTGCTTGCATATTGCTCAGTCGACGGAATCCAAATTCAATTTTTACTTTAGCTTTAAGAAAATCCGACGAAGTTTTATCACCTGTCACTTTCGAAATCAGCTTTTCAATTCCGGACGCTTTCGCTGTTAATTCAGCAAAATCGGTTTCGAAATCAAACGGATACGCCGCTTCCACATAGGACGTATCCAGGCCTGACTCCGCCTTCAGAGTGGCCCTTAGGGATTTACGCATGTTGTCCACTGTATCTGTCGCAAAATCCCGGATTGCGAGTTCATAGATGAGCTCATCTTTGCTCAACCGGTCCACCAATATCTTCATTGTGATTCACGATAGAAAATGTTTCAACCCCCAACAAGATGCGTTTAAGGCGACCTCTACTCAGATCCCTACTCAACAGTATTAAATGAAATGCACCGGCTTAACTCAATGAAGATGATCAACACGGCCAGCGCCCGACCGCTGTACGAAACAAAACGGCTCTCCCCGAATAAAAATTTCTTCAAAGGAAACACAGTTTTTCCGAAATTTTTGTCTCTTAGCATAAGAACTCACACACACTTCTACGCACTCAAAATCCAATTTAATCCCAAGAGACACTTCTACACTACAGTCATTCAATTTCCACCTCGAATTACACCCGTCTACACTGTGTAATCAATTATTAAGCAAAAAATTAAAAATAGGGTTTTTCTTTAAAAGAAATCTTAGATAAGTATAACCTTCACTTCGTAACGCCCTATCACTCGGCTACTGTAGTCAAAGAGATTTCAAAGTTTTTCTTGTTCCGATATCGAACCGAACCGTTAATGCCGCTATACGCCGCAGCTATTATGTAGTTTTGCCCGAAACTTTTATCTAACCCACTGCACCGCTTCACACTTCCACACTTCTTATATGCGTAGGTTCTGATTTTCCTCCCATCCTGCTATTACAATAGTACCAAAACACCACTCTATCATTCCTTTAACCCTTAAATGTTGAATTATCACTAGGTATTATGCCGAAGAATATTTTATCGCACGAGACAAAGCTATCTCCTTTGCTTTAACTACACTTCACGATTTCCCAGCGACCCCACCTGAAATCCCTATCAAGCACACTCATATTCATTTACACACCATAATCCAATTTTATATTCTTAACCGACCTGAAAACGCACTTCTCATTCACTTCACCACACCGTATCTTCAGAATTCAAGCATTAAAGTACCTCTATATAATAGTTATTCATCATCTTAAAGTAATAATTCATAAGCCAAACAGATTTAGTATATAATATGGTTATTTCAAAATATAAGATCAATTCAATTCACATGATATCTAACCCGAAAAACCGTCTTCCACAGTATACTAGTATCCCTCCGATCAGGATAAAGAAAAGAAAAGTTTTTTCCACGCGTACCGTTACACCGCTATTCCCGTTATAGGCCCCACGTTGGGCGCCAATTTGTCACCGTTACTACTATAGGTCGCGTCACAACCCTTTATCCCCGACCGGGATGCAAGGGCGGCAGTTCCGGGCGGCTTTCGCTCTCGCGGAAAAAGGTCGTGGGTGGGCGCCACTCGCTTCGAATTCGAAGACTGCCTCACGGCCGTCGCCCTGAAGCGAGAAAGGAACGACGGGTTCACTTCTATGTTCAAAAATGGATAAAATAGGACCACCAGAATGGTCAACCCGATATACGCTAAACGACCGATGTATACTAAATAACCGACATAAACTTCCACATCCGACACTGGGTCTTTCTTCTCTTCTCTTTACTTCTTTTGACCTAATTTTGCTTATTGTTTGAACATTCCACTTTATTACGCTTAACTACGATAGTAACTATTCTCCGTACTTACATCTAAATTTACTACTAAACATTTTAGTGTGCACACTACCTGATATGATGCGTTGCTTGATGGCTCGTTGTCGATCTCCTTGGGGGCCCCGTTCGAAGTCTCCTCTCCTACTGTAGCCTTGTTTTCGGACACCCCAATCGGTGCGTGTTTTTCCAAATTCTCGCAGGACACCAGTTGACCAGCGGTTTCACGTACAACAGTTCAATAGTTCGATCCAGAAACTTTCCAAAATGTATTCCAAAAATCCTCAAGGTTGATGATGATCACACGAAAAAAAGAACAATAATGTTTGTTACAATGCGGCTAATACCCCTCGCCAGACATCCGTCCACTCACCAGGTTCACCAAAAAAGAGACCCTTTTCCACTGATCCAGCGCGCAGGAAAATTTTGTTGGCGGCAGCGGGATTTTCAACCGCCGTTGGGTGCGCTCACCCGATTCAAATTTCATTCAACTGAGTGTTGGATCCCATTCCCACCACACGATCCACATTTGGGACACTGTGATTTCACCTCTTGACTTTGACTCCACCATCTCCTCTGTCGATCAACTGTCAAATGTCCCTGACGACGTCCAAAACAGCATTTGATCGATCAGTTTGTTTATAGTGCGATTGTAAAATTTGATTGAAAAATAGAGTGAAAAATATAAATGTATTTTAACACCAATTTGTCATATAATAATTACACCAATATGTACCGAAATTAATAAATTAATTCTATCAGTTTAGATGTGGAAATTGTCGGGTATACTTGCGAAGGAAAATTTAAAAAAATTTACTCACGTTTTGCTGGTTTCAATTTCAAATTCTTACACTAACACTTTAACTCTTGCATTTGCTTTTCAATACATTTCCTACACTTTTATATACTTTTCTAATTGCACTGCTGATTTCAATTTTCTTTTGCTTTGATTTCTTTTACTTCACTTGTCACCGTTACTACTTTAGGTCGCGTCACAACCCTTTATCCTTGACCGGGATGCAAAAGCGGCAGTTCCGGGCGGCTTTCGCTCTCGCGGAAAAAGGTCGTGGGTGGGCGCCACTCGCTTCGAATCCGAAGACTGCCTCACGGCCGTCGCCCTGAAGTGAGAAAGGAACGACGGGTTCGCTTCTATGTTCAAAAATGGATAAAATAGGACCACCAGAATGGTCAACCCGATATACGCTAAACAACCGATGTATACTAAATAACTGACATAAACTTCCACATCAGACACTGGCTCTTTCTTTTCTTCTTTTTACTTCTTTTGACCTGAATAAACGCGGTAATTTTGCTTATTGTTTGTACATTCCACTTTATTACGCTTAACTACGATAGTAACTATTCTCCGTACTTATATCTAAATTTACTACTAAACATTTTAGTGTGCACACTACCTGATATGATGCGTCGCTTGATGGCTCGTTGTCGATCTCGTTGGGGGCCCCGTTCGAAGTCTCCTCTGCTACTGTAGCCTTGTTTTCGGACACCCCGATCGTTGCGTGTTTTTCCGAATTCTCGCAGGACACCAGTCGACCAGCGGTTTCACGTACAACAGTTCAATAGTTCGATCCAGAAACTTTCGAAAATGTATTCCAAAATTCCTCAAGGTTGATGATGATCACACGAAAAAAAGAACAATAATGTTTGTTACAATGCGGCTAATACCCCTCGCCAGACATCCGTCCACTCACCAGGTTCGCCAAAAAAGAGACCCTTTTCCACTGATCCAGCGCGCAGGAAAATTTGGTTGGCGGCAGCGGGATTTTCAACCGCCGTTGGGTGCGCTCACCCGATTCAAATTTCATTCAACTGAGTGTTGGATCCCATTCCCACCACACGATCCACATTTGGGACACTGCGATTTCACCTCTTGACTTTGACTCCACCATCTCCTCTGTCGATCAACTGTCATCTGTCCTTGACGACGTCCAAAACAGCATTTGGCCGATCAGTTTCTTTATAGTGCGATTGTAAAATTGGTAAAAATTAACAGCTGCATCAAGGCTTCATCAGTCGGCGGCGGCTCGTTTAGCATTACATTATTCTACGCACTGCATCATTGTAGAGGTAAGTGGCTATCTGGAAGCATAGTCTGTTATGAAGTTCGCGATTTCTTTTTTTCCTTTTCATTGGAAAGTATATTCGTTTCCACCGCTCCGTGCATCCCATACATCGGTTACAACCCCGTGTTTTGCGTGGATATTCGAATGTAGTTACGAGGTCTGATTACTGCTCTACATCGATTGTATCAATGGATTGTATCAATCAAGTATGTATATGACGGCCGTGCCCTGTATGTCCGTCTAATCGTATCTCGGTCAAATATTGACCCAGGTCAGGAGATGCCGTCATCTGTGAGCTGACTGGTACGCTGCTCTGCCGTGCATTCTATGCGTCAAACTGCGACACATTCCACGTCTCCACTACTCGGCTCTTGCGATTGATGTCCAGATGCTTCATATTGTTCGTGACGTTGATTCTTATTTGCTATGACAAACTAACTTACTAATCTATTGCTATTACTAATCTATCCAGATGCTTTATATTGTTCGTGACATTGATTCTTATTTGTTATGATAAACTAACTTACTAATCTATTGAGATAATGTTTCTTTTTGCCTTCTTATATCTTCCTTTTTTTTCCTTGTGTCGGTTGTGCACGTCTGTTTTATGTATATAACAGCGAAAAATAATTGCGAAATATAAGACGCGGACCGTGACACACTTTACTTTCTCTATATTTGCTTCTTACACAACTTTTACTTATACCACTAAACCATACACTAAAAATAATGCTCTTGGCATCGCAAAGCGGCTGTCGACGTTATCGACTCCTTTTCTTCCTCCTTGAAGGCTACTGAGTGGCCTCTTTTCTTCGCGTTGTTTTTGTGCAATAGTTACGAAAATGGCTAAAGCTGTCGGCTAGCCAGTGTCAGCAGCAATGCAAAATATATACCAAATCTGCTTCACGTTAAACTAAACCTAACCAATAAATTTCGTTTCGATTGAATCACTGCGCTAGAAGTTATACGGGTGAAAAATTGTTTAGGGTAACCACCCTCAAAACTTTCCAAATTTTTAAAGCGTTAATATTAGTTGTTAATTTCCATTGCAGGATCGTTCGGATTTGCAAATCTAATGACATAATCGCGCAGTAAAGAAATTCCAAAAAATTACAAAAATTGTCATAGCGGGCAGCCCTTTCATGATTTTTGTACGAAATTCCTATGACATTTGGCTCACATCAAAATCTATTTACTGCATTAACTTCATTTTGATATCATGACTGCACCGGAAGTTATAGGGGAAAAAGCTTTATTTTGCTGAGCAAATTTGCAAGATTTAGGAGACAAAAATCACCATAGCTGGCAACTCTATTCTAATTTTTCAGCCAAATTTTTACCAAACGTTACTTTAAGTAAGGTCCAAATATTTTGTGAATTCTGTTTAAATCTGATGGCTCAATCGGAAGTTATAGGCCAAAAAGCTGTTTTTTTTCTCACTGATTTTTCAAGATGGCACCACTGCCACAGAGTTTCCCGCATTTCAAAATCACTTCTATCAGACCTGGTCCTAGTTGATACCAACATGTTTTGTGAATTTCATTATGATCGGATAATCCGGTCATCAGTTCTCGTGAACATAACTTTCGAGTGCTGAAAATAGAGGTAATTTGGTGATGGGCTGCCGTTCTTGTGCAAATCGAAATTTTCAAAATTTTAATTTGACATGATGCAGAAACGCTAAAATTTATCAATGATTTGAATTTTTTGTCAAAAATCAAAAATTTTTCAGGAGGTTCAATGATTTGAAGGATTTTTTTTCAAGAGCCTGCCGCAGCAACAACGTTATCCGCACGACCTTGGAAATCCATGTGTATTAAACTTTAGTCAACATCAATACGCTCTGCAAATTTCACGATGATCCAATGTTTTTGTCAGAGGTAATGACAAATCAAAATTTGAAAAAAAATCCTTGCCTACTTTTAGGCACGCTGCACCCACACACGGCTTCAAATTTCCAATTTTTTATCATAAGCAAGCTTAAAACATAATCAGCTTTCATTCCCAGCACTTTTTTTGAACAAAAATTCACGCTGCTTGGAAATATAGGAGTACCTCAAAATTCACTAAAACGCTCGCCGACGCCAAAAGATTTAGGATATCTGAATTTTAGCAAGTCGTGGTCCTACTCACTAGGTACGTCTACGTTCTCCGAAAATTTCAGTTTAATCGGATCGGCCACTCCAGAGATTATCTCCCTTAATCATTTGGATGATATATATATATATATATATATATATATATATATATATATATATATATATATATATATATATATATATATATATATATATATATATATATATATATATATATATATATATAAAGAAATATGAATTTTCGGCGAAACGAGTTTAATACTACTTTTCTTCGAAAATTAGTAAAAAAGCGAGCGAGTGAACTCGCGCCAAGCAATTTGAAACATTATTTTTAACTTGACAACCCAAGAACCTAATAGTCCTAGAGAATCGAATATTTTTTTAATAATTTTAAGTAATTTGCGCTTAGTTAGCTTCATTTCACAAACTTTTATTTCACTCTTTATATTGTCAACATCGACTATCAGCTCGTCTGTACAGAGACACCACCATTGTCCCAAAACCTTTTTGGGCTGTGACTCTGAACTGGATACACCCATTTGAGAACATACAGATTCACTATTAGCTGACCATTTACGCAGGTTCATAATGGTACTTTTAAAAATTGCACGAGGATCTCCATTAATTTCAACAGCTTCTAGCTCATTGCTAGACATAATGCCAAAAGTCACTCGATTCATTCGATAGGACACAATCGATGGAAGATCACACTTATGGATATTTCATCAGAAAAGCATAAAAACCGGTGACTATCTCTATCAGCTGGATTCAACAAAATTTGCACAAAAGCTTTCTCGATATCCGCAGTTAAGGTTATTTTCCCGCAACGGAAATTCAATAAAATTTTCAACACATCTGACAGAAAATTTTTTCTACTTCCAGACAGTCATGAAGCGATAATTCATTAGGAACACTCGCTGATGCGTCAACAAACAATCCTTACTTTAGTTGTTTCTTTGTCTTCGCGGTATACCGCTCTATGTGGTAAATAATAAAATCTATTATGTACATTATCGCTAGGAACAGGCTTGTAAAATTCATTACGCAACATTTCTCTCATACATGCATCGTACTCCGTTAATTTATTTTCGCGGATTAGCTTTTGAATAAAACTTTTTTAATCGGAGTAATGCAACAGCTTCGTTATCATTTAATGAGCCGCAATTATTTTTCCAAGGAAGAGACACAGAATATCGATCGATGACTTTCTTTACTTCGATTATGCTATAAGAATCGCTTTTCTCAATTGATGATATACCTATTTTTTCTAAGTCCCAAAATCTTTCTGCATTCTCATTGCATACACACAAACTGAGTGAAAGAATTTGGTTTTGACAGCTCGGAGAATCGCTTAACGCAGGACCCTGCAATGTCCAACCAAATTTGGTTTCAATAGCTTTTAGCCTGTTTGATAAACGCACCAATTTTCCAGTAACAATTTCCCAGCAAACATCAGCGCCAATAAGTATACTTATTCCATCTTCAATATCGCTGTGATTAACCGAGTCGGCCAACGATAGTTTGGCACACAGTGCGCTCTTTATTTTAGGTGTCGCCAACACATCAGCGCAACTATCCGGCACTTCTACCGCTTCAATAGTAACTGGGGTAGCGTCTTCATATTGACCCAATTATATGCATTGCTGAACACAATTATATGCTTTTCGGGAATTTAACACAGCAGTCCCGAATGGAATGACACTTAAACCACGAGTTTCGATTACAGGCAGATTCAGTTTCTTAGAAAAGCTTTCTTTTATAAAACTTAGCTGACTACCTCCATCTTTTACCATACGAATAAATAATGCTTTGGATTTTTCAGTCTTTGATCCAAACACGCATGCAGTTTGCAAAAACACAGCATTCATTCTGTGAGTAGCAGCATATAAATTCAAAACAGGTAGCAATGTATCATGAGCTGCGATTTCGATACATTCGCTGCTACAATGGAATTGAGCAAAAAAGCATCTGCTTTACTACCACTAAAAAAGCTCTGATTTGTTGATATTTGCCTCTTCGAGACATAATTCGGATCGCACATACTTGTGGCGTGGTGCTTTTTACAATTCTGTAAACAATATTTTTCACTTTACAACTCTTTGAATTATGACCATGCTTGCAGCAGCGGAAACACCGCCTGTCTTCCTTAAACATTAATTTTCTTTCTTGCAGTGATTTGGGAGAATCGCACTCTTTCGTTTGATGAACAGAAGATTTACATAAAATGCGAGTTTCACTTGTTCCTGCAAACAATCCAACTGCAGTTTTAATAAGCTTCGAATAAGCTTGGGAATGTGTGTGTGAACTAGCCTTTGTACAACGTAAATTTGGTTTTGACTCCGCGGCTTTCTCCAACGATTCAATTTGTCGTTTTAAAAATTTGAGCAATGATTTCACCTGCTTGTCACCAATACATTTCAGTGAATCTTTGTTATTGCTACTACACTTTTCAGTTTTCTCATCTAGGTTATCGTAAAAGCGATGAAATTCAACTCTTTAATCGTTCGGCAAGCAATGTAAGAGAACACTTTTCACATGACGAAATAGCTAGATATTGGTATACCAAGATTTTTTAACGAGCGTGTGGCTGCTATCACTGTATTGTAAAGTTTGCTAAGCCCAGATAAATCAGATTTGTAGGCAATTGATCAACTATTTTTTGGTATCGCCATATTCTTCCTTAAGCAGCAATATAGCACTCTCATAACATGCCTCTGACGGAGTGAAACCCGATATTGTATCAACCGCTCTACCACACAAAGCTGATTCCAAATAATTGAACTTATCAATTACTGAGAGCAGGTTATTCTCATGAACCATGGTTCTGAATTGCTCCCAGAACGGAAACCAGTCTTTATAGTCTCCTGAGAATTTTTTCAGCCGTAATTTTTGCAATTTTGTAGCGTTACTAAATTGCTTCGATCTCGATGCAACAGGTTTAGCTGCAGCGTTTTCAGCTGATCCCGTTAGCTTTTCTTGGATTCTGTTCACCTCTTTTAAGCGTAGTTCGACACGCGTCATGGTAGAAAAACCTTTACCAGAATATTCTGCTGCTAATTTTGCTTCGTTATCACAATCTTTCAACTCGATGGTGTTTTGTAACTCCGAATTGGCTTTTTCTGGATTTTCATGCGCTGCCTTAAAACGTTCTAACTATACAATCAAGTCTTCCTGGATAGTTTCTTACTTTTCTAAGTCATAATAAGGTATTTCCAGGGATTGAAGGTAGTCTAAAATGTTTTTCGTTAATTTGGTCACCTAACCACGAAATGCAGCTCAAGATGCGGCGTTAATCCAACGTTTTCGTGTTTTAGCTCAGCCGTAGCGTTTACTTACGTTTCTCTATTCACTCACACCATATAGTCCCGGGTTTAAATAAAACTCAAATAGTATTAGGCACCGAGAATATGTTTATGTAAGACGCAGCACGGTTTAAAACACACGTTTATTACCAAAGGTTCAATAAAGACTGAGTAACTGAGTTATGTTAAGAACAATATGAGAGTAGTAGTAGTAACAGTCCAATATAAAATTCCGAGTAATTTATACATAAAAAGAAAATAAATACAAGCAACAGTAGAACATTATGATGAATTCATTTTCGTATTTACTGGAATACAAAATTAACAATTTAATTTTGAATATATACCTATTAATTTGTCAACAAATAGCTTTTGTAAAAATAAATTTTGGCAAATTGGCCAGATTATCAGATCATTTTGAAACTGAAACTGAAAGGTCATACTGATTTAACGTAGTTGTAGGCTCGTGTAGTTTTTATGAACGTACTGGTAACTTTGCAGCTACGGTAGGCACTGAAAGTGAATACCTTCAAATCATCGACTCCCTGCATAAATTTTCATCTTTTACAGTGAAAACACACTCATATAAAAATGTTATGCTTCGTTTACCCAACAAAAGCAACACTTTTGAAATTTCTTAGCGGACCAGAATCCAATTTACTTATTGTTTAAGCAGCAAAGCGTCTGTTCACGAAAACTCTCGAACCAATTTTCAAACATATCTGAAATTCACAGAATGTATTGGTATCCAGAAGGACCAGGTCTGAAAAAAGCGATTTTGAAGGGGAGCAAATTCTGGGCCAGTGGTGCGAACTTGAAAAATTATAAAGAAAAAAACTGCTTTTTGCCCAATGAATTATGATTCAGTTACCAGCTTTTCATGAAATTGACACACTAGCTGAACCTTACCTTAAGCCGTGGTTGGGATAAATTTGGTTGAAAACTTAGGCTGGTGCTGCCAGCTATGGTAATTTTGGTGTCTTAGGTTTTCAATATTTGCTCAGGAATATAAACTTTTTTGCCCTATAGCTTCCAGTGCAGTCATCAAATCAAAACGAATTTCATATGATACATAGAACTTTATATAGGAGTTTTTCAGAAATGATCTGGTGAAAAAAGCATGATAGGATTGCCAGCTACTCTTATTTGCAACATGTTTACTAATCGACTTCATCGCAAAGTTTTCAAACGGCAATGATCTTTTTTGTACCCCATTAGCTTCCAATGCAGTCATCGGATCAAAACGAATTTCGCAGGGTACTTTGATTTGAATGTGAGGCAGGTGTCATATATTTTTGGCTTTGATGCTAGCAAAGAGTTTCCAGCGCGAGGTGCTTTTGCTATTTTCATATCAACAAATGCTTACTTTAAGTATTCATATCGCAAAAATAAACAATGAAAATAAGTTAGCAATTATTTAAACTTTCTGAGTTCTAGAAATTTTTCGGTTCTTAACATCTTTCGGTTGTCGACCCTACACATATTTTTGCCCCTGTAACTTTCGACGAAATCATCGGATAAAATCAAAATTGATAGAGTTATTTGATTTTGTGTGAGGCAATTGTGGGAGATTTTAAGTTGCAGTGCTGGTAAGGTTTAACAAGCAGTGAGCATTATCTTTGCTTATGTTGTGTTATGCTGCTTTCAAAATTTTGCAGTGTTAGGCTTTGTTGCGAAACTATGACAGCCGAGCTGTCGTCAGTGCAACATATTATTTGAGGTCGGATTCGGGTCTGTCCCGCGTGCCTAACCTGCCAGCTAGCTCAGTCCGGCGTGGGTTTTTGGGACGAACCCGACCTTCGTGCTATGGCACGCAGACAACACAACGTTTAGCACATGATAGAATTAAAAGGGAAAGGAAGGGAAAGGAAGAAAACATGTAGGAATCACTAAAAGAGCAAGTTAGTTAATTTTCATCTTATATATATTTTCTCATAAAAACAAAAATTACATGCAAAAGAAAGGAAAATAGTAAAAAAAAGAAAAAAATGAAATGATGATGTAGAATAATGAAATTATAACTACAACCTTGTACTGCAAGCAAGAATGAGAAGAGCACTAGATTACATAATACCAAATAAAAATAATCATAACCATGCATTAATTTTGTATGGGGCTATGTATATACGCAACCCCGGCCGGAATTCGTTCACATGGATCATACATTATTCATTTCAAATAGATAATACACAAAATTATATATAAGCAAAGAAAACAAATTCAAATTTGAAATAGAGAAAATCTGATTATACAAAATACCCCCACACCATTCGGAATAAAATATCTCTAATAATTGGACTTATCTTGCCCTTCTTGGATTCAGAAAACAATTGAACTCAAAGTACGAAATTGAACTTAAATTTTTCTAATAATATGCTTTCACGTATTTACCTTTCTTTTCTGCTATATGTTAAACTTGAACTTGCCAGGTAACCATGAAATCTTATATTTTATCGTAATGTATGAGTTTTTTTTTTGTATTATCACTGCATCCGTTGGTACTGCTCACTCGACAAGAAAAACTTCACAGAAAGAAAGAATTCACCATTGCTTCTCTGGTTCTTATCACTGCATCCGCTGGTACTGCTCAATCGACAAACTTCACAGAAAGAAGGACTTCAACATTGCCTTTCACTAAATGATTTCCCGCAAGACAAGGCCTCAAACAGTAATTGCAAATTTCACTGTTGGGGCACATCTACTTTTCCATTGATTCTAGGAAACTCCTCTTCTTCTATCCCGAATTCACCAATTCAACGTTTATTTCAGTCCAAAAGTTAACAGTTTTGCACACCGGTGATTACAAAGGAAATGTTTTTTCTTCAATTTTTTCACACCACCAATCTCAAATGTTCGATTTTCACTTTTTTCCCAAAAATCACTTATTTCAGTTCTCTGCTCAACCTTATTTTCATAGTTATTTCGTCAAATGTCTTATTTCGTCGTAGAAGTTTATTTATCAGATATCTGTCTTTTACGCCTTTTCAGTTTCACTTATCACCGCACTCAATCCCCAACCGCTACCCCAAAATTTAGTGATTTTCGAACCCCACAATTTTTCTCTGATCCTCACTACTAATCCACTTCTGACTTGTTCGGATCACACTTTCTTTTTTTTTCGTTCCAAAAAACAATCCTCCTTCACCCAGTACTCAAAACCGAATCCCATCTCCCACTGCTCCAGCAGACAAGCTCCCGTTGCCGCCACGTCCCGTTTTTTCCTCTTGCTCAGTTGTGCGGCAAGTCTTCTGCACGCCCAGCACCAAACATGTCCCGTTTTCACTGGCCTGATAACGCAGCTGATGCAAATATTGTTGCAAATCAGCTGCGCTTAGGTCAGCGAACCCGATGAAATGCACTGGCGCATGCGACAATCAAATACATTGCAAAGCCTGTTTTTCAATGCAATGCATTCGGCCGTCGCATGCAACATTGCACTCCCAATGCTTGGTGTGTGTGTGTGTGGGTGCTGGTTTAGCGAGGCTGTTTCGCAACAATCGTGGGGACGACCCAGACCCTGAAGTCTCACAGCCGGGCACAATTAAAATGTGTTACCAACGTTTCAATTTCGGAATTTATGCAGAATCAAAAGGTACGTCTCCGACTCCGTCCCGGATGTCTTTTGAGTGAAAAACACCCAACACCTTACCACTTGCATCTTCCAATTCGTATGTGACTTGACCGATTTTTCGCTTAACGATGGCAGGGACAAATCGTGGGGCGAACTTTGCTGCAAAGCGATCTACTGCCTTGCTCACAACGAAGTTCCGGACGAAGACTCTTTGACCCAAAGAGAAAATTCGTGGTCTGGCTCGCAGATTGTAATGTTGGGCGCTTTTTTTATATGCTTCGTTCAACTTGTCTTTCACAAGATCTTGCGCCAAACGTTGCCGGTCAACGTTTGATTGCAATTGGATTTCTCCGTCTTCAAAAGCCTTAAGACTCCTGAGCAGCGCGTACTCTGAGCCATGCTGAATAGGATGATATCCGAACATGAGGAAGTGAGGCGAAAAGCCAGTCGACTCATGCACTACCTTACGAAAAGCAGAGCACGACTCAGAAAGCTTCTCGTCCCACCTCGCATGATCGGATCCTATGTAGGCCCTTATGGCGTTTAACGTTGACACGTTAGTACGCTCTGCAGCATTCGCCTGCGGAGAATACACTGGAGTAAAACAGTGATGCACTCCATAGTTTACCAACAATTCAGCAAATGTCTTGGAAGTAAATTGAACTCCGTTATCTGAATGGAGCCATTCGGGGACCCCAAAAGTTAGGAAAATTTCGCGTTCGAGATATTTTACCACAGCGTCTGCGGTTGCCTTAGCCATGGGCTTGAGCCACACAAATTTAGTGTAGTGATCCAAGACCACAAACAAGTGTGTGTTACCCGATTTCGAACGTGGATATGGTCCCATAAAATCCACAAAGAGGCGCTGCATAGGTCGCTCCGTTTCTCGCTGTGATCCCATGAATGGTCTTTGAATGGAATTCGAAGGCTTGATCTGCTTGCAGGTCACGCAATTCTTGATATGTCGCATGACATCTTGCCTCATGCGAGGCCAATAAAAATACCTTTGAAGCAGTTCAATCGTTTTTCGAATTCCACCATGCGACCCACGAGGATCATCATGAGCTCTTGCTATGAGCACCCCTTGCTGACCATCAGGGACCCATAGCTTCGTTTGGGGAATATCCGAAATAGAGGCATCGAGCGAACCCAGTGTGATGTATATTTTGTCGTTCGACACGTTCAGATTCTGAAACTTTTGGGGGTGTTCCACAATTTGCTCCCTCAAATGCTTATAGGAGGGCTCGTGAAACGCAGCTTCTGGAATAATCACACCCAGATGCTCGTGCTCCGGAAGACATTTTCCAATTGAAGCCACCTGATCATCAGAAAAGCAGGCTCTTGACAGAGCGTCTGGGACGACGTTGAGATTACCCTTCCGATGCTCAATCTGAAAATCATACCCCTGCAGCTTCAAGCTCCAGCGAGCCAATCGTCCAGACAGATCCTGTTGTTGCATCAGCCATTTTAGGCTGGCATGATCTGTGATGATAGTGAAGGGCAGTCCCTCGACGTACGCTCTGAACCTCTTAACACTTTGCACCGCAGCTAAGCATTCCAATTCGGTAACACTGTAGTTGCGTTGCGCCGCGTTAAGTTTCAGGGACATATACGCGATGGGATGCTCTCCACCATCATCATCCTTCTGGAACAAGACACTTCCAATACCCAATGCACTAGCGTCACATTGGATATAAAAATGTCTTGTGAAGTCTGGATTGGCTAACACCGGAGCGGAAACCAACAGTTTTTTGACTTCATTGAAGGCATTGCTAGCAGCCAAAGACCAGTTGAAAGAACGCTTGCCTTTTAGCAGATCCGTAAGTGGAGCAGTGACGGAAGCAAAATTTGGGATAAAACGTCTGTACCATCCCGCCATTCCCATGAACCGTCTCACGTCTTTTACCGTTCGGGGCTCTGGATATGTCAGAATACCTGACACCTTCTCCGGGTCGGTTCGTAAAATCCCATCACTAACCACGAAGCCAAGGTACTTGATCTCCTTTTGGACAAACTTGCTTTTTTCAACATTGATGGTCAAGTTGGCGTCTCTGAGCCGTCTCGCAACAGTGCTCAAGAGCTCCAAATGCTCATCAAATGTTGAGCTTGTGACGAGCAAGTCGTCCAAGTAAACAAATACCTTGTCCTGCAGTTCGTGTGGTATTACTTTGTGCATTAACCGACACATAGTCTGCGGAGCGTTGCACAGACCGAACGGCATAACCGTGAAACGATACAAAGGTCTGCCAGGGACGGTAAAGGCAGTTTTATCACGTGATGCTTCGTCTAATGGAATCTGCCAGAAAGCGTCTTTCAAATCCAAACTAGTGATGAACCGGGTGTCTTGTAGGCGTGCCAACAGTCCCTCAATGAGAGGTAACGGGTATGCATCTTTTAAGGTGACCTCGTTCAGACGTCGAGCATCAAGACATAGACGAACCTTGCCAGGCTTCCTCACCAAAGTGACGGGGGAACTCCACGCACTATGGCTTTCCTCTATCACACCCAGTGACAACATACGATCAAGTTCGTCATACATCAGTTTCTGTATAACCGGTGACATGGCATAGTGTCGTTGTTTAATGGGCTGAGCGGAACCCGTGTCGATCTTATGTGACACGAGTTTGGTTTTGCCCAGGCCCTCCTTGTTATATGAAGGAAACTGATGTATGACAAGGTCGAGTCGTTGCTGCTCCTGAGTGGTCAATAGGTGAAAACCAGGGCACGCAGGCTCTGTAAGTGCCTCGACCGAGTGACATTGCGTTGGAGCGATTTTGAAAAGGTCCCAAAAGTCCATACCCAGATAGACAGGGTGGGTTAGAGACGGGACGACCAAAAACCGCATCCATTTACTCTGGTCGTTAAATCGCACCAGGGTGCCAACATATCCCACCACTGGACTCTTTTGACCCGAAGCTGTCTGGACGTGGGTCCGCATAGTATGCATATACAGGCCCAAGTCTGAGAGCAGATCCAAAGAACCAGCGCCGAGTATGCTGACACTAGCCCCACTGTCGAGTAACCCCGTTAACTTTCGTCCCTTGATGAAGATCTCAGCGAAAGGGCGGTTATCACCATTAATGGTGACAATCGACTCAACGCTGGCGCGTTTTAAAAATTTCCTTGCAGCGAAGTACCTCCAAGATCGATGGAAGCGCTTGGACGAGGACAACCCCAGACAAGCAGGTCGAAATGAATTGACGCAAGTGGATTCACTACTCGAATCAGAAAATGAAAGGCCATCAGAGAATTGAGTTTGAAAATATGGGTTGGATGTGAGTGGGTAGGATGTGAAATTGTCATTTTGAAGCGACAGAAATTTGGGATGCATATCATTCAGTCAAGATAGACGTCGCAACTCCGGATCAACATTAGTGGCTACATCCACCTTTCCGTGGCGCGAGTTGAACCGCGGAGAGTCAGACTGATTTCTGTTCGTCACCGTTACCTTACTACCATCATAACCTCGACATTTGGGACACTGAGGCTTCATGACCCCATCAGAGCCACATCCAAAACAAAAAACTCGCTTAATGGGCATCGAACAATCTAAGAAGGAGTGTCCCAGATCTTTACAATTCCAACAGACACGAAATTGTCCACGTTGAGTGCTGAGTTGTGGACTTGGGGTATTGAACCGTTTCGTCACGACTTCGTGCACATGATTTGATGTTTCACAATGCCTAAGACTCATTCTACTAGGCTCTTCTATTCCATGGCTCCATTCTTCGCCATGTGCTGATCCCGACCAACGACAAGACTCTGGTCGTTCCATGAATTCGTCATTTACATCAATTTCATTGATTCCCAACGGACGACGAATCGGTCGACGTTCGACATCCAATCCACGCCACACGGATTCAACGCGAGTGCATCTTCTGACGAGATCACGGGTATTTGAAAAATCGAACCCTGCCAAATGCTCCTGAAGTCGAACATTCATATTCCTAAAAAGAATACATTGCAGGTCTTCATCCACTAACGAAACTTGCAATTGAAGAGCTAATGCCTCAATCGCTTCATAAAAATCAATAAAGCTCTCATTGGGACGTTGCCGTCGAGCGTCTATAGCCCGCCGAATATCAACATCCGTGCGATGCGGTGCGAATCGTTCGAAAAATTCCGCTTGGAGTTGGTTCCACGTCAAGTTCCTATAGAGATCTCGCAGCTGCCAGTACCAATTAGCGGCTATGCCCTTCAAAAGCAAGTGCAGATCCCTTACCAATTCATGTCCCGAAATTCCATAATCAGAAGCCATCGTGGACACGCGAAACAGGAACTGCCGAGCGTCCATATCTTTCGAGACCCCATCGAACAACAAACCCCATTTCGTAATAGGGACCAATGTCCGTGGATGTTCGGCGTTTCGTCCTGCCTCTCGAAAGGTAACCCGCGGCTCCGTACCAAGAGGACCCCTATTAACCGTCGACGACAAATGATCTGCTCCAATTTGAGAGGGCTCCACCGCAGTAGTGGGTGGCAGAACCGTGTGCCCTTGACCAACTCTTGGGGGAGTGCTGGAGGCGGAAAGACTGAGACGACCTAGCTCTCGGTCAATATGGGAATAACTAGGGTCCCAACTCGCCGTTCGTCGCCGCATGCTCGATTAATTAAAAATGTAAAAAAAAATTAATAAGACCTATGAAGTAAAAGTATAAAACTAATTATTACTAACAATTCCAATTCACAAATTCCCCCAAAACCCGATCACCTACAGTTTCCTCTCAAAGCTAAAATAAACCCGAAAAATTAAACAAGCAGCGAGAAAGAAATGTAATTTCTCCCTTCCTCCAAAGCAAACTCGTGATGAACCAGATTAAAATTTGTGACGCGATAAAATATTTTCAGTTCAGGTAAGTGCAATGCAAATGATGAACTATTACCAAAAGTACTCCGTAGCCTCTCAAAAATTAAACAAAAGAAGAAAAGTTTTTCTTTTCCAAAAAAAAACTAAAATGAAAATAGATGCAAATCATACAAAAAAATTAATGATTCCTACAATTCTCTTCCCGTAAGGATGTTTGTGAAGGAAAGGAAAAGGTAATAAAATTTGAACACATAATGGGAAAATGGGAATTAAGAAAATGGTAAACAAATGTCAACAAGTTGAACTTCCCAGCTGAGTCAAGAAAATTCGATAACCCCATTTCGTGAACTGCTCACCAGGTTACAATCAAGTAGACCTACACCGTCAAACCGGTGGACTCAGTCACGATCTAGTGTCATCGAATTTCCCTGCAAGAAACAAAAGGCTCGAGGCGCTGAAAGAAATCAAAACTGCTCGCCTCTGGGCCAAGCGACTTCACAACCGAAGGATATTTCAGCGACTTTCAACTCGAGTGGTTCCTTTTGTTTCGCTTCAAGCTGAGAGTCAGTACACAAGTGAAAAGAGGCGTCCCTCTGTCATACACTGGACAACTCACAATAGCACGAGAACGGGCGCCAATGCTGCACTGACGACCGCTCGACCGGAATGAAATAAAGGAAATAAAACATTTAAAATAGAAAAAGAGAAAAAAAAAAAAAGTATTAGTTTAAATGAAATCCAACATGAATAATCTGATTAAGTTGCCAACTATGCCAAAGAGAAGAAAAAAAAATAAGGCTGAGGCAATCAAGTGCTCCCTGGAACAAATATCACCCCAGCCCATCAGATTAATCATGCGGAGCAAGAAATGAAATCAAAAACCAAACTTAATAAAAAAAAAAAAAAAAATTCTGAAGAAAACCAAAAATTAAATTACCAAATCAAAACCTATGTACATATGCCTGAAGTTTTTGGGCGCCATTTGTTGCGAAACTATGACAGCCGAGCTGTCGTCAGTGCAACATATTATTTGAGGTCGGATTCGGGTCTGTCCCGCGTGCCTAACCTGCCAGCTAGCTCAGTCCGGCGTGGGTTTTTGGGACGAACCCGACCTTCGTGCTATGGCACGCAGACAACACAACGTTTAGCACATGATAGAATTAAAAGGGAAAGGAAGGGAAAGGAAGAAAACATGTAGGAATCACTAAAAGAGCAAGTTAGTTAATTTTCATCTTATATATATTTTCTCATAAAAACAAAAATTACATGCAAAAGAAAGGAAAATAGTAAAAAAAAGAAAAAAATGAAATGATGATGTAGAATAATGAAATTATAACTACAACCTTGTACTGCAAGCAAGAATGAGAAGAGCACTAGATTACATAATACCAAATAAAAATAATCATAACCATGCATTAATTTTGTATGGGGCTATGTATATACGCAACCCCGGCCGGAATTCGTTCACATGGATCATACATTATTCATTTCAAATAGATAATACACAAAATTATATATAAGCAAAGAAAACAAATTCAAATTTGAAATAGAGAAAATCTGATTATACAAAATACCCCCACACCATTCGGAATAAAATATCTCTAATAATTGGACTTATCTTGCCCTTCTTGGATTCAGAAAACAATTGAACTCAAAGTACGAAATTGAACTTAAATTTTTCTAATAATATGCTTTCACGTATTTACCTTTCTTTTCTGCTATATGTTAAACTTGAACTTGCCAGGTAACCATGAAATCTTATATTTTATCGTAATGTATGAGTTTTTTTTTTGTATTATCACTGCATCCGTTGGTACTGCTCACTCGACAAGAAAAACTTCACAGAAAGAAAGAATTCACCATTGCTTCTCTGGTTCTTATCACTGCATCCGCTGGTACTGCTCAATCGACAAACTTCACAGAAAGAAGGACTTCAACATTGCCTTTCACTAAATGATTTCCCGCAAGACAAGGCCTCAAACAGTAATTGCAAATTTCACTGTTGGGGCACATCTACTTTTCCATTGATTCTAGGAAACTCCTCTTCTTCTATCCCGAATTCACCAATTCAACGTTTATTTCAGTCCAAAAGTTAACAGTTTTGCACACCGGTGATTACAAAGGAAATGTTTTTTCTTCAATTTTTTCACACCACCAATCTCAAATGTTCGATTTTCACTTTTTTCCCAAAAATCACTTATTTCAGTTCTCTGCTCAACCTTATTTTCATAGTTATTTCGTCAAATGTCTTATTTCGTCGTAGAAGTTTATTTATCAGATATCTGTCTTTTACGCCTTTTCAGTTTCACTTATCACCGCACTCAATCCCCAACCGCTACCCCAAAATTTAGTGATTTTCGAACCCCACAATTTTTCTCTGATCCTCACTACTAATCCACTTCTGACTTGTTCGGATCACACTTTCTTTTTTTTTCGTTCCAAAAAACAATCCTCCTTCACCCAGTACTCAAAACCGAATCCCATCTCCCACTGCTCCAGCAGACAAGCTCCCGTTGCCGCCACGTCCCGTTTTTTCCTCTTGCTCAGTTGTGCGGCAAGTCTTCTGCACGCCCAGCACCAAACATGTCCCGTTTTCACTGGCCTGATAACGCAGCTGATGCAAATATTGTTGCAAATCAGCTGCGCTTAGGTCAGCGAACCCGATGAAATGCACTGGCGCATGCGACAATCAAATACATTGCAAAGCCTGTTTTTCAATGC
>OX376373.1:128487858-128586361 GCA_947369275.1 Nemotelus nigrinus | reverse complement strand
GAGCGACTCATGAAGAGTATGTATGATAGCCTAATCAGCTTTATTAGAACGTTGAATGCTAAAAAGGATCATTTGATTTCCAAACAGCAAGCACAGACAAAAGCAAATGAGGAAATTCTAATCGAACTAACACAACATTTTGATGGTTTTACGTCAGCAATTTCCGCGTCAAACAACAACAACAGCAATAACATAAACGTCGCGAAGTCTTTCGACACGTTGGATGAAAAAATTGATAAGTTAGCGGACAAAATGGAATCCATTGCTGCACTATTCTCATCCGCCAGAAAATCAAGTAACAGTTCCCAAGCTAGCAGCACCGATATACTAGAAAATATAGAGTTAAAAATGACGAGTATGATGAAACCACTTATTGATTCGATAACAGATGCGTTCTCTGCACAACAATTAAAGTTTGAAGAATTGAGCAGCCAACTCGAAAGTTTGAGGGGCGCCCAGCAGACCCTGATCGATGATAATATCAAACATATTGCGTTGAACGAGCAGTCACTACACCAGGAACTGCTGATGGTAGATCATAACAGTTCGTCAAGCATCTCAACAAGCTGTAAGAAGATATACACGCAGGACAAGGCTTCTTCACCTATAAAAGAGTTGATAAACAGCACTGCACCAACAGCTCCATGCTCTAGTTTACGTTTGCCCTCAGACCCCGAAGCCGCATCGATCTACAAATTCGGTACCTTTTGGTCCAAGCACGACTGGGCCACTCGCCTACAAAAACTTAAGACAGCTAACACGAACAATCATGTTGAGAAAGTATGCTCCAAACTGCCTATCAAAGTAAACCGAATGGCATTCTACGTAAATAAAGTTCCTCACAATGCTGATGATGGATGGCTGAGAAGACTTCTTGAAGCTGATTTCTGCATCACCGATTACAATATCGAACAACTACCCCAGCGCAAATGTAGATCACCTAAGCGGTACAAGGTTTTTATACCAACTAAATATGCCTGGCTCTTTATCGATCTCAATGGAAATAGCGACAGGTTCGACTGGAAAGGAATCACGTTCAGCCCTTGGAAGAAAGTCAGCAACAAAATTAGCAGAAAGAAAAAAAAGAATATTGTAAAGAAAAAGTGTATATATCCAAATGTCCCTACCTGCGATATCCCCTTCAACCACAAACCTTACTCCTTATCTTCTCCTAAACCTCTTCTTCTCAAAGATACTGATCCTCTGCCTCCCACAACTTCACGAGACCGCCTCTTTAGCGGTCCGTTCAATGTTACTACTAACCGTACCAAGATGCTGAAATCACTTGATTCTAGTATTTCCTTTTCCTCTTATCTAAAAGCTTGTAACAGCGCGGCGAATATAGGCCCATTGAGAAACCATAACAAAGGGACTGCAAATCTTGCATCCACTGCGGCAACGGGAACTTCAATATCGAATGATAACTTGGCGACTTCTGCATCTCCTCAAAGACCAGACCAATCTGTTAGGAATTTTTCCTAACAAAACACACACAAACCTCAAACTGTTTTACCACAATTGTGGTGGTATGAGAGGTAAACTATCTAAACTTTTTCTTGACGCCAAATCATGCCATTTTAATTTATTTGCCTTCACTGAAACTTGGCTTAATGACTCACATACAAACGAGGAAATTCTTGACAGTAGCTGGACCATTTACAGAGATGATCGCGACTACTGCTCTACAGGCCAAACGCGAGGAGGTGGTGTCTTAATTGCTGTGAGCAACAAATTTTCAAGCAAACGCATCGATACCACACCAAACGTAATGTTCCAGCACTTAATTGTTCAAATCTCTTTAAATAATACATCGATTTACATTGGTGTAGTTTATATTCCACCCAGATCCGACGAATCGGTATACGACCATTTATGCGAATCTGTATCTTCCTTTGTATCATCCCTAAACGAAAAGGACAAAGTTATATTCCTGGGAGATTTCAATCGCCCCAATCTATATTTCATTCCCGATGAAAATGACACTTACCCGCTCCCTGTAAACCTTTCAGATCGCAACAACTTTAACCTTGTGAGTACCTTCTATGGCAATGATTTGCAGCAAGTTTGTCCGGCTCCCAACCAAAACGGTAATTGGTTAGATCTTGTGTTCACTAACGCTTATGACGAGGTAGTGGTAAGTCCAACTAATGACATAGAGCATCTTTTTTGTAATAGTTCGCACCATTCAGCACTCTCAGTTGAACTTGCCACTCCTGATTCTACTTACTTAAGAACGTACAATAATTCAATTGTATATGACTTTCGTAATGCTAATTATGAAAGCATTCACCATTTTCTTGACTCTATAGATTGGACGAATATTCTTTTAACTTTAGACCTTGAGGAAGCCATTTCTACTTTTTACAATAAAATATTTGACGCCGTTGAGAGATATGTACCAAAGATAAAGAAAAAGAATAAACTCTCTGAACCATGGCTTGATAGGGACCTTAGGCATTTACGGAATCGTAGGAACAAGCTTTATAAGCGAATTAAAAATAATATTGACGTTTGTTCAGCTATTCAGGAAGAATATAACGAAATTGCTAAGCAGTTTTTAACGAAGTCCCACGAGGCTTATGACAACTACATTAAGACTACCGGCGAAAATATAATCCGCGACCCGAAAAAATTTTATGATTTTGTAAATGTGAAGCGGAAAACTACTGGTTATCCATCATCGATGTTCTTTATTGATATCACTTCTTCCTCTCCTAATGTGATTTGTGATTTATTCGCAGATAATTTCCAGAATATTTTTATTGCTACTGACTCATCAAACTCACATCTTCCTTCGTCCCATTCTAATCCTACAGCTTTTATCAGTCACTTAGAAATTACACGTGACGAAATACGTAAAGCTATTTCGGAACTCGACTGCAACAAAGGTCCAGGGCCAGATCTTCTTCCTCCAACTTTCTTGTGCAAATGTGTAGAGCAGCTTATAACTGCCTTTCATATTTTTTTCAACAGATCACTTTCGTCTGGAGTTTTCCCATCCTGTTGGAAACTTTCATATGTCACACCCATCTTCAAAAATGGTGATAGACGCTGTATCGGAAATTATAGAGGTATTGCCATCTTATCTTCTATTCCGAAACTTTTTGAAAAGATTGTCTACGATAAACTTTCTCCACTTGTTGACTCCCGACTGAACGAGCAACAACATGGTTTTAGAAAAGGTCGCTCAACTACCACAAATTTGACAGTCCTAATCTCAGACGTCCTGTGTAAAATGGAGAAAGGACACCAAATTGACGCAGTCTATACAGACTTTAGTAAAGCTTTTGACAGAGTTGACCACCCTACCTTAATTCTAAAGCTACTGAAATTCGGACTTGGTGGGTCTTTGCTTAGTTGGCTGACTTCTTATCTTGGAAATCGAACTCAGCTGGTAAAATTTCAAGGACTTTTATCGAAAAATATTTCTGCTACCTCTGGTGTACCACAAGGTAGCCATCTTGGTCCACTTCTCTTTAATATATTTATTTCTGACCTATCTGACGTCCTATCAAATATACCTCATCTACTTTATGCCGACGATCTCAAAGTCTATCATATCATTAAATCTAAATCCGATGCACTCTTTCTCCAGTCCAAACTTGATTCACTTGATCATTGGTGCAATGAAAACAAGCTCTCTCTCAACATTGCTAAGTGCCAAGTTATAAGTTTCTCCCGAAAATGCACCGTCTCACATAACACATACTTCCTCGGGAATAAGTTGTTAGCTCGAGTTGATAACGTTGTCGACCTTGGTGTTGTCTTGGATGAGCGACTCCGCTTCACCTTGCATTATGATAAAATACTTTCCCGGGCAAACAAACAGCTAGGCTTCATCAAAAGACGTGCCAAGGAATTTCGTAACCTGTGGGTCACACGATCCTTATACATCTCTCTAGTACGCCCCATTCTCGAATATGCTTCCATTTGCTGGAATCCGGCTTTTGAAACCCACAGTAGCAGACTCGAGTCCATACAAAAGCAATTCTTACTTTTCGCATTGAGAGAACTATACAGCCCTTACGATTTTAATACCCTTCCTCCTTATGAGTTTCGACTGGGTCATCTAAACTTATTAACACTTGCATCTAGAAGAAAGATGCTTTCGGCCTGCTTCACATTCGACGTCATTAGAGGCGTCATCAAAGTTGAATTCCTGAATAGCAAAATAGTTTTGAATAACCCTGTAAGAAACACCAGGTCCTCTCGTTTACTTAAGGAATATCCACACTCCACTACTTACGCAGCTAATGAGCCGATAAATAGATGCTGCAGGATATTCAATAGCATAAGTAATCTGTATTCTCCAACAGTCTCAAAATTATCCTTCAAATCCTCCCTTTTCAAAGCCATCCGCAACCCTTTATCCTAAGCTATATGTTCAATGTTTTATTTATTTATTTGTTATTTATTAATTTGTTATTGATTTATCTTGTTAATTATTTTATTTAATTTTTCGTTTTATTTCTATGTACTCGTAATTTCCAATTTTGTTTTTTTACTGTTTACGTTACTTGTACCTTGCTTGGTTAAGAAATAAAATAAAATAAAATACACACTTCGATTTGTATGTGTAAGACATCAGAGTTTTAACCGCCGTTTGACTGTCTGTAAAGATAATGATTTCCTCACTTGTGGTATCTCTGGCGTATGCTGGGTCTGCGGCTTTACGTATCGCAAAAACCTCCGCCTGAAAAATACTACAGTGATGAGAAGCCTGAAAGCTGTTGTCAGTGTAGATGCTAAGAGTTGCTGCGCCCACTTGCCGATTCCGCACCTGGCCATCGCTCACAATCGCCCGATATCCCCACTCGAAGCACAGAATGGACACCAAATAGTAGGTGCCACCTGCGCACCCCCCGCTCAATTCTGCTGTGGCAGCAGGATCGTGGCTCGTAGAGTCCTGATTCCCTTAGTCTGACAGCAGCTTTTGCGGCAGCACCCCTAACAAAGAGGTCAAGCCGAGGGAGATAAAGCATTCAGAGTAGACGAAGGAGTCGAGGCTAAAGCACCTGTGGTTCAGGGAGCCACCAGCCGCTGAACCCTGTTCGCCATGCTAGCAAAGGTAGTCTTATTCACTGCTGGCCACCAGACCAAGCATTCGTAAGCAAGGATAGGCCTGGCTATCGCCAGATAGATCCAGTGCATTAAGGCAGGGCTTAGACCCCACGTTTTACCCAGCACTCTCCTGCTGGTGTGAATCGCATTGCTAGCCCGCTTTACCCTCTCCTCCAAACTCGCCTTCCAGGTGAGCTTTGTGTCCAGAATAAGACCCAAGTACTTAGTTTGTGACTTGAGGCTTAACCTGGCACCGCTCAACCTGATTGGAGGTAATTCAGGAACTTTGTACTTTCTTGTAAAAAGTACAAGATCAGTTTTATTAGTGTTGATGCCAAGGCCCACGGTATTCGCCCATTCCTCAACCAGCATATGTGTGCGGGAACCTGCCCGAGACTAAAATGGCAATGTCATCGGCATAGGCCAGCCTATCCAAAATTTTATTTACAACCATTTTCTATAAGAGGAGGGTAGAACTCCTCTTTGCGGTGTGCCTCTATGGACCTTCCTAGTGATCCGTGACCGCGCCCACTCAGCTGTTATGAGCCTTTACTTAAGCATATTGCTTATCCAGCTACAAATAGAGGGGTGGGTGTTGATTGCGTGGAGGCTCTCCATAATGGCTGTAGTGTGCACATTATTGAAGGCGCCTTCAATATCTAGAAAAGCTCCCAATGTGTATTCTTTGTAGCGGAGTGCCTTTTCAATTTCGAGAACTACCCTATGGAGAGCCGTTTCAACGGATTTCCCTTTTATGTACGTGTTTTGGGCACCCGATAAAGCTAAAGATTCAAATCTTTCTTTCATGTAGAGATCCAGTAATCTTTCAAAGACTTTAAGGAGGAAGGAAGTCAGGCTAATTGGCCTGTAGTCCTTCGGGTAAGCATGGAGTAGTTTACTTGCCTTGGGTATAAATACAACATTAGCAATTTTACCTGCCTTGGGTATAAATACAACCTTAGCGATCCTTCAGGCTGCAGGCACATTGCTTAGTGCTGTGCAACCTTTGTAAGTTTGCATGAGGATACCTGACTTTTGGAGCATGGCCGGTAGAACCCCATCCGGACTTGGAGACTTGAAGGGCTTGAAGGTGTCAATTGCCCAGGCAATCCTCGGCTAGTTGACAACCTCCTCAATGCCTTCGAAGTCATGCACATCAGACGTCTGCTGACAAGTAAAGTAACATAGGCATAAACTCAATATAGGCAGTATTCAAAAGGAATCTGATTAAAAAACCATTATAGGTTTCCCAGCCAATATAGGTTTTGTATTTACCTGCAATATCTTCATTTAATGATTTGACCGTAAAGTTTTCAAACGGTTATGATATTGTAGTGACTATAAACAACACATATTAAGTTTCTGAAAATTTGAAAACTTTTGCAACTGGTTACCCTAAATTCTTTGTACCCCTATAATTTCCAATGCAGTCATTTTATCAAAACGAAATTCGCAGAGTAGGTTGATTTGAATGTGAGGCAGGTGTAATATATTTTTGGTTTTGATGCTAGCAAAGGGTTACCAGGGCATAATATTTTTTGCTTTTTTCCTATCAATAAATGCTTACATTAGGTATTGATGTCGCGATCATTTACAATGAAAATAAGTTACCAATGTTTAAATTCAGTTTAAGTATCAGTTCTGAGTGGTGCGATTCGGTTTTTCGAACACATAAATTGAGAAGCTAATTGTCCATCTTCCGATATAATTCCTAAATAGGCCACACCTCCATAAGCTTGAGGACTAGCATCAACAAAAATGTGTACTTTGTAGCGGATACTGTTTTCAAAATCACTTAAACATCGTGGAATAGATAACTTGCTCAAGGCGCCAGTATTGGATATCCAAGCATAGCTAGAATTTTTATTTCGATCGGTAATTCGTCATCCGAATTATATTGCTCGCGCCAGGCATTTTGAAACATTATTTTTAACTTGACAACCCAAGAACCTAAAAAACCCTAAAGAGTCGAATATTTTTTAAATAATTTTAAGTAATTTGCGCTTAGTTAGCTTCATTTCACAAGCTTTTATCTCACAGAACATACAGATTCACTATTAGCTGACCATTGACGCAGGTGCATACTAGCCATAATCAATAGAATCCCGGTTGAGCACTCTGAATAGAGACCTAATAAGTAGCTTTGAAGAGGTCTGCCCGATCAGTAAGAGCAGATGTGGGTAGACGGTTCCCTGGTTGAATCGGAAACTACAGAAGCTAAGGAAAAGTACCAGGAAAATTCTCAACATAGCTTGTAAGAGCAACAATGAGGATGACTGGATCACCTACAGAACTTTGCAGAGAACGTATACGAAGCTGGTGAGAACCTTTGAGAGGGTCATTTAGGTCTTACTGTTGTTGAGAATTCGGCTAGAACACTGCAAGCACTCATAACGTTTCACATCGTCGTGGAAAAGCTTATGTTTCACGAGTTATCTTTTATTGAATGAGTATAGGAATGCGCCTTGAATACGCTCTCGTTATTGAACCTCGCCTTGCATATTGTACACTCCAGCGGCCCGTTTTGTTTTGCGCTGTGAATCCTCATGTGGCGATTATAGCTGACCATCATGCTAAAGCCCTGGTTGCAAATTTCACATTTAATTTCAGATAAATTCGGATTCTTGCTTTACTTACCATCTTGAGAATTCGCGGTTTGACAGCGCAGATTCCAGCGACGTAAACAACGGCACTGACAGCTGGATCTCCAAACACTGCGCGAAAACTCAGCGAACCTGGTGGCTGATTTCTGAACCGTCTGTTTTGGTGATGCCCTAATGGTTTAAAATCACGTGGAAATGGAATCTTGGAAAAAAACCGCTCTAGCGGTACAACGAAAAAATTTTTTGAAAAGGCAAAAGGGGTCTTTTTGTCTTGGGATTGGGACGGAGAAGGAAGCACTGATGAAGTGATCGACTAAAAGTGTGTTTCGTATATTTGAAAAGTGTTATTAGTATTTGAAAAGTGTGATTGATATCTTTGCAAAGTGTATAAAAAGGGGGGAAAAGAGAGTAAGGCGGTTCTGTCAAATTAAATTTAAAAATTGGAGCCGAAAGCGACGAATAGACAAAAAGGGACAAATTGACCAATCCAACGAGGCACATATTCTGTGCTGGAAGGTGCATTCCTTGTCGAGCCAAAGAAACCGATGATAAAGAGAAAAACAATCGATTTACTTCGAACATTCCATAAAACTGTGGCGAGCAGCGACTTCAGTTGGCAGATTTGTTCTTCATGGCCTCATGGTGTGCGTGTTAGAAAGGTGGCACAAAAAAATATTCACTCAGCCCAAGGAATTCGATAAGCAATTTGATTCGCAATTCGATTACAACAATTCCGAAGCAAGGAGCAGCTAAGTACTGGATTTGAATTACTTTTTTTCTTTGGAATATTACATATTTAAAGTTAAAAACAAATTTAAAGTTGAAGGAACATTTAAAGTGAAAGCAGGTTTAAAGTTGTGTATCCATCATCTAATAGCCTAAAACAAGAAACATCTTTTGTTCACATTATGTTCTTTATTAACGGTCAAGTTCACTCGGACGAAGAAAAACAATGAGCATAATTGTTAAATTTCTTTCTTCTAATTAACATTTACACTAATGTATTGGTGTGAGGTGATGCTGTATTATTTTATTATTTTCTCATTTATCTGCATGCGCGTTTTCAATTGAATCACTTTATCATCTATGTATGTTCATACAATCTGTCAAGCGTTACAAATTGAATTATACATATATATTTCTGGAATTTATATTTCTGTTCATATCGGTTGTTGTAAACCAATTCCGGCCGGGGTTAGGTAGAAAAAACAAACCTCGCCCAACCTATAACTAAGGTGAATTGATTGAATTGGAAATTATGGAAGTCAATCTGGAGTAGTAGCTTTGCGATATTGAATTTTTCTGGCTTGTTAAACTATACCTTATTTTAGTTTTTCTGTTAGGACTTTTTTTTTCTTTTCTTTGAACTATTAACTCTTAACAATGTTTTTTGAATAAACTGTGATTAAAAAAGTAATTCTGATGAATCCTCTTCCTTTCCTTCTTCTGTGTGGTTGTTATTGTCTTCGTTCTGGGATGTTTTAAGTGTTGTGGTATCTGCGTGCCGTAGCACGTAGGGATTTTTTCCGCCCGCCAAACCCACGATAGACTGAGCTAGTCGGTCGAGACAAGGCACGCCGGGCAAAGAAAGGAAAAATCCCTTATAAATGTATGCTGCACTGACGACAGCTCGGCAGAGCTGGGTCGGATGCAACAAATGGCGCCCAATCCGTTTGGCTTTTTTTTATATCTTTTATTTTGGCAGATGTGCTTTTGGCTGGGGTGGCAAATGTTGTTTAATAGAATCATTCTGTTGCCTCAGCCATTTTTTTTTTGTTTTCGTTGGCTGTGGTTGTAATTATATAGCTGACATTGTCAATTATTTTGCATCATCTAGTCGAGCGGTCGTCAATGCAGCATTGGCGCCCATCTCGTGCTACTGTCTTGTGCTATGTGTCCAACAGAGCTTGTCTCTTCAATATATAACTAGACTCTTGTCGTTGCGGGATTATCTTCAGAAGAGAAATTAATATGCGTCAATATCTTCTTGTGAATAGAATAAATCTGTTATTTAGACTTACATGAGTTTGCCGCATCTGGAGTAAAAATATTTATTGAGATGACCCAAGATCTAATCTTGATCCTTGTCCACCTGTTAGGTGTTGTTCATTTATTAGAACTTTTTCGAGCAGGATTCAAGACATGTGATCCAGGTAGCATTTCTGAAACGGCCCACAGACACGGAGATCTGGTCGTCGACTTGGTTGCAGATATGCAATATCTGCGACCAAATTCCCTGTCTGTGGGCTAGTCTCAGATCTAGTTTGTTCGCAAATATCGCAAGTCTCCAACCAAGTCGGCAACCAGATCTCCGTGTCTGTGGGCCGTTTAAGTCACGACAAGAGATCTATATCTCCCAAATTCCCCAAGTCCTATTTTTTCAATTTTGTGTGAAATTTTATACATTTTCCCTTCCTTATTAAATTCCCGTCTTGGAGAAGATTCGTCAGAATTATTACTAATGTTCGAAGAACAATAGTATTAAACTCGTTTCGCCGAAAATTCATATTTCTTTATATATATATATATATATATATATATCAGCAAAATGATTAAGGGAGATAATCTCTGGAGTGGCCGATTCGATTGAGCTGAAATTTTTGGAGAACGTAGATGTATATAGTAGGTAGGTCCACAACTTTCTCAAATTCAGATATTCTAAACCTTTTGGCGGCGGCGAGCGTTTTAGTGAATTTTGATGTACTCCTATATTTCCAAGCAGTGAAAAGTTTTGCTAAAGAAAAGTATTGGGAATGAAAAGTTATTATGTTCTTACCTCGTTTATGATAAAAAAATTGGAAATTGTGAGTCGTGTGTGGGTGCAGGGTGCCTAAAAGTAGGCAAAGAATTTTTTTCAAATTTTGATTTGTCATTTCTTGTAAGAAAAACAATGGATCATCGTGAAATTTGCAGAGCGTATTAATGTTGACTAAAATTTAGCACATGTGAATTTTTAGGACAGTGCGGGTAACCCTGTAGCTACGGCAGGCTCCTGAATAAAAAACCTTCAAATCATTGACCTTCCTGAAAAATTTTTGATTTTTGACAAAAAAATCAGATCACTGATAAATTTCAACCTTTATCCATCATATCAAATTAAAATGTTCAAAATTCCGATTTGCACAAGAACGGCAACCCATCACCAAATTACCTCTATTTTCAGCACTCGAAAGTTCTGTTCACGAGAACTGACGACCGGATTATCCAATCATAATGAAATTTACAGGACATGTTGGTATTAGCTAGGACCAGGTCTGATAGAAGTTATTTTGGAATGCGGGCAACCCTGTGCCAGTGGTACCATCTTGAAAAATCACCCAGAAAAAAAACCGGTTTTTGGCCTATTACTTCCGATTCAGCCATCAGATTTTGACAAGATTCATCCAATATTTGGATCTTATTTTATGTAACGTTTGATGAAAATTTGGCTGAAAAATTAGAATAGAGTTGCCATCTATGGTGATTTTTGTCTCCTAAATCTTGCAAATTTGCTCAGCAAAATAAAGCTTATTTCCCTATAACTTCCGGTCCAGTGTAAAAATCAAAACGAAGTTCACGCAGCAAATGGACTTTAATGTAAACCAAATGTCATAGAAATTTCGTACCAAAATCATGAAAGAGCTGCCAGCTATGACCATTTTCGTAATTTTGTTTAATTTCTTTACTGAGCGATTATGCCATTAGATTTCCAAATGGAAATGATCCTGCAATGAAAATTAACAACAAATATTAACGCTTTGAAAATTTGATAAATTTTGAGGGTGGTAACTCTAAAATTTTTTTCGCCCGTATAACTTCCAGCGCAGTGATTCAATCGAAACGAAATTTACTGGTTGGGTTTAACTTAGCGTGAAGCAGGATTGGTATGTATTATGCTTTGCGTTTGATACAGGCTAACCAGCATTAGCCATTTCCGTAAATATTGCACCAACAGATGCTTCAAACAACGTTCTCATATGCAAAGCATTTGCAATAAAAAATAAGGAATTCTTTTTTAAATTTTTCGAGTTTTGAACATTTTTCGGATGGCAGCCTCAAACAACGTTTAACCGCTGAAACCTTCGAACGAAATTCAAAGCATACGTTGATTTGAGTATGAGCTTGTTATGGTAAACTTATTGCTGCTTCGTTCGGAAAGTGTTGCCCGCACTGAATTATTTGTGTTATAGTTGAGTTTTGTTGCTTTGGATAAGGAATGGTTGATATGATTCCTGCGAAGAGAACGAAATTCAAAGGTTACGTTGATTTGAGTATGAGCTTGTTATGGTAAACTTATTGCTGCTTCATTCGGAAAGTGTTGCCAGCACTGAATTATATGTGTTATAGTTGAGTTTTGTTGCTTTGGATAAGGAATGGTTGATATGATTCTAAAAAACAGTGTATTACGTCTTTCCACACTTTTTTGTCACTCAAAGACAATTTCTTCGAAAATTAGTTTTCTAGCGGTTCAGGTGCGCTAGAGTTTTTTTTTTATGCTTGCTATCACTTAAAAGATCGGACTAATATTTGGTCGCTATAAATAAATAAAAATACAACTTATTGTACTTTTATAACATTTTTACTGCATGTTCTGATTTTTCATACACATTTTGCACATTTAAAGCACAGCTACTTGAGTGAGATACTCACGAATATTTATGATACGTGATAGGTTGAATTGGACATTTGTTCACGTTATTACATTTCTTTTAGTAAATCCTATCTTACATAACAGGTACATAGTTGCTTGAATTTAGTACATTGGCTATTAGTTTTTGTTTCTTTGAGTTTATTTGGGTTTCGGAAACATAATTATTTTTATTTTGATTGCGCAAGTTTGTTTTATGGTTAAAATTTCTATAAAAGAAAAAAAAAACTATAATCTGGAGCAATGCGTCGCAGAACGAATAGCTGGGACCCTAGCTACATGCCTTTCCAGCACCAATTGGAACGCTTGAGCCTATCCCCTTCGGCGGCTCAAGGCACGAGAATCACAGAGGCAATGAGAACGAATTCATCCCCTACTGGTCAGACGGTGGCACACAGTTCCGCCACGGCGTCATCAAGAAGACGGATTCCTCACGAAGAAGGTTCTTTCATGCACCAGGAGCAAACGTCTCGTCCGAATACTTCAATCGGTAATGACCCACCGAGAGTCACCTTTCAAGCGCAATCAGAGATGAGTGAGCGATCTTCAATAAAAGTACCGATAACTAAATGGAACCTGATTTTCGATGGATCGACTTCAGGTTTGACCGCGAGACAGTTTATGTTTCGTGTTTTGTCCTTGGCAGAAGATTATCATGTTCCTCTAGCCACCCTGGCTATAAACTTTCACCTGCTTTTGCGAGGACAGGCCGCAGATTGGCACTGGCGTTTCCGGGAATTGAATTATCCGCTTTTATGGAGTAGGTTACGGGTAGAATTTCTGAAACGGTTCAGCGCTTTTAGATCTGATGTGGACGTGCGGAGAATGTTAGATGGTAGATTGCAAAAACCAGGAGAACGATTTCAGGATTTCTTTGATGCCCTTGAGAGTATTTCCCTACAATTAAATTCCCCCTTAATGGATCTTGATTTTGAGTGTGTAGTTTTTAGGAATATGTCCCCAGCACTTAGAATTCACTTGGTTGGTGTAGAATTCCAAACAACCCGAGAAATAATTAGACGCTGCTGTCTGATAGAATCAGAGTGGAGACTGTTGGGAGTGAATGCTGATCGAGAGCCGAATCGTCGAGCGCGTCAGGTGCATGAACTTGAGTTCGGGAAAGATCAGGGTATTAATGATCAAGCAGACAAATTTCTTTCCCCTGTTCAACATTCGGTACGTGATCTTGGACCGTCATCTGCAGATGTTTCCTATCAAAAAGAAATTCAGGCGATGAAAGCAAGTCCGTACAATGTTTCATCAGAAAATTCCCATCGGCATCCGTTCAGCAGTCAGTCACGTAATGTTTACGAGAAACGATCTTGTCAGCTGTACGAAGATGATATGTCTTCCGATCTAAGGACGCCAGTATTTCAACATCCTGTAGAGTATAGGGGTTCTTCCATTTCCAGACAAGAACTACACGCCATGAAAACAGTCTCTAATGACATGAGTAATAGAGATCGCGGAGCAGAAGGTAGTAGGAATTACAGAGTATGTTGGAATTGCCTAGACCTAGGGCATGGTTTCATGGATTGCTCGAAACCTATCCAGCGGATCTTCTGCTTTGGTTGTGGTCGAGAAGGGACTCTGAAGCCCAAATGTCCAAATTGTCAGTCGGAAAACTCAGGCAGGAATGCGCTTTCAGCAGGGAGGTTGCGTATTCCTCCAAACACTCGTTCCTCCAGACCCGAGATGTCAGACGTAGCTACGAATGTGGATCCCGAGCTACGCCGACGACAATGATTTCCTGTCAGAACTGTACCCCAGCTAAGACCTTTCATTCAACGCTTGCAAATTATGGTTCAACCTCTTCGGCAAATTATATTCTTGCAAATTATGGTTCAACCTCCGGAGAAGGAAAGTTCAGTCCAAACGGCCATCGAAGGCTCCGGACTTTTTTGCGAACTGAAGTTTGTTCTTCAGCCTCTGCTCTGCTACATGTGAGAGATCCACCAGCCATCGCTCACAATCGCCCGATATCTCCACTCGAAGCACCCGGCTCTTGACAATTCCTAGAGGTGTCGCTGGTTTGGAGTCCCATTTTCATGGCATGAGCTGCTACAAGACAGTGGCTAGTAATGATGCCGACCAACCGTTTGCAGTCAGTTCACGTCAATTCGAGTAGGTTCTTAGTAGTTTCGATATTGTACGACCCCCACATGGTTTTGGTTAGCTTGCAGGTCTGAGTTGCACGCCATCTGCACGTCGAAACTTGCATCATATTGGAATCAATTGAGTATTTGATTGTTTAGATTGGAGTAGGAATATCAAACGATCCTGACAGGAGAAGGTTAGCTCTGTGTTTGGCTTAAGCGTCCGCCCTTTCGTTTTCTTCAATGCCCTTGTGACCAGGAACGCAGAAAATTCTGACTCTTCTGTTGTTGCTCAGTCTATTCAGGGCCTGAATCTAGTCAAATACACACTTCGATTTGTATGTGTAAGACATCAGAGTTTTAACCGCCGTTTGACTGTCTGTAAAGATAATGATTTCCTCACTTGTGGTATCTCTGGCGTATGCTGGGTCTGCGGCTTTACGTATCGCAAAAACCTCCGCCTGAAAAATACTACAGTGATGAGAAGCCTGAAAGCTGTTGTCAGTGTAGATGCTAAGAGTTGCTGCGCCCACTTGCCGATTCCGCACCTGGCCATCGCTCACAATCGCCCGATATCCCCACTCGAAGCACAGAATGGACACCAAATAGTAGGTGCCACCTGCGCACCCCCCGCTCAATTCTGCTGTGGCAGCAGGATCGTGGCTCGTAGAGTCCTGATTCCCTTAGTCTGACAGCAGCTTTTGCGGCAGCACCCCTAACAAAGAGGTCAAGCCGAGGGAGATAAAGCATTCAGAGTAGACGAAGGAGTCGAGGCTAAAGCACCTGTGGTTCAGGGAGCCACCAGCCGCTGAACCCTGTTCGCCATGCTAGCAAAGGTAGTCTTATTCACTGCTGGCCACCAGACCAAGCATTCGTAAGCAAGGATAGGCCTGGCTATCGCCAGATAGATCCAGTGCATTAAGGCAGGGCTTAGACCCCACGTTTTACCCAGCACTCTCCTGCTGGTGTGAATCGCATTGCTAGCCCGCTTTACCCTCTCCTCCAAACTCGCCTTCCAGGTGAGCTTTGTGTCCAGAATAAGACCCAAGTACTTAGTTTGTGACTTGAGGCTTAACCTGGCACCGCTCAATCTGATTGGAGGTAATTCAGGAACTTTGTACTTTCTTGTAAAAAGTACAAGATCAGTTTTATTAGTGTTGATGCCAAGGCCCACGGTATTCGCCCATTCCTCAACCAGCATATGTGTGCGGGAACCCGCCCGAGACTAAAATGGCAATGTCATCGGCATAGGCCACAACGGTGAGTAATTTGCGTTCCAGCCTATCCAAAATTTTATTTACAACCATTTTCCATAAGAGGAGGGTAGAACTCCTCTTTGCGGTGTGCCTCTATGGACCTTCCTAGTGATCCGTGACCGCGCCCACTCAGCTGTTATGAGCCTTTACTTAAGCATATTGCTTATCCAGCTACAAATAGAGGGGTGGGTGTTGATTGCGTGGAGGCTCTCCATAATGGCTGTAGTGTGCACATTATTGAAGGCGCCTTCAATATCTAGAAAAGCTCCCAATGTGTATTCTTTGTAGCGGAGTGCCTTTTCAATTTCGAGAACTACCCTATGGAGAGCCGTTTCAACGGATTTCCCTTTTATGTACGTGTTTTGGGCACCCGATAAAGCTAAAGATTCAAATCTTTCTTTCATGTAGAGATCCAGTAATCTTTCAAAGACTTTAAGGAGGAAGGAAGTCAGGCTAATTGGCCTGTAGTCCTTCGGGTAAGCATGGAGTAGTTTACTTGCCTTGGGTATAAATACAACATTAGCGATTTTACCTGCCTTGGGTATAAATACAATCTTAGCGATCCTTCAGGCTGCAGGCACATTGCTTAGTGCTGTGCAACCTTTGTAAGTTTGCATGAGGATACCTTACTTTTGGAGCATGGCCGGTAGAACCCCATCCGGACTTGGGGACTTGAAGGGCTTGAAGGTGTCAATTGCGCAGGCAATCCTCGGCTAGTTGACAACCTCCTCAATGCCTTCGAAGTCATGCACATCAGACGTCTGCTGACAAGTAAAGTAACATAGGCATAAACTCAATATAGGCATTATTCAAAAGGAATCTGATTAAAAAACCATTATAGGTTTCCCAGCCAATGTAGGTTTTGTATTTATCTGCAATATCTTCATTTAATGATTTGACCGTAAAGTTTTCAAACGGTTATGATATTGTAGTGACTATAAACAACACATATTAAGTTTCTGAAAATTTGAAAACTTTTGCAACTGGTTACCCTAAATTCTTTGTACCCCTATAATTTCCAATGCAGTCATTTTATCAAAACGAAATTCGCAGAGTAGGTTGATTTGAATGTGAGGCAGGTGTAATATATTTTTGGTTTTGATGCTAGCAAAGGGTTACCAGGGCAATACATTTTTTGCTTTTTTCCTATCAATAAATGCTTACATTAGGTATTGATGTCGCGATCATTTACAATGAAAATAAGTTACCAATGTTTAAATTCAGTTTAAGTATCAGTTCTGAGTGGTGCGATTCGGTTTTTCGAACACATAAATTGAGAAGCTAATTGTCCATCTTCCGATATAATTCCTAAATAGGCCACACCTCCATAAGCTTGAGGACTAGCATCAACAAAAATGTGTACTTTGTAGCGGATACTGTTTTCAAAATCACTTAAACATCGTGGAATAGATAACTTGCTCAAGGCGCCAGTATTGGATATCCAAGCATAGCTAGAATTTTTTATTTCGATCGGTAATTCGTCATCCGAATTATATTGCTCGCGCCAGGCATTTTGAAACATTATTTTTAACTTGACAACCCAAGAACATAAAAAACCCTAAAGAGTCGAATATTTTTTAAATAATTTTAAGTAATTTGCGCTTAGTTAGCTTCATTTCACAAGCTTTTATCTCACAGAACATACAGATTCACTATTAGCTGACCATTGACGCAGGTGCATACTAGCCATAATCAATAGAATCCCGGTTGAGCACTCTGAATAGAGACCTAATAAGTAGCTTTGAAGAGGTCTGCCCGATCAGTAAGAGCAGATGTGGGTAGACGGTTCCCTGGTTGAATCGGAAACTACAGAAGCTAAGGAAAAGTACCAGGAAAATTCTCAACATAGCTTGTAAGAGCAACAATGAGGATGACTGGATCACCTACAGAACTTTGCAGAGAACGTATACGAAGCTGGTGAGAACCTTTGAGAGGGAATCATTTAGGTCTTACTGTTGTTCAGAATTCGGCTAGAACACTGCAAGCACTCATAACGTTTCACATCGTCGTGGAAAAGCTTATGTTTCACGAGCTATCTTTTATTGAATGAGTATAGGAATGCGCCTTGAATACGCTCTCGTTATTGAACCTCGCCTTGCATATTGTACACTCCAGCGGCCCGTTTTGTTTTGCGCTGTGAATCCTCATGTGGCGATTATAGCTGACCATCATGCTAAAGCCCTGGTTGCAAATTTCACATTTAATTTCAGATAAATTCGGTTTCTTGCTTTACTTACCATCTTGAGAATTCGCGGTTTGACAGCGCAGATTCCAGCGACGTAAACAACGGCGCTGACAGCTGGATCTCCAAACACTGCGCGAAAACTCAGCGAACCTGGTGGCTGATTTCTGAACCGTCTGTTTTGGTGATGCCCTAATGGTTTAAAATCACGTGGAAATGGAATCTTGGAAAAAAACCGCTCTAGCGGTACAACGAAAAATTTTTTTGAAAAGGCAAAAGGGGTCTTTTTGTCTTGGGATTGGGACGGAGTAGGAAGCACTGATGAAGTGATCGACTAAAAGTGTGTTTCGTATATTTGAAAAGTGTTATTAGTATTTGAAAAGTGTGATTGATATCTTTGCAAAGTGTATAAAAAGGGGGGAAAAGAGAGTAAGGCGGTTCTGTCAAATTAAATTTAAAAATTGGAGCCGAAAGCGACGAATAGACAAAAAGGGACAAATTGACCAATCCAACGAGGCACATATTCTGTGGTGGAAGGTGCATTCCTTGTCGAGCCAAAGAAACCGATGATAAAGAGAAAAACAATCGATTTACTTCGAACATTCCATAAAACTGTGGCGAGCAGCGACTTCAGTTGGCAGATTTGTTCTTCATGGCCTCATGGTGTGCGTGTTAGAAAGGTGGCACAAAAAAATATTCACTCAGCCCAAGGAATTCGATAAGCAATTTGATTCGCAATTCGATTACAACAATTCCGAAGCAAGGAGCAGCTAAGTACTGGATTTGAATTACTTTTTTTCTTTGGAATATTACATATTTAAAGTTAAAAACAAATTTAAAGTTGAAGGAACATTTAAAGTGAAAGCAAGTTTAAAGTTGTGTATCCATCATCTAATAGCCTAAAACAAGAAACATCTTTTGTTCACATTATGTTCTTTATTAACGGTCAAGTTCACTCGGACGAAGAAAAACAATGAGAATAATTGTTAAATTTCTTTCTTCTAATTAACATTTACACGAATGTATTGGTGTGAGGTGATGCTGTATTATTTTATTATTTTCTCATTTATCTGCATGCGCGTTTTCAATTGAATCACTTTATCATCTATGTATGTTCATACAATCTGTCAAGCGTGAATTATACATATATATTTCTGGAATTTATATTTCTGTTCATATCGGTTGTTGTAAACCAATTCCGGCCGGGGTTAGGTAGAAAAAACAAACCTCACCCAACCTGTTACTAAGGTGAATTGATTGAATTGGAAATTATGGAAGTCAATCTGGAGTAGTAGCTTTGCGATATTGAATTTTTCTGGCTTGTTAAACTATACCTTATATTAGTTTTTCTGTTAGGACTTTTTTTATTTCTTCTCTTTGAACTGTTAACTCTTAACAATGTTTTTTGAATAAACTGTGATTAAAAAAGTAATTCTGATGAATCCTCTTCCTCTCCTTCTTCTGTGTGGTTGTTATTGTCTTCGTTCTGTGATGTTTTAAGTGTTGTGGTATCTGCGTGCCGTAGCACGTAGGGATTTTTTCCGCCCGCCAAACCCACGATAGACTGAGCTAGTCGGTCGAGACAAGGCACGCCGGGCAAAGAAAGGAAAAATCCCTTATAAATGTATGCTGCACTGACGACAGCGCGGCAGAGCTGGGTCGGATGCAACAAATGGCGCCCAATCTGTTTGGCTTTTTTTTATATCTTTTATTTTGGCAGATGTGATTTTGGCTGGGTGGCAAATGTTGTTTAATAGAATCATTCTGTTGCCTCAGCCATTTTTTTTTGTTTTCGATGGCTGTGGTTGTAATTATATAGCTGACATTGTCAATTATTTTGCATCATCTAGTCGAGCGGTCGTCAATGCAGCATTGGCGCCCATCTCGTGCTACTGTCTTGTGCTATGTGTCCAACAGAGCTTGTCTCTTCAATATATAACTAGACCCTTGTCGTTGCGGGATTATCTTCAGAAGAGAAATTAATATGCGTCAATATCTTCTTGTGAATAGAATAAATCTGTTATTTAGACTTACATGAGTTTGCCGCATCTGGAGTAGAAATATTTATTGAGATGACCCAAGATCTTATCTTGATCCTTGTCCACCTGTTAGGTGTTGTTCATTTATTAGAACTTTTTCGAGCAGGATTCAAGACATGTGATCCAGGTAGCATTTCTGAAACGGCCCACAGACACGGAGATCTGGTCGTCGACTTGGTTGCAGATATGCAATATCTGCGACCAAATTCCCTGTCTGTGGGCTAGTCTCAGATCTAGTTTGTTCGCAAATATCGCAAGTCTCCAACCAAGTCGGCAACCAGATCTCCGTGTCTGTGGGCCGTTTAAGTCACGACAAGAGATCTATATCTCCCAAATTCCCCAAGTCCTATTTTTTCAATTTTGTGTGAAATTTTTTACATTTTCCCTTCCTTATTAAATTCCCGTCTTGGAGAAGATTCGTCAGAATTATTTTTTTTTTATGCTTGCTATCACTTAAAAGATCGGACTAATATTTGGTCGCTATAAATAAATAAAAATACAACTTATTATACTTTTATAACATTTTTACTGCATGTTCTGATTTTTCATACACATTTTGCACATTTAAAGCACAGCTACTTGAGTGAGATACTCACGAATATTTATGATACGTGATAGGTTGAATTGGACATTTGTTCAAGTTATTACATTTCTTTTAGTAAATCCTATCTAACATAACAGGTACATAGTTGCTTGAATTTAGTACATTGGCTATAAGTTTTTGTTTCTTTGAGTTTTCCTTGGGTTTCGGAAACATAATTATTTTTATTTTGATTGCGCAAGTTTGTTTTGCGGTTAAAATTTCTATAAAAGAAAAAAAAACTATAATCTGGAGCAATGCGTCGCAGAACGAATAGCTGGGACCCTAGCTACACGCCTTTCCAGCACCAATTGGAACGCTTGAGCCTATCCCCTTCGGCGGCTCAAGGCACGAGAATCACAGAGGCAATGAGAACGAATTCATCCCCTGCTGGTCAGACGGTGGCACACAGTTCCGCCACGGCGTCATCAAGAAGACGGATTCCTCACGAAGAAGGTTCTTTCATGCACCAGGAGCAAACGTCTCGTCCGAATACTTCAATCGGTAATGACCCACCGAGAGTCACCTTTCAAGCGCAATCAGAGATGAGTGAGCGATCTTCAATAAAAGTACCGATAACTAAATGGAACCTGATTTTCGATGGATCGACTTCAGGTTTGACCGCGAGACAGTTTATGTTTCGCGTTTTGTTCTTGGCAGAAGATTATCATGTTCCTCTAACCACCCTGGCTATAAACTTTCACCTGCTTTTGCGAGGACAGGCCGCAGATTGGCACTGGCGTTTCCGGGAATTGAATTATCCGCTTTTATGGAGTAGGTTACGGGTAGAATTTCTGGAACGGTTCAGCGCTTTTAGATCTGATGTGGACGTGCGGAGAATGTTAGATGGTAGATTGCAAAAACCAGGAGAACGATTTCAGGATTTCTTTGATGCCCTTGAGAGTATTTCCCTACAATTAAATTCCCCCTTAATGGATCTTGATTTTGAGTGTGTAGTTCTTAGGAATATGTCCCCAGCACTTAGAATTCACTTGTTTGGTGTAGAATTCCAAACAACCCGAGAATTAGTTAGACGCTGCTGTCTGATAGAATCAGAGTGGAGACTGTTGGGAGTGAATGCTGATCGAGAGCCGAATCGTCGAGCGCGTCAGGTGCATGAACTTGAGTTCGGGAGAGATCAGGGTATTAATGATCAAGCAGACAAATTTCTTTCCCCTGTTCAACATTCGGTACGTGATCTTGGACCGTCATCTGCAGATGTTTCCTATCAAAAAGAAATTCAGGCGATGAAAGCAAGTCCGTACAATGTTTCATCAGAAAATTCCCGTCGGCTTCCGTTCAGCAGTCAGTCACGTAATGTTTACGAGAAACGATCTTGTCAGCTGTACGAAGATGATATGTCTTCCGATCTAAGGACGCCAGTATTTCAACATCCTGTAGAGTATAGGGGTTCTTCCATTTCCAGACAAGAACTACACGCCATGAAAACAGTCTCTAATGACATGAGTAATAGAGATCGCGGAGCAGAAGGTAGTAGGAATTACAGAGTATGTTGGAATTGCCTAGACCTAGGGCATGGTTTCATGGATTGCTCGAAACCTATCCAGCGGATCTTCTGCTTTGGTTGTGGTCGAGAAGGAACTCTGAAGCCCAAATGTCCAAATTGTCAGTCGGAAAACTCAGGCAGGAATGCGCTTTCAGCAGGGAGGTTGCGTATTCCTCCAAACACTCGTTCCTCCAGACCCGAGATGTCAGACGTAGCTACGAATGTGGATCCCGAGCTACGCCGACGACAATGATTTCCTGTCAGAACTGTACCCCAGCTAAGACCTTTCATTCAACGCTTGCAAATTATGGTTCAACCTCTTCTACTATCTCCGGAGATCGTAGGCGTTCCTCTGAGCGTTTCAATCGTTCATGGAGGTATTTTACCCTGAGGCGTTTCTTGAAGAAAGCGTGTGTCAGTTCCATTGTGACCATGTCTGGTGATAACCGACCTTCTGCCGAAATTTTTATTAGAGGTCGTAAGCTCGTTGGGTTACTTGATAGTGGAGCCAGTGTAAGCATTTTGGGTGCAGGTGCTTTAGACCTGGTTGCTGAGCTCGGTTTGTATGTTCACAGCATGCAAACAGTAGTTCACACAGCTTCCGGTCAAAAGGCTCCGGTACTTGGATATGTTAGTACCCTGGTGCGGTTTAAAGACAAAAATAAGCTCATACGCTTCCTGTTATGCCCCAGTCTGACCAACCCAGTCTATCTTGGTATAGACTTCTGGGATGCATTTAAGATTGCACCTCAGTGCTTCACGTTCACATCAATTTCCTTCTTTTAACAGATTAGGTTTAGGCAGAACCAACTTATTGTCTCATACCATCGACACTGGTGATTCCCAGCCTATCAAACAGCGACATTATGCCGTGTCACCTGTCGTTCAGAAAATGATGTATGACGGGCTAGACCGCATGTTGTCTTTAGGGGTTATTGAGGAAAGTAGGAGTTCCTGGAGCTCACCTGTCACCATTGCTCGGAAACCGGGTAAAGTACGTCTATGTTTGGATGCAAGACGATTAAATGAGGTCACTATTAAAGATGCTTACCTTTTGCCGCTGATTGAGGGGTTGTTGGCTAGACTTCAGTCCACTCGTTTTATCACCAGCCTGGATTTGAAAGACGCATTTTGGCAAATTCCATTGGATGACAAATCTCGGGAGAAAACTGCATTTACTGTTCCTGGACGTCCGCTATATCACTTTACCGTCATGCCATTTGGGTTGTGTAACGCACCCCAAACAATGTGTAGACTGATGCACAAGGTCATCCCTCACGAATTGCATGACCGAGTGTTTGTATACTTGGATGATTTGCTGGTAACCAGCTCCACGTTTGATGAACATTTGGAATTACTTGCTAAGGTTGCCACCTTATTAACATCTGCAGGTCTAACCATCAACGTGGAAAAGAGCAAATTTATCCAAAAGGAAATCAGATATCTTGGTTCTGTAATTGGTGATGGAGTCCTCAAAACTGACCCTGAAAAGGTGTCAGAAATCGTTAGATACCCACAGCCTAAATCGGTCAAAGATGTGAGACGGTTTATGGGGATGGCCGGATGGTACAGGCGGTTTATCCCGAACTTCGCCTCCATAACATCTCCCATGACAGATTTGTTGAAGGGAAAAAAGAAATTCGGGTGGACAGAAGCGGCCAATAAAGCCTTCGAGGAAACAAAAAAACTCCTAATTTCTGCACCAGTGCTGGTCAATCCGGATTTTTCCCGACATTTCTACATACAGTGTGATGCAAGTTCCACCGGCATCGGTAGCGTCCTCTTCCAACGGGATGATGATGGTGGAGAGCATCCCATCGCATTTATGTACGCAAAACTCAATGCCGCACAACGTAACTACAGCGTCACGGAATTAGAATGCTTAGCTGCAGTGCAGAGCATCAAGCGTTTTCGGGCATATGTTGAGGGGTTGCCTTTCACTATCATTACCGATCATGCAAGTATAAAATGGTTGATGGCGCAGAGGGATTTGTCAGGAAGGCTAGCGCGGAGGAGTCTGAAGCTGCAGGGATTCAACTTCAACATCGAGCATCGCATGGGCAATCAGAATGTCGTCCCCGACGCATTGTCTAGAGCGTGCGAGTCCAAGATTGAAGCCATTTGCGAGACGAACAAGCTTCCAGAGCATCAGCAGTTGATTGGGAATATTCCCAGAGAGGCTTTTGAGGATCCTGAGTACCAAAGTCTAGTCCATCAGGTGCAACATCGTCCGGAACAATTTGAAAACCTCTATTTAATGGACGGTGTCTTTTATATTCATCAGGGGTCAAACGGAGGTCTCGATTTGGACATTCCACGCGCGAATGTTTGGGTTCCGGAAGGATTTAGGCAGTTGCTGTTGGCGCGTGTTCATAATAATGCCCTGGGGTCTCATTGTGGCATTCGCAAAACCTTGGAAGTTGTGCGGCGTTACTATTACTGGCCACGAATTCGGCAGGACGTGACTAGCTATGTTAGCAGCTGCGCAACTTGTAAACAGGTTAAAGCGTCGAATTTCACAATGCGACCGCCAATGGGAGTGGTTAGAACATCTGAACGGCCTATGCAGCGTCTGTTTATAGACTTTATGGGTCCATATCCTCGCTCCAAAGGTGGAAATACACAGCTGTTGGTGGTGCTCGACCATTTCACAAAGTTCTTGTGGCTCAAAGCTCTTCCTAAAGCAACGGCTGAGGCACTGATTAAGTTCTTGACGCAGGAGGTATTTTTGACTTTTGGCGTACCAGAGACTATCCACAGTGATAATGGAACACAATTTGTATCCAAAGCTTTCTCTGACTTTTTGGTCAAATTTGGAGTGAATCACTGTTACACACCATTGTATTCGCCTCAGGCTAACGCATCTGAGAGAGCTAACCAATCCATTCTCAACGCTATTCGAGCCTACATAGGAACCGATCATCGGAATTGGGACGTGAACCTGCCAGAGTCATGTGCAGCATTTCGGAATGTTGTCCATGAGTCGACAGGCTTTTCGCCGCATTTTCTGATGTTCGGTTATCAACCTATCCGACATGGTGCCGAATATGCGCTACTGAAATCCCTTAACGCCTTTGAGGATGGAGAGGTGTTATTGGCAACTAACAGTGAAAGATTACGGTTGGTTCAGGATCAAGTAAAAAGAAAGCTGTCGGAAGCATACGCCAAAAGTGCACATCGGTACAACCTGAGAAGTTGTGTCAGGAATATAACTCCGGGACAGTCAGGGCCTTTCCGAATTGTCGTCTTCACCTTGGTCTTGAGCTTGTTATAACAGAATGTGACGTCACAACAAGTTTAGCTTGTCCGAATAGTTTATCTTCGGCTTGATATTTCTCCCCTGTATAACAGTTCATGATAGTCTCATCTCGTTGTTTAGACGTCATGATGCCATGTTTGATTTATATATTTACAAATTACAATTATGCAAGAAAATCTAAACTTACAATCAAAACGGTTACTGTGCATGTGAGCCCAGACTTGCCATTCGACCAGCGCTTCGCGTGGTAAAGCAGGAACGATAATGCAATCGATTATTGCATTTGTCGTACAACGTTCCCATTGTTTGGTTATGGTTTAAATAAAAGTCAACTTTTATTACGAATGATAATTTATTGTGACTTACTTCTAAGTGGGTTGAGTGACGACTGACTGTGACATCGTACCAAGTGGATTACATAATAAATGAAGTACTAGATCTAAATACAATGACAGTAGTAGATCATGGTTAAACTAAAGGTACATTCACAACACCCTTCCCTCATTCTAATAGTTTAAGATAACTCTCAAAAGTTAGAATCAGATGTTTAAAGTGTACAAAATTTGTTCCCTATTAATACTTATGTAATTGAATTCTTTGAGTTTATATCCATGTCTATATTTTAATTTTTCAATATTCCATATCTACTTCAAATCCTTTGATTAATTTCAAATTTATTTCTCCATATTAATATTATGACTTCAACATTCTGAATTTAATTTCAAACTCTCTGATTTATTTTAAAATTTGTTCTTCATATTTGCAAAGCCTATATTTAATTCAAAGTTCTATAGATTCTTGTTTCCATACAATAAAGTTTAATGTTCTCAGATATTTTCAAGCTCTAAATATTATTATTGCCATGTATTCTATCATAATATTTTAGTTATTTATTATGTAATTATCGAAATTTATTTATACTGAAAAATATTAAAGTATATTTTTAATAAAGGAAATTGTATATAATACTGTTTGTTTCATGGCATCCAGGATGAAGGCGTCAACTCTGTTCTTTTAATAAGAAGAAAATCTATTAGGTATTTTAATAGTACGCCCATATCTGGTTGTATAGCTTCTTTGATCTTCATTAACCGGAGAAACTGACTGCAGATGCCCTTCAGTACATAAACTTGGTTTCGTGGACGTATTACTGGTTTTAAACAATTTCTGACTTATGTCTTCACTCCCCGAATCTTGTCGCTTTCTAATATGATTTTGATTTTTCCTATATCTCTCTCCTCTCTTATTTTCAACCATGTAAGACCTCGGACTAGCACATATTTCCACTATTCTACCAGGATACCAAAGGGAGTTCGGTTTTTTAAACCATATTTTCTCACCTAGCGTGAAATCTGGACGATATATCGCATTTTTGTTATAATACGTTCTTATCTTTTTTTGGTACTTACTAATCTTTTCTGGAATATTTTCAACTATTTTTGGTTCAAGCTTATCTTTGGTAAGCGGTAGAAGTGTTCGACATCTTCTACTAAATAAAATTTGTGCTGGAGATGCCCCTAAACTGCTAATGGGAGTATTTCGTAATTCTAGCAAAGCTAGGAAAAATTCTTTTTTATTGTCGCTGCATTTCTTAACGAAGTTTTTTGCTATGCCGACACATTTTTCGGCAAACCCATTGGATTTTGGATAATAAGGACTACTATACTGTATTTTAAACCCGCAAATATCAGCGAACTCTTTAAACGCACTAGCATTGAATGGGTTATTATCGCAAACTACTTCTATAGGTAACCCATGAGTCGAAAAAATTATTTTTAAATTTTGTATTATTTCACTAACTGTTTTTGTTTTTAGTTCTAATATCTCAATCCATTTTGAAAAATAGTCCCCAATAACTAAATAATTTGTATTCGCATACTCCATTAAATCCATTCCCAATTTCGAAAATCTGAATGGTGGGATATTATGAAAAATAATGGGTTCCTTGCACTTTTTTGCCATATATTTTTGACATGTGTCACACCCTGATACTAAATTCTCGATATGCCTATCAATATTTGGCCAATAGACAACTTCACGCGCGCGCGCTTTAGTTTTTTGTATACCTAAATGTGGCTTATGGAAAATTTGTAGGATCTCTTTTCTCATAGAGATCGGTATGATAATTCTATCATGAAAAAAGAGTAGTTCATCCTCCAAAAATATATCATTTCTATTTTTATAATATAATTTTACTTCGTCTGGCACCTTACTTTTATGGTTGGGCCAGCCTTCTTTGCAATATTTTATTATCTGTCTAAGAATTGGGTCTTTTTTTGTTTCCTCCTCTATTTGTATCTTCCTAGAATGGCTAACATTAACTGAATGTACTATTTCTTTAAAATTTTCTTCTTCATTATTTTTTTCTGTTTTGTCATAAAACCGTGATAACGGGTCAGCTAGGTATAGATATTTCCCTGGAATAAATTTTATGGTAATTTGATAACGCAACAATTTGAGCCTCATTCTTTGTAGTCTTGTGCTGTATAGCTTATTTAATTCTTTTTGAAATATAGATATTAGAGGTTTGTGATCAGAGTGAACTGTAACTGGTCTTCCGTATATGTAGTAGTGAAATTTGTTCACCGCGAAAGTTATAGCTAGAAGCTCCTTTTCTATTTGTGCATAATTTTGTTCAGCTGCACTTAAACTCCGTGATGTGAAACAAACTGGTTTATTGTTTTGCATTAAACATGCCCCTAACCCATTTTGTGATGCGTCACACTCAATTACTATATCTCTACTTTCATCAAAATTTTGTAAAGTTGGAGCATTTGCAATAATGTTTTTAATTCTCTGCAGTTCGCTTGTGTGCTCCTGTAACCATTGAAATACGATATTATTTTTTAAAAGTTCCCGCATTTTTGTAGTTTCTGATGATAAATTTGGAATAAAATTCCGTAAGTAATTGATCATACCCATAATACATTGTAGTCCCTTTTTGTCTTTGGGACACTCTAGGTTCATAATTGCCTTAACTCGGTCTTGGGCAGGTCTTATTCCTTCTTCAAAAAAAACATGTCCAATATATTTTACACTTTTAACTTTATGTTGAAATTTTTTCGGATTAAATTTTATGTTGAGTTTTCTTGCTCGCGCGAAGACATTTCTCAGATTTTCGTCATGCTCTGCCTTTGTTTTACCGAAAACTAACAAGTCGTCCATATAAACAAATGTTCCCGGAAGATCACAGAAAGCATTTGACGTATATCGTTGAAAAATTTCAGGTGCTACGTTCAAGCCAAAGGGTAGTCTTTTGAATTTGTAGCTGCCAAAAGGTGTGCTGAACGTACACAGATTACTGGACTCTTCATCAAGAGCTACCTGCCAGAATCCATCCTGTAAATCTAGTACACTAAAATATCTCATATGACTTAGTTTAGAGGTCAGTTCCTCGAGTTTTGGTATTAAAAATTTCTCGCTTATGAGAACCGAGTTGAGATCCTTTGGATCTAAACATAGTCGGATGTCGCCATTTGGCTTCTCTACTATAACTATGTTGCTTACCCAGCTTGTGGGATGCTTTACCCTCTCTGTTATATTGTTTCTTTCAAGTTTCCCTAAATAATTTTGTACCCGTTCTGTTAATGCCATTGGAATACGACGAGCTGGCTTTTGCGTGGGTGGTATTCCCTTTTTATAATATAATTTGCATTTTATTGGAAAACAGCCTAACCCTTGAAATATATCTAAATTTTCTTTAATAATTTTATCTACTTTGCTATTTCGGAGGAGATCTACATTTTTTATTAAACCGAAATCACGACACGCTGGAAGTCCCAAGATCGGAGAGCAAGACGTATTCATAATAATAAAATCTTGTAGCAAAACAAGTTCTTTATATTGACATTTAAGTTTCACAGTCCCATATGGTTTGAGTTTTTCCCCACTATATGTTTGTATATAACTATTTGTGTTATTTACTTTATAAGTTTGTTTGATGTTTTTAAAAAACTGTATGGTAATATATTTACCTCAGACCCTGTATCGATTTTGAAATTTATACTGCAATTTCCGAAATTTAATAACTCAAACCATTGTGTATAAGAGCTTGTTTTGCCATGTTTAAATAAAGCATCGATATAAAAATTTGTAACTGACAGATCTTCACCTGCATTCCAATGTTCTTCTTCCGAAGTTGATATACTGGAGGACGCTGCACTATTTTCATCAATTTTCAATTCGTTTGCCTTAAATCTGTCTCCTTTCCTTATATTTCTACAAGCTTGAAAAAAATGTCCGGGTTTTCTGCAATATGAGCACAGTTTTTTATACGCTGGACACTTATTTTTAGGATGTATCATTAAACACCTAGAACACTTGACGTCTTCATCCCGATGTTCCCTGTAATTAAATTTTTTATTTGATTTATTCAAATTTTTTGATTTTACACTTAAATTATTGTATTTGTTGATTGATGTCGACTTTTTCTTCTCCAAAGCGTAAATGTCCACTGCTCTATTGCCATTTCTGTGCACCTCATTAGACCTAATTTTATCTAGCTCAGCTACTCTGCATATATTTATTGCCTTTTCTAACGTAAGATCTGGTGTATTCATCAATTTATCGCTAAGCTCCGAATTCCTTAGTCCCATGATAATAAAATCACGTATCAGGTTTTCCTTTTGAGTTTCAAAATCACATCCATCTGCTAGATGTCTGATGTCCGCCAAAAATGTATCAAAACTTTCACCTTTCACCTTTTGCACTCTTTTGTAGAATTTTATTCTTTCATAAATAGCGTTTTTCTTAGGATTGCAGTAGTTTTCAAATTCCTTGAGTACATCTTCCATTTTCTTATCTTCTTGAGTAGAAATTTCCCACGTGTAAAATTTTTGCCTTGCATCATCTCCAATTAAATTGAGCAAAATTGCCTTTTTAACAATATCTGCTTTCGTATCTTTTTCTGATGCAATCATGTAAGTCTTAAAATCTCGTTCAAAAACTTTAAAATTGGCTGCTAAATTTCCTTCCAGTACTAGCGGTAATGGTTTATTGTAATCCATTGTTGTATTGTTCTCTTCTTGCCCGTAAGATGTACAGTAACTTGTACCGTTTCTTCGAATATTTTCTTCACAATGCAATCAAATCGAATATTTTCTTCACAATGCACGCCTTCACTTTTTCCAATATTAATTATTTCTTCTTGCTTCTCCAAATTTTTTGGCAAATTATCTGTGTTCACATGTGGCTTTACAAATTCGTCGTCACTTTTTTCTATACACTCCACTTTTTCCTCACTTTTTATGCGTGTACTCATTCGCCATTCAAATTAATATAATTTAATCTTCCAATTTTTTCTTTTAATTTCCACTTGTGAAACACTTATTTAATACCTCCTTTATTCTTTTTATGTTCTTTAAACCGGCTGCGCCATGTTTGGTTATGGTTTAAATAAAAGTCAACTTTTATTACGAATGATAATTTATTGTGACTTACTTCTAAGTGGGTTGAGTGACGACTGACTGTGACATCGTACCAAGTGGATTACATAATAAATGAAGTACTAGATCTAAATACAATGACAGTAGTAGATCATGGTTAAACTAAAGGTACATTCACAACACCCATTGCCGACGAGCTTCGGTAATTTAATTCGTATGTGCTGTGAAGCAGATTCGTAGCTGACCGTTGGCATTCATTCTTTTCGTTATGCGTGCAATATGTCTCAAAGCTAATTTACATTGGGGTAGTCTTCCACCCTCAATCAGTTTCATGCTGCCAGGTACAAGAGCACAGTCTTTCATTCGCCATCTTTGCTTAAATGTCATAACAAGGCAAGACAGAGAATCCGGACAGTCTATCTTGATCTCCTATAACTGTTATAATAGGTCAGCTAAAACGCTGACGTCATAATCTGTTATACGGAGATCAAGACCAAGTCGGAGACACGAATTCGGAAAGGCCCTCAGTATGGGCTCGAAATCACCCACTCAGCCGCGCAGTGGAACGGTTTGTGGCTAAACTCGCCCCGAAATTTGTAAAGGCCACTGTGAAGCGGAAGATTGGTCAGGTATCATACGAATTAGTTGATGAGGCAGGGAAATCTCTGGGTATCTATCACGCTTAAGATATCAAAGTCTGAAAATAGCTAAACTAGTTCGAAGAGGTTTGTCAAAGATATGAATTCATAACGTACTTGATCGGTTCAAACTCGAGAGGTGCCCGGCATTTTGAGACCTCTCAGGGTCTGGGTCGTCCCCACGATTGTTGAGAATTCGGTTAGAACACTGCAAGCACTCATAACGTTTCACATCGTCGTGGAAAAGCATATGTTTCACGAGTTATCTTTTGTTGAATGAGTATAGGAATGCGCCTTGAATACGCTCTCGTTATTGAACCTCGCCTTGCATATTGTTCACTCCAACGGCCCGTTTTGTTTTGCGCTGTGAATCCTCATGTGGCGATTATAGCTGACCATCATGCTAAAGCCCTGGTTGCAAATTTCACATTTAATTTCAGATAAATTCGGTTTCTTGCTTTACTTACCATCTTGAGAATTCGCGGTTTGACAGCGCAGATTCCAGCGACGTAAACAACGGCGCTGACAGCTGGATCTCCAAACACTGCGCGAAAACTCAGCGAACCTGGTGGCTGATTTCTGAACCGTCTGTTTTGGTGATGCCCTAATGGTTTAAAATCACGTGGAAATGGAATCTTGGAAAAAACCGCTCTAGCGGTACAGCGAAAAAATTTTTTGAAAAGGCAAAAGGGGTCTTTTTGTCTTGGGATTGGGACGGAGTAGGAAGCACTGATGAAGTGATCGACTAAAAGTGTGTTTCGTATATTTGAAAAGTGTTATTAGTATTTGAAAAGTGTGATTGATATCTTTGCAAAGTGTATAAAAAGGGGGGAAAAGAGAGTAAGGCGGTTCTGTCAAATTAAATTTAAAAATTGGAGCCGAAAGCGACGAATAGACAAAAAGGGACAAATTGACCAATCCAACGAGGCACATATTCTGTGGTGGAAGGTGCATTCCTTGTCGAGCCAAAGAAACCGATGATAAAGAGAAAAACAATCGATTTACTTCGAACATTCCATAAAACTGTGGCGAGCAGCGACTTCAGTTGGCAGATTTGTTCTTCATGGCCTCATGGTGTGCGTGTTAGAAAGGTGGCACAAAAAAATATTCACTCAGCCCAAGGAATTCGATAAGCAATTTGATTCGCAATTCGATTACAACAATTCCGAAGCAAGGAGCAGCTAAGTACTGGATTTGAATTACTTTTTTTCTTTGGAATATTACATATTTAAAGTTAAAAACAAATTTAAAGTTGAAGGAACATTTAAAGTGAAAGCAAGTTTAAAGTTGTGTATCCATCATCTAATAGCCTAAAACAAGAAACATCTTTTGTTCACATTATGTTCTTTATTAACGGTCAAGTTCACTCGGACGAAGAAAAACAATGAGAATAATTGTTAAATTTCTTTCTTCTAATTAACATTTACACTAATGTATTGGTGTGAGGTGATGCTGTATTATTTTATTATTTTCTCATTTATCTGCATGCGCGTTTTCAATTGAATCACTTTATCATCTATGTATGTTCATACAATCTGTCAAGCGTTACAAATTGAATTATACATATATATTTCTGGAATTTATATTTCTGTTCATATCGGTTGCTGTAAACCAATTCCGGCCGGGGTTAGGTAGAAAAAACAAACCTCACCCAACCTGTTACTAAGGTGAATTGATTGAATTGGAAATTATGGAAGTCAATCTGGAGTAGTAGCTTTGCGATATTGAATTTTTCTGGCTCGTTAAACTATACCTTATTTTAGTTTTTCTGTTAGGACTTTTTTTTTTCTTCTCTTTGAACTGTTAACTCTTAACAATGTTTTTTGAATAAACTGTGATTAAAAAAGTAATTCTGGTGAATCTTCTTCCTCTCCTTCTTCTGTGTGGTTGTTATTGTCCTCGTTCTGTGATGTTTTAAGTGTTGTGGTATCTGCGTGCCGTAGCACGTAGGGATTTTTTCCGCCCGCCAAACCCACGATAGACTGAGCTAGTCGGTCGAGACAAGGCACGCCGGCCAAAGAAAGGAAAAATCCCTTATAAATGTATGCTGCACTGACGACAGCTCGGCAGAGCTGGGTCGGATGCAACACTGTGAGAGACTGGAAGGCGCACGGGAGACGTCTAGGCTTTGCAAAGTCCTAGAGAAGGATCAATCAGCTAAGCAAGACTCTCTAAAACGCTCGGATGGTGATTTGACCAAGTCCAAAAAGGAGTCTTTGCAGTCTTTACTTGGGACTCACTTTCCGGGAGCTCCGGTGATTGAGTCGCAGAAGGCAAATGTGCCTGTGACCAAAATTCCTGCTCTTTGCAGCAGTAGGAAGTGCTGGTACACAACTAGATCTGTGGTCACTAGTGAAAAGGTCAGGGATGCAATCATGTCTTTTGAAAATTTCAAATCGCCGGGCCTGGATGGTATCTATCCGGTTATGCTTAGGGAGGGAATTGACCACTTAGGGACAGACCTGAGAGAAATCTTCTGGGCATGCCTTTCCTTGGGGTATGTTCCGTCACCTTGGCGAGAGGTTAAGGTAGTTTTTATACCTAAACCGGGGAGAGATGACTATTCGGATCCAATGAACTTTAGACCGATCAGCTTAACTTCGTTTATGTCGAAATGTCTAGAGAGACTTGTCGAACGACACATAGGTACTACGGCGCTTAGATTTAACCCTTTGAATGATGAGCAACATGCGTACCAGCGAGGAAAATCATGTGAGTCGACCCTCCATTCTTTGGTAGCCAGAGTTGAGGGAGCGATCTCTAATGGTGAGTATGCGTTGGGGGTATTTGTGGACATTGAAGGGGCCTTTGATTGCGCGCCCTTCGTGGAACTATGTGATGCTGCGAAAGGTTATGGCGTGGATGATGTCTTAGTTAGGTGGATTCGTGCCATGCTGACGCAGAGATGGTTGCTGGCGGAAGCTGGATCCGACTGCTACTTAAGAACAGAGGCGACAAATGGATGCCTTAAAGGGGGCGTCCTATCACCGCTCCTGTGGAGTATGCTAGTCGACTCCCTGCTTAACGAACTGCAGCAAGAAAGGCTGCACGCACAGGCTTATGTTGATGACGTGGCCGCACTGGCTGTCGGTAAAGATCTGAATGTGGTATGTAGAAATACACAGCGTGCATTGGATCTGATTGGCAGCTGGTGTTCGAGGCACGACCTAACAGTGAATCCTGGTAAGAAGAAACTTGTTTTGTTTACCAGGAAATGAAAACTGGAAGGACTAGGGCTTGCAAACATGAAGGGTGTAACACTTCAATTTTCAGATGAAGTCAATTATCTTGGAGTGATCTTGTCTTCTTCACAGATAGTAGATCTGAAGCTGGTGTCTATCTACATTCATCGAATGGCAGGTGGGCTTTCTCTCTTGGAGAGCACGTTTCGGTTTTTCAAGCAGAAATATTTGCTATCCTGATAGCTGCCTGTTGGGCAATTGAAGTAAGATGGAGGGGAAAGAGCATTGCTTTTTGCAGTATATGGATGACCTAATAATTAGTTGCGGTAATGAGCTAGAAGCTGTTGAAATTTATAAAGATGCTCGTGCAAGTTTTGAAAGCGCTAGTGTGTGTGTGTGTATGTGTGAGTTGGGGAGAGGCGCATTGGCACCTCTAAGCACTCAGGCCAAAAGACGCATTGTACTCATTTCCCCCTGCCTACCATAGTTTCCCAGACTTCTTGATAAAGTCTAGGATCACTGATAGGGAAAAGAGGCTATCGTCTGCATGCGTGCAACATTCCAGCCAAAGCATTTATATCTGAGACGCGCAAACGTTGGGCATTCACAGAGCAAATGCTCCGCAGAGTCAGCCTCTTCAAGACAGGATGAACAGAGGTCATCCTGTACAACACCTATTCGGTACATATGTACCATACCACTTTAATAGTTACTGGGTTAGCGTCTTCAGATTGACCCAATTATATGTTTTGCTGGACACAATTATATGCTTTGCTATAATTAAGCACAGCAGTCCCGAATGGAATGACGCTTAAACCACGAGATCCGATAACAGGCAGATTCAGTTTCTTAGAAACACTTTCTTTTATAAAACTTAGCTGGCTACTTCCATCTTTTACCATACGAATAAATAATGCTTTGGATTTTTCAGTCTTTGATCCAAACACACATGCAGTTTGCAAATATAAAGTATTCATTCTCTGAGTAGCAGCATATGAATTCAAAACAGGTTGCGATTTCGATACATTCGCTGCTAAAATGGAATTGAACAAACTAGCATCTGCTTTACTACCACTAAAAAAGCTCTGATTTGTTGATGTTTGCCTCTTTGAGACATAATTCGGATCACACATACTTGTGGCGTGGTGTTTTTTACAATTCCGTAAACAATATTTTTCACTTAACAACTCTTCGAATTGTGACCATGTTTGCAGCAGCGGTAACAGCGCCTGTCTTGCTTAAACATTAATTTTCTTTCTTGCATTGACTTGGGAGAATCACACTCTTTCGTTTGATGAACAGAAAATTTACATAAAATGCAAATTTCAATTGTTCCTGCAAACAATCCAACTGCAGTTTTAATAAGCTTCGAATAAGCTTGGGAATGTGTGTGTGAGCTAACCTTTGTATAACGTAAATTTGACTGTGACTCCGCGGCTTTCTCCAACGATTCAATTTGTCGTTTTAAAAATTTGAGCAATGATTTTACCTGCTTGTCACCAATACATTTCAGTAAAGATGAACACGCCGTAACAACAGAAATCGAATCACTTTCATCTTTGTTATTGCTACTACACTATTCAGTTTTTGCATCTAGGTTATCGTAAAAGCGATGAAATTCAACTCTTTAATCGTTCGGCACACCAATGTAAGAGAACACTTTTCACATGGCGAAATAACTAGATGTTGGTATACCGAGATTTTCTGACGAGCGTGTGGCTGTTATCACTGTATTGTAGAGTTTGCTAAGCCCAGATAAATCAGATTTCTAGGCAATTTATCAACTATTTTTTGGTATCGCCATATTCTTCCTTAAGCAGCAATATAGCACTCTCATAACATGCCTCTGACAGAGTAAAGCCCGATATTGTATCAACTGCTCTCCCACACAAAGCTGATTCCAAATAATTGAACTTATCAATTAATGAGAGCAGGTTGTTCTCATGAACCATGGTTCTGAATTGCTCCCAGAACGGGAGCCAGTCTTTTTAGTCTCCTGAGAATTTTTTCAACCGTAATTTTTGCAATTTTGTAGCGTTACTAAATTGCTTCGATCTCGATGCAACAGGTTTAGCTGCAGCAATTTCAGCTGATCCCGTTAGCTTTTCTTGGATTCTGTTCACCTTTTTTAAGCATAGTTTGACACGCGTCATGGTAGAAATAGCTTTGCCAGAATATTCTGCTGCTGTCTTATCTTCGTTATCATAATCTTTCAACTCGATGGTGTTTCGTAGCTCCTGATTGGCTTTTTCTAGATTTTCATGCGCTGCCTTAAAACGTTCTTAATATACAATAAAGTCTTCTTGGATCGTTTCTTACTTTTTGAAGTCATAATTAGGTATTCCTAGGGATTGAAGGTAGTCTAAAATATTTTTCGTTAATTTGGTCATCTGACCACGAAATGCAGCTCAAGATGCGGTGTCCACGACGATCGTTAATCCAATATCTTCTTTCTTAACTCAACCGTAGCATTTACTCACGTTTCTCTATTCGTTCACACCATACAGTCCCGGGTTTTTGCACCATGAAAAAAAACTCAAATAGTATTAGGCACCGGGAATATGGTTTTGTAAGACGCAGCCCGGTTTTAAACACACGTTTATTACCAAATTTACAATAAAGACTGAAACCGACCACAGACTAGAGATTTCGTTGACAACTAGATCTACAATATGCGATATCATGGATCAAGTACTAAAAGTAACGACATGAGCATGACCACACCTATTCGTCACGCATGCAAACATGCCTACAAAACATCCAAAATTTAGCCAGTTTTTAGGTGAATGATGAGTACTGTTTTCGGTTGTGTCCAAATCTATCTGTAAACGAAAATATTAATGAGTTTATTGGATGTTACAAGCCTAGGCAGACGAGCACTTAAATTTCTGACTTGAAATGGAGAAATTGAAAGTGCTTATTGAAAATCCACATGAATTTACTACATTTATTAAATTAGTAGTCCCTTATTTTGTGATTCAACCTTGAAAGACATAATATTTTGGTCGTTTCCAGTTTTCGGACAAACCTTGAATCACATAATTTTCTGATGGAGTCAATTTCCATCTCATTGAAAGAGAAAACAGATACTTTCAGAATACAGCTGAGTTCAGACCTCCACATAATTTTTATCACCTTAATAAGAAACCCTGATTGTATTTGGACTTTCTAGCACCATCTTCAAGAGCTGTTATATATAAGAATAATTTGGAAAAGCTGCTAGCAGATAACTTTTCAGTTCATATACTTAATTTTTGCTAGCTGATTTGTTTCCATTTTACAATAGAATTGTATTTTCTAATTTTAAATGAAAGATGAGAATTGCATTTTTCTTCTTTGAATTTTTAGACTGCAATACACACTCAGGATTATCATTGAAACTAACCTTTCCTTCAAATCTATCCTGAGAAGACTATCAAACAATACGTGTTTCATATCTTGAACTTAATTTTCTTTCGGGAAATATTTCAAAAACAATCATAAAATAGACAACACAGTATTCTTCTATTCACTTTCAGTACAGCAATAACATACAAATTACATTGCATTTTTTCATTTTTCACACATATACTCCCATAAATAAAATCTTATATGATCTAAATCAGCTCATTGATAGTTTATAATATTAAAAGAATGCTGCAAAAGAAAACCATAAACAATTTTTCATGCATTTATTTGTATTCCATCACAATTTAATGCATTCATTCATGAACCGAACTCTCCCGGTGACGTCAAGCACAAGCAGCAAGCTGAGAGAGACATGCGCGTGTCGTAATCTCATAGTTCTTTGATTCATGATTGCAATCCAAGTCAGGGGCCTGAAAGTACGTGATTTATTGATGGAAGAGATTGGAAAAGAGTGAAGGAATTACCATCAGCTGGCACGTAAAAAGAGATAAACCCAAAACAAGATCACTTTATCACATGCGAAAGTGAGAAAATATAATGTCAAACGACAGGTGAGAATGTATATATCCGTGTTAGCTGATAGGTGAGAGTGTGTTGGCGTGCGTATAATCCCATCAAGAAACAGTAAGCGCCGCGAACATGCACTGCCAACAAACGAAATTCTCTGTATTGGGTTGCATAAAAGTGTCGGAGATATTCCTTTTACTCGCCAAATGGTATCGAAAGTAGTATTCCGCGTTAACTACCTTATCGCTAACCATTTTAATACTCAGAAAATGTATTAAGAAAAGCAATATTGCATAAATCGCCATTCGTTGAAATAGTCTCTTTGTCAAAGCACATGTATATTGCCTAGTGGGAATGAGAAACGTATTTGATCGTAGCAGAGTTGCTTGGCGGGGTATTTTGTGTCTTTTTCCAACTTGGACATGAATATTGCTATTTACTTCTCGCAATCAGTGGGGAATTGAATTGCAATTCACGTACTTTCCAAGCTATATATAGTTCTTAAGCTATGTCCAAGTTGCGATTACATTCTGTGTTTGTTGCAAATCAATTGAGATCCAGTCGACGACCAGATCTCCGTGTCTGTGGGCCGTTTGAGTAACTGAGTAATGTTAAGAATAATATGAGAGTACAAGTCGTAAGAGTAATTTATACATACAAAGAGAATAAACACAAGCAAAAGTAGAACATTATGATGAATTCTTTTTCGTATTTACTGGAATACAAAATAACAATTAAATTTTGAACATGTATCTATTAATTTGTCGACAAATAGCTTTTGTAAACATAGAGTTTGGCAAATTGGCCAGATTATCAGATCATTTTGAAACTGAAACTAAAACTGAAAGGTCATATTGATTTTACTTAGTTGTAGACTTGTGTAGTTTTTATGAACGTACTGGTAACTTTGCAGTACTGAAAGTGAATACCATCAAATCGTCGACTACCTGCATAAATTTTCATCTTTTACAGTGAAAACCCACTCATATAGAAATTTTATGCTTCGTTTACCCAACCAAAGTAACACTTTTGAAATTTCTTAGCGGGCCAGAAACCAATTTAACTATAGTTTAAGCATAAAAAACTTCTGTTCACGGAAATTCACGAACCAATTTTCAAATATATCTGAAATTCAGAGAATGTATTGGTATCAAGTATGACCAGGTCTGGTAGAAGCGATTTTGAAGGGGAGCACATTCTGTGCCAGTGGTGCGAACTTGAAAAATTGTAAAGAAAAAAACACTAGCTGAACCTCACCTTAAGCCGTGTTTGGGATAAATTTGGTTGAAAAATTAGGTTGGTGCTCAGGAATATAAACTTTTTTGCCCTATAGCTTCCAGTGCAGTCATCAAATCAAAACGAATTTCATATGATACATAAAACTTTATATAGGAGTTTTTCAGAAATGATCTGGTGAAAAAAGTATGATATTTTTGCCAGCTATTGTTGGTTTTGTACTTATTTGCAACATGTTTACTAACCGACTTCACCGTAAAGTTTTCAAACGGTAATGATCTTGTAGTCAAATTTCTTCGGGTGGTAACCCTAGATTTTTTTGTACCCCATTAGCTTCCAATGCAGTCATCGGATCAAAACGATTTTCGCAGGGTAGTTTGATTTTTTGATTGAGGCAGGTGTCATATATTTTTGGCTTTGATGCGAGCAAAGAGTTTCCAGCGCGAAGTGCTTTTGCTATTTTCATATCAACAACTCTAACCTTAAGAATTCATATCGCAAAAATTAACAATGAAAATAAGTTAGCAATTATTTAAACTTTTTAAGTTCTAGGAATTTTTCGGATCTAAACATCTTTCATTTTCGGATCCTAAAGATATTTCTGTCCCTGTAACTTTGGACAAAATCATCGGATAAAATCAAAATTGATAGAGTTATTTGATTTTGCTTGAGGCAATTGTGGGAGATTTTAAGTTGCAGTGCTGGTAAGGTTTAACAAGCAGTGAGCATTATCATTGCTTTTGTTGTGTTATGCTGCTTTCAAAATTTTGCAATGTCTTCTAATCTTGAAATACATGGAAATGGTGGCCTTGAAATCCTTTCCACCCTTTGAGTTGAAATGCGTTGGTAAGATCAAAGTGGTTTTGCCTTTGAAGCACCCAAAATCTGCACGATTCTTCTATTGCTCCTCGAACATTAATTCTTCTACCGGTTCAAGTGCGCTAGAACTTTTTACTAATGTTCGAAGAAAAACATTAAGATTAAAATCACTTTGGACAAAAACTCATATTTCTATATGTATGTATATATATATATATAAAAATATATATATATATATATAAATATATATATATATATATATATATATATATATATATATATATATATATATATATATCTTTATATATATATATATATATATATATATATATATATATATATATATATATATATATATATATATATATATATATATATATATATATATATATATATATATATATATATATATATATATATATATATGTGGATACACAAACATCTACACGTATCTCACTTACATTCCACAACTCACCACACTACTTGACATGAAACACAACACATTTTAATTTAAAAAACAAAGTAGGTTAAGAAAAAATTGTTTTATAAAAAATATTGTGGAGTTGTCAATTAATTATTATTGTTCATATGAGTTGTCAAGGTTTTTTTCAATTGTTCAAAGACATTTTTGATTGTATTGTGGGATAGTAAAAAATTTGAATATCATATTCAACTCTAAAACTTGATAGAATTTTAAATGTCTACAGGCTATGATTTCAAGGTTTTTGGAAGGTGAAATTTAGCTAAAAATGGTGACCCCGACGTAGGCACGTACGCCTATTCTCAAACAAAAGCTATCGATCGGACTGGAGAGCTAATCTGCCACTGATGCTACACCTACAGGAAGGTACATCGTCATCAACTTCAACAGAAACGGTTCCAGCAACAAACACAGCGACCAGGGGACAATACCGTAACGTACGGAGCTGTCATCCAAGTCAACATTTCGTGCGACTATTAGTTTCAAAAGAAATGCAACAACTTAACGAATTTACTGCTGTAAACCGACAAGGTACGGACTGCGAACCACAACAGATATCAAGAACGAAGACTACTTCCGACTAGGAAGGTACGAAAAATTTCGATCAAGTGGTCCTTTTTGCAAGATTTTGACCAAGCCTAAGAGCATGAAGATTAATCACTAAAAGGCAAACGAACGAAGCTTCATTTCAAACTTTAATTTAAAAAACAAATTTCCACGAATCGACGTTGTTTTTTGTTTTTGTTTTGTTTTTTGTACATAACTCCTGCTCCAAAATAGTTACATCCAGTCTACTGGTATACAATATAAGAGCAATAGTAGACATATACGAATTGTTGTCGAATTTGAAGGAGGACATTGGCACCATTGGAACTCCAACGAATCGAAGCATAATCGAAGACGAAGAAGGGCGTAGAGAACTAGTACAAGAAAAGAAGAACAGTTGCTGCGGCTACTAGAACATATTGAGGTTAAAACTGATTCGGAGTAAGTACTTGTTAAGTTTGAATTACACAAGGTCAGTGCAGTTCGTAACGACAGCAACAGTGTAGTTCGTAGCGACATAGATAAAAACCATCCATAGGTCGTCGGTTGAAATCTGGCTACAATCCAATATTTTTTTTTTTTTTAAAAAGGCACTTTAAGATATTGTCCCAAAATTATTTTATGACAAAATTGTGTCCTCCAGCGGATCGAATCTTTCCGCAGTAAATCAAGCAAGACCACTGTTTGTAGCAGCACTCCATAAACAAGTCGGAAAAGAATTTCTTCGCTGCTACATCTACGACTGACGTCGAAAATTCTTAATATTAGATTTATATATATTATTACTATTATTATAATTACACCTATATATATATATATATATATTCAAACACTAATTTTCAGCCACCCTATTTCCTTGCCGCGTTCCGTCTCTATTCGTCCCGTCGCGTAACTCCGTTAGAATGTCGTTGGACAATGAGGATGCGGTTCCCTCAGGCGCGTCCGCGGTACCGCAAATTAGTGCGACCTCTGTAAAACCGCCCCTGTTTTGGCAAGCAGAGCCAGCTTTGTGGTTCTCTCAATTAGAGAGCCAGTTTGCGAACGCACACATTAAGTGTTCGCAAACAAAGTATCACTATGTGATTTCCTCGCTGGGTCCTGAGCAGCTGAAGGTGGTCAGGGACGTGGTTGCGAGCCCGGACCCTGACACGCCTTACGAAATCCTCAAGAGGGCGCTTATATCGCGGCTTTCAGCCAGTGATTCGGCAAAACTTAAGCACCTCTTGGGGAACCTTACACTAGGTGATAGACAACCTTCCCAGCTGCTTCGTGATATGAAGCAGTTGGGAGGTTCCGCGGACGACCTTTTGAGGACCCTCTGGCTGCAGCGGCTTCCGGAGCAGACTCAGGCTATTTTAGCCTGCTCTCCGGAGGCCAGCCTGAGCAAGTTGGCGGAGACGGCAGACAAAATAGCGGAGGTTTTTGTCACGCCACAAGTAAACTCAGTCGCCGTTTCCCCCCAGCAGTCAGAGGTGGCCGCTTTGACACAGCAGGTTGCTGCCCTTACGAGGCTCGTCCACCAAACACTACGATCGCGTTCGAGGTCCCAAGGGAGATCTCGCTCGCAGCCACGTCGCCGAAGCCAGTCACGAGGGACTGGTATTTGTTGGTATCACTTCAAAATCGGCTCCAAGGCTCTAAAATGCATCTCTCCATGCGCCTTCAAGGCTGGTTCATCTGAACCAAAAAACTAAGTCGCTGTTCTCTTCAGACGGTAAGAAAACGCGACTTGTCACCTAGCCGTCGTCTAATAATTCATGACAACTTGTCTAAACGACACTACTTGATTGACACAGGCGCAGATATTTCGGTGCTTCCAGCACCTACTACCGGAAAACTTCCACCTTCTGGTATGCGACTTGCCGCGGCAAACCAGTCGACCATCAATACCTATGGACGAAAGTTGATCAAACTAGATCTGGGACTCCGTCGTGAGTTTTCATGGGATTTTATAATTGCCGATGTCTCTAGACCCATTTTAGGCGCAGACTTTCTCTGCCACTATGGGCTAGTCGTCGACTTGGCGAATGCTATCCTGGTGGATCCTCTTACTTCGCTTTCATCGAAAGGCACATTCACATCATACAAGTGTCCAAAACTTAGTGTTTTGATTGAGAAAACCTCTGATCCACGGATGCATGCCCTTCTCACCAAATACCATGCCATCACGGTCAACACAGGGTTCTCACAACCCTGCAAACATTAGGTGACACACCACATTTTGACCACAGGCCCTCCAATAGTATCGAGACCACGTCGACTTGCACCAGATAAGCTCGCGGCGGTTAAGAAAGAATTCGATTTCCTGCTACAGCAGGGAATTTGCCGCCCCTCAAACAGCAGCTGGTCTTCTCCGCTACACATGGTACGCAAGGCTAATGGGGAATGGCGTCCTTGCGGCGATTACAGACGCCTTAACGCCATAACCGTTCCGGATAGATATCCGATCCCCATTATTCAAGACTTCTGTCATGAATTACATGGCAAAAATATCTTTTCCACCATAGACCTAACTAAGGCCTACCATCAAATCCCAGTCGAGCCGAACGATATTCCAAAGACCGCCATCTGCACACCTTTCGGACTCTTTGAGTTCACCCGAATGACTTTCGGACTTTGCAATGCGGCACAATCGTTCCAACGCTTCATACATGAAGTCCTACACGGATTAAAATTCTGTTTTATCTACCTCGACGACATTTTGGTAGCTTCGACTTCCGAAGAAGAGCATCTTGTTCACTTAGAACAAATTTTCAAAAGATTAGCGGATCATGGTCTAATAATCAACATGGAGAAATGCCATTTCCTTCGACCTTCAATCAAATTCTTAGGTCATGAGGTTTCACCGAAAGGTATTAAGCCCTCCCCAGATCGGGTTGAGGCAATATAAACAGCTAAACTCCCCAAGACGGTTAAAGACCTAAGAAGATTTTTGGGGATGGTCAACTTTTATCGTCGCTTTCTTCCTCACACAGCTGAGATGCAGCAACCACTCAACGCCTATCTTTGTGGCTCTAAAAAAGATGGTGCTAAGACGATCGACTGGTCAATGGAAGCTAGCAAAGCTTTTGACCAAGTCAAGACTGGTTTAACAGAAGCCACTCTATTGTCCTTTCCGGACTCAAACGCCGAGCTTGGTCTATTCGTAGACGCTTCGGATTTCGCCATCGGGGCTGCTCTGCAGCAAAAATGTCAAGGCTCTTGGCAACCCCTTGGTTTTTACTCGGCCAAATTAAGCGACGAACAAAGAAAGTATAGTGCATACGACCGCGAACTCTTAGCGGCTTATCAGGGCATTCGTTATTTCCGATACTTTTTGGAAGCCCAAAGGTTCACTCTATACACCGACCACAAACCACTGACTTTTGCTTTTAAACAAAAGCCAGAAAAGGCCACACCTCGTCAACTTAGACATCTAAGTTATATAAGTGAGTTCACTTCTGACATTCGGCATGTCTCTGGTTGCAACAACGTTGTTGCTGACGCACTCTCTCGTCTAGAAGAAATCATTCTTCCCAGTACTCTCGACTTTGCCGCAATTGCCTCGTCCCAAGCATCGGACGCAGAGTTTCAGAAGATTCTCAAGGACTCTAAATTTGTTTTAAAGAAACAACCAATCTTTGGCACCAACGTCGACATTTTTTGTGAAGTGTCTGGCCCAACCATTCGACCTTATATTCCTTACACGTTCAGGAAACAGGTGTTCAACGCAGAACATAATATCGCTCACCCTGGTATTCGTGCTACAAGAAAGCACATTGCAACTAAATTCTTCTGGCCTTCGATGAACAAGGACATTGCCACTTGGGCCCGAGAATGTCTATCTTGTCAAAAATGCAAGATAACCAGACATGTGAGCAAACCTGTATCGACCTTTCCTACGGTCTCCGAACGTTTTACGGTCATTCACATCGACATAGTTGGTCCCCTAACACACTCGCAGGGATACACATACTGTCTCACCATAATCGACCGTTTTACACGTTGGCCTGAAGCAATTCCTTTAGCCAGCATTACTGCCAATGACTGTGCTACTGCTTTATTAAGCACCTGGATTGCTAGATTTGGAGTTCCCCAATACATTGTCACCGACCAGGGCAGACAATTCGAGTCAGCGCTCCATGCTGAGCTTGGTCGACTCTTGGGCTTCGAACGCAATCGTACCACAGCGTACCACCCTCAGGCCAACGGTTTCTTAGAAAGATGGCATCGTACTCTTAAATCGGCTATCATGGCTCACAACGATGTTTCTTGGACTAGAACACTTCCTCTAATTCTTCTTGGATTACGATCTCTAATCCGAGAAGAATTCACAGCATCACCGGCACGACTCCTGTACGGAGAAAACCTGCGTCTTCCTAGTGATTTTCTTCAAGAAAATCCTAGGAAGATTAGCCAAACAGAATTTGCCTCCGAACTAACGGCTACAATGGCAAAACTTCGACCGGTTGATGCTCAACACCACACAACACCGAAGATATTCATCTTCAAGCAACTCGACTCTTGCTCACACGTCTTCGTCAGAGTCGATTCTGTTCGTCAACCACTCATTCCACCGTACGACGGTCCTTTCAAAGTCCTAGCCAGACATACAAATTATTACACTCTGCAAATCAGAAACAAATCCGTCAACGTTTCCATTAACAGGCTCAAGCCTTGTTACACGTCATCCTCTACGGAACCTATCGACAATTCTTCCGAAAACCAACAAGCATCGGCAACCTCGACTGCACCATTAATGCCTTCAGCTCCCGAAAAGAGACCAGTGAGGAAAGTTACATTCGCTCCGTATGTCTCTCTAGCTGGGCGAACCACAAAGGTGCCACTCTCCTACGCCTCGCGATAACGCGTAAAACGCTGGCAGGGGAGTATTGTGGATACACAAACACCTACACGTATCTCACTTACATTCCACAACTCACCACACTACTTGACATGAAACACAACACATTTTAATTTAAAAAACAAAGTATGTTAAGAAAAAAATGTTTTATAAAAAATATTGTGGAGTTGTCAATTAATTATTATTGTTCATATGAGCTGTCAAGGTTTTTTTCAATTGTTCAAAGACATTTTTGATTGTATTGTGGGATAATAAAAAATTTGAATATCATATTCAACTCTAAAACTTAATAGAATTTTAAATGTCTACAGGCTATGATTTCAAGGTTTTTGGAAGGTGAAATTTAGCTAAATATATATATATATATGCATATATACTCGTATATATACCACCAGAAAAATTCTGTGAAAAAATCTCAGGATCGCGCCATTCGATTGAACTGAAATTTTCAGGCTGCATTTTCGTATACGCAAAATAGTGAAAAATTTTACAGAAATTAAATAATCTTTATCAACTTGGCGCCAGTGGCAATTTAAGTGATATTTTAAAAATACTTTTTTTTCTGTCAACATATAACTTTTGTAAAAATAAAGCTTATGAAATGAATTTTGAGCGTGTTTGAATGTGAATACGATCCTTTTTTTTTTTGGAATTTTTAGCTCTATGGCACCTGAAATGAAATTGGGAAAATTTCAAAATTTTTGAATTATGATCACATTTGACTAGATTATCAAATCAATATGAAACTTATAAAGCATACTGCTGTTGCCATGTTGTAGACACGTGTGGTTTTTATGAACGTGCTGGAAACTCTGCAGCTACGCCAGGCATTGAAAGTGAAAGCCTTAAACCATTGACTCCAATTAAAAAAAAACTCTAGCGCACCTGAACCGCTAGAAACACTAATGTTCGAAGAACAGTAGAAGAATCGTGCAGGTTTTGAGTGCATATTCCACCACATGCGCTGCTTATTACGGCCAAATTGTTTCAAATGCCACGTTTTACTTTTGTCTCAAAAATGCATTATAACTCATATGGTAGAAGGTTTCAGATATTACCACTGGCATGAATTTCAACGTTTATGAGATCAAAACACGGGTTAATTATATTCGTTATCAGTTGCTTATATCACAAAATTTTGAAAGCAGCATCTCATATAATATCAATGAAGAAAATGCTCAGTGCCTGCAGCACTGTAACTGAAGTTGGAGTTTGGGGCTGCGATCCAAAAAATTTGCAGGACCTTGGGGTTATTTACTTTCATTGTAAATGTTTCCGGTATGAATACTAACTGTAAGCATTTATTGATACAAAAGTAGCACAACCGACTCGTGCTTGCAACCTTTCGCCAGTATCAAAGCCACATCTGCTTCACGTTGTTATATAACATTTGAAGTTATAGGAGTATAAAAAAAATTAGGGTTACCTGCAGCAAGTTTTTTCAAATAATCGAAAGCTTAATATTTGCTGTTTATTGTCACTACAATATCATAACCAATTGAAAATTCTACGATAAAACCGCTTAATAAAGATATTGCAAACAAACACAAAACCAACAATAGCTGGCAACCCTATCATGGCTTTTCAAGCAAATTAGGCTTGAATAATATTTATAATAGGTTCCATTAATTGTATGAAATTCGTATTGATTTCATGACTGCACTGGAAGTTATAGGGCAAAAAGTTTTATTTTCCTGAGCGAATTTTCAAAACCAAAGACACAAAAATTACCATAGCTGGCAGCACCAATCGAATTTTGCAACCGAATTTCTATCAAACAGAGCTTAGAGTAAGGTTCAGCTACTGTGTCGATTTCATGAAAATCTGGTAACTTATTCACATTTCATAGGGCAAAAAGCATTTTTTTTCTTTGTAATTTTTCAAGATGGCACCACTGGCACAGAGTTGCCTACCATTCAAAATCGCTTCTATCAGACCTGGCCCTACTTAAGTCCAATACATTCTGTAAATTTCAATTCTATCTGATTATTGATTCGTGAGTTCCCGTGAACAGAAGTTTTTGAAGCTAAAAATATAGGTTAACTGAGAAAGGGTTACCGTTCTTGTCCGACATGAAATTTCCCAAGTTTTACTTTGACTGTGTAGATTAAGCATAAGGTTTGTATACAGATTGGTTTAATTGTAGAAACGGACATTTTTTAGGATATTCGATGGTTTGAATGTTATCACTTCCAAATTTTAATTGTTTCAAATTTAAGACACCAAAATTATCATAGCTGGCAGCTTCAACCGAATTTTGCAACCGAATTTCTACCAAACGTGGTTTGATGCAGCTACGGTGTGAATTTCGTCAAAATCGAACGATTCAATCAGAATTTATAGGGCTAAAAGCAGTTATTTTTTTTAGTGATTTTTCAAGATGGCACCACTGGCACAGAATCACCTGCATTTCCAAATCACTTCTATCAAACCTGGTCCTAGTTAAAACCAATACATTCTGCAAATTTCAATAAATTCTGTTCATCGGATCGTGAGTTTCCGTGAACAGAAGTTTTTTATGCTAAAAATATAGGTAACTTGGGCAAGGGTTACCAGGCGTGCCCGTTATACCATATCAAATTTTTTTTTTGTCTTTGTAAACAAAGCACAAAATTCACATATGAGTGGCTTTTTTTTAAGAAACGACATATTTTCAAGAGAGACGATGATTTGGAGGTTTTCACTTTCAGTACCTGCCCTAGCTATAGGGTTGCCAGCACGCTCATTAAAAGGTACATTTATCTACAATTAAATAAAACAGTCATGTTTTGAAAATTTCATAATCATGGAATAGCTTTGTCAAAAGTTATCGCAATTTAAAAATTTTCAAGTTTTCCCGTTCTTTATTTAGGCACACAGCGCACACATGGGGTTAAAAAATTCGAAAATATTATCCGATTCACATGTTAAACTTGTTCGGAATTTATGTCGTCAACTTTATTTTTGCAAAAATTATTTGTGTGCGGAATAATAGGTATATTAAAAAAATCACTAAAATGGCCGCCGGCGCCAAAGGGTTAAAGATTATTAACTTTTTGTGAGACCTGGCACTATTTTGTATATACACCAATGTGTCCTGAAGATTTCAGCTCAATCGGATGGCGCATTTCTGAGATTTTTTCACTGAAATTTTTTGATGATATATATATATATATATATATATATATATATATATATATATATATATATATATATATATATATATATATATATATATATATATATATATATATATGTATAGAAATATGAATTTTTGGCCAAAGTGATTTTAATACTAATGTTCTTCTTCGAACATTAGTAATAATCGTCTTTTACTATGAAAATCAACTCATATAGCAATCTTTTGCTTTACCTATACAACCGAAAGAAAACTTTTGAAATTTATATTAAGCATCGAACATTTCTGTTCCCGAGTTCTCACGACCTATTTATCAGATATACATGAAATTCACATAATGTATTGGTATTGAGTAGGACCAGGCCTGATAGAAGCGATTTTGAAATGCGGGTAGCTTTGTGCCTGTGGTGCCATCTTGAAAAATTATTAAGAAAAAAAACTGATTTTTGCCCTATGAATTCTTATTCAGTTACCAGATTTTCATGAAATTAATACCATAGCTGAACTAAGTTCAAAACCGTGTTTGGAAGGAATTTGGGTGAAAAATTCGGTTGGTGCTGCCAGCTATGGTAATTTTGGGGTTTTGAGCTTTGAAAAAACCATAATAGCGTTGCCAGCCATTGTATGTTTTGTAATTATCTGCAATATTTTCATTAAGTGATTTGACCGTAAAGTTTTCAAACGGTTATGATCTTGTAGTGACTATAAACAACATACATTAAGTTTCCGAAAATTTGAAAACTTTTGCAAATGGTTACCCTAAATTTCTTTGTACCTCTATAATTTCCATTGCAGTCATTTTATCAAAACGAAATTCGCAGAGTAGGTTGATTTGAATGTGAGGCAGGTGTGATAAAGTTTTGGTTTTTATGCTAGGAAAGGGTTGCCAGGGCAAGGCGTTTTTTGCTATTTTCGCACCAATAAATGCTTACATTAGGTATTGTTGTCGCGATCATTTACAATGAAAATAAGTTACCAATGTTTAATTGTTCTATGTTATAGAACATTTTTGTTTTCAAATATCTTTGGTTTTTTTACCCTAAACATTTTTCGATCAAACGAATTTGCACGGAATATTTAAACGGATATAATCAAAATCGATAGAAATATTCGATTTGAGCGTGAGGCAGTTTTGCAATCGTAACAGGTTGGAGGACGTGTGGTAGAATATGCTGTCAGAATCTGCGTAATTTTACTACTGTTCATCGAACATTAGTGTTTCCTGCGGTTCAGGTGCTAGTGTCCGAAGAACATTAGTATTAAAATCGAAAAACTCTAGCGCACCTGAACCACTAGAAAACTAATTTTCGAAGAAATTGTCTTTGAGTGACAATGTGGAAAGACGTAATATACTTTTTTGTAGAATCATATCAACCATTCCTTGTTCAAAGCAACAGAACTCAACTATAACTCAAATGATGAAAATGTTCAGTGCTGGCAACATTTTTCCAACGAAGCAGCAATAAGTTAACCTTCACAAGCTCATACTCAAATCAACTTATCCTTTGAATTTCGTTCTCATCGGAGGATTTCGTCGAAAGCTTTAGCGGGTAACGTTGTTTGAAGCAGCCATCCAAAAAATGTTCAAAACTCGGAAAATTAAAAAATTGGTTTCTTAGTTTTATTGCTAATGTTTTGCATATGTGTATGTAATTTTAAGCATCTGTTCATGCAATAGTTACGAAAATGGCTAAAGCTCGTTACCCTGTGTCAGCAGCAAAGCCAAATATATACCAAATCTGCTTCACGTTAAACTAAACCCAACCAATAAATTTCGTTTCGATTAAACCGCCGCACTAGAAGTTATACGGGTGAAAAAATTTTTAGGGCTACCACCCCAAAAACTTTTCAAATTTTTAAAGCGTTAATATTTGTTGTTAATTTTCATTGCAGGATCGTTTCCATTTGCAAATCTAATGACATAATCGCGCAGTAAAGAAATTCCAAAAATTACAAAAATGGTCATAGCTGGCAGCCCTTACATGATTTTTGTACGAAATTCCTATGACATTTGGCTCACATCAAAATCTATTTACTGCATTAACTTCATTTTGATATCATGACTGCACCGGAAGTTATAGGGGAAAAAGCTTAATTTTGCTGAGCAAATTTGCAAGATTTAGAAGACAAAAATCACCATAGCTGGCAACTCTATCCTAATTTTTCAGCCAAATTTTTACCAAACGTTACTTTAAGTAAGGTTCAAATATTGTGTGAATTCTGTTTAAATCTGATGGCTTAATCGGAAGTTATAGGCCAAAAAGCTGTTTTTTTTCTCACTGATTTTTCAAGATGGCACCACTGCCACAGGGTTTCCCGCATTTCAAAATCACTTCTATCAGACCTGGTCCTAGTTGATACCAACATGTTTTGTGAATTTCATTATGATCGGATAATCCGGTCATCAGTTCTCGTGAACATAACTTTCGAGTGCTGAAAATAGAGGTAATTTGGTGATGGGTTGCCGTTCTTGTGCAAATCGAAATTTTCAAAATTTTAATTTGACATGATGCAGAAACGCTAAAATTTATCAATGATTTGAATTTTTTGTCAAAAATCAAAAATTTTTCAGGAGGTTCAATGATTTGAAGGATTTTTTTTCAAGAGCCTGCCGCAGCAACAACGTTATCCGCACGACCTTGGAAATCCATGTGTATTAAACTTTAGTCAACATCAATACGCTCTGCAAATTTCACGATGATCCAATGTTTTTGTCAGAGGTAATGACAAATCAAAATTTGAAAAAAAATCCTTGCCTACTTTTAGGCACGCTGCACCCACACACGGCTCCAAATTTCCAATTTTTTATCATAAACAAGCTTAAAACATAATCAGCTTTTATTCCCAGCACTTTTTTTGAACAAAAATTCACGCTGCTTGGAAATATAGGAGTACCTCAAAATTCACTAAAACGCTCGCCGACGCCAAAAGATTTAGGATATCTGAATTTTAGCAAGTCGTGGTCCTACTCACTAGGTACGTCTACGTTCTCCGAAAATTTCAGTTTAATCGGATCGGCCACTCCAGAGATTATCTCCCTTAATCATTTGGATGATATATATATATATATATATATATATATATATATATATATATATATATATATATATATATATATATATATATATATATATATATATATATATATATATATATATATATATATATATATATATATATATATATATAAAGAAATATGAATTTTCGGCGAAACGAGTTTAATACTACTTTTCTTCGAAAATTAGTAAAAAAGCGAGCGAGTGAACTCGCGCCAAGCAATTTGAAACATTATTTTTAACTTGACAACCCAAGAACCTAATAGTCCTAGAGAATCGAATATTTTTTTAATAATTTTAAGTAATTTGCGCTTAGTTAGCTTCATTTCACAAGCTTTTATTTCACTCTTTATATTGTCAACATCGACTATCAGCTCGTCTGTACAGAGACACCACCATTGTCCCAAAACCTTTTTGGGCTGTGACTCTGAACTGGATACACCCATTTGAGAACATACAGATTCACTATTAGCTGACCATTTACGCAGGTTCATAATGGTACTTTTAAAAATTGCACGAGGATCTCCATTAATTTCAACAGCTTCTAGCTCATTGCTAGACATAATGCCAAAAGTCACTCGATTCATTCGATAGGACACAATCGATGGAAGATCATACTTATGGATATTTCATCAGAAAAGCATAAAAACCGGTGACTATCTCTATCAGCTGGATTCAACAAAATTTGCACAAAAGCTTTCTCGATATCCGCAGTTAAGGTTATTTTCCCGCAACGGAAATTCAATAAAATTTTCAACACATCTGACAGAAAATTTTTTCTACTTCCAGACAGTCATGAAGCGATAATTCATTAGGAACACTCGCTGATGCGTCAACAAACAATCCTTACTTTAGTTGTTTCTTTGTCTTCGCGGTATACCGCTCTATGTGGTAAATAATAAAATCTATTATGTACATTATCGCTAGGAACAGGCTTGTAAAATTCATTACGAAACATTTCTCTCATACATGCATCGTACTCCGTTAATTTATTTTCGCGGATTAGCTTTTGAATAAAACTTTTTTAATCGGAGTAATGCAACAGCTTCGTTATCATTTAATGAGCCGCAATTATTTTTCCAAGGAAGAGACACAGAATATCGATCGATGACTTTCTTTACTTCGATTATGCTATAAGAATCGCTTTTCTCAATTGATGATATACCTATTTTTTCTAAGTCCCAAAATCTTTCTGCATTCTCATTGCATACACACAAACTGAGTGAAAGAATTTGGTTTTGACAGCTCGGAGAATCGCTTAACGCAGGACCCTGCAATGTCCAACCAAATTTTTTTTCAATAGCTTTTAGCCTGTTTGATAAACGCACCAATTTTCCAGTAACAATTTCCCAGCAAACATCAGCGCCAATAAGTATACTTATTCCATCTTCAATATCGCTGTGATTAACCGAGTCGGCCAACGATAGTTTGGCACACAGTGCGCTCTTTATTTTAGGTGTCGCCAACACATCAGCGCAACTATCCGGCACTTCTACCGCTTCAATAGTAACTGGGGTAGCGTCTTCATATTGACCCAATTATATGCATTGCTGAACACAATTATATGCTTTTCGGGAATTTAACACAGCAGACCCGAATGGAATGACACTTAAACCACGAGTTTCGATTACAGGCAGATTCAGTTTCTTAGAAAAGCTTTCTTTTATAAAACTTAGCTGACTACCTCCATCTTTTACCATACGAATAAATAATGCTTTGGATTTTTCAGTCTTTGATCCAAACACGCATGCAGTTTGCAAAAACACAGCATTCATTCTGTGAGTAGCAGCATATAAATTCAAAACAGGTAGCAATGTATCATGAGCTGCGATTTCGATACATTCGCTGCTACAATGGAATTGAGCAAAATAGCATCTGCTTTACTACCACTAAAAAAGCTCTGATTTGTTGATATTTGCCTCTTCGAGACATAATTCGGATCGCACATACTTGTGGCGTGGTGCTTTTTACAATTCTGTAAACAATATTTTTCACTTTACAACTCTTTGAATTATGACCATGCTTGCAGCAGCGGAAACACCGCCTGTCTTCCTTAAACATTAATTTTCTTTCTTGCAGTGATTTGGGAGAATCGCACTCTTTCGTTTGATGAACAGAAGATTTACATAAAATGCGAGTTTCACTTGTTCCTGCAAACAATCCAACTGCAGTTTTAATAAGCTTCAAATAAGCTTGGGAATGTGTGTGTGAACTAGCCTTTGTACAACGTAAATTTGGTTTTGACTCCGCGGCTTTCTCCAACGATTCAATTTGTCGTTTTAAAAATTTGAGCAATGATTTCACCTGCTTGTCACCAATACATTTCAGTGAATCTTTGTTATTGCTACTACACTTTTCAGTTTTCTCATCTAGGTTATCGTAAAAGCGATGAAATTCAACTCTTTAATCGTTCGGCAAGCAATGTAAGAGAACACTTTTCACATGACGAAATAGCTAGATATTGGTATACCAAGATTTTTTAACGAGCGTGTGGCTGCTATCACTGTATTGTAAAGTTTGCTAAGCCCAGATAAATCAGATTTGTAGGCAATTGATCAACTATTTTTTGGTATCGCCATATTCTTCCTTAAGCAGCAATATAGCACTCTCATAACATGCCTCTGACGGAGTACAAACCCGATATTGTATCAACCGCTCTACCACACAAAGCTGATTCCAAATAATTGAACTTATCAATTACTGAGAGCAGGTTATTCTCATGAACCATGGTTCTGAATTGCTCCCAGAACGGAAACCAGTCTTTATAGTCTCCTGAGAATTTTTTCAGCCGTAATTTTTGCAATTTTGTAGCGTTACTAAATTGCTTCGATCTCGATGCAACAGGTTTAGCTGCAGCGTTTTCAGCTGATCCCGTTAGCTTTTCTTGGATTCTGTTCACCTCTTTTAAGCGTAGTTCGACACGCGTCATGGTAGAAAAACCTTTACCAGAATATTCTGCTGCTAATTTTGCTTCGTTATCACAATCTTTCAACTCGATGGTGTTTTGTAACTCCGAATTGGCTTTTTCTAGATTTTCATGCGCTGCCTTAAAACGTTCTAACTATACAATCAAGTCTTCCTGGATAGTTTCTTACTTTTCTAAGTCATAATAAGGTATTTCCAGGGATTGAAGGTAGTCTAAAATGTTTTTCGTTAATTTGGTCACCTAACCACGAAATGCAGCTCAAGATGCGGCGTTAATCCAACGTTTTCGTGTTTTAGCTCAGCCGTAGCGTTTACTTACGTTTCTCTATTCACTCACACCATATAGTCCCGGGTTTAAATAAAACTCAAATAGTATTAGGCACCGAGAATATGTTTATGTAAGACGCAGCACGGTTTAAAACACACGTTTATTACCAAAGGTTCAATAAAGACTGAGTAACTGAGTTATGTTAAGAACAATATGAGAGTAGTAGTAGTAACAGTCCAATATAAAATTCCGAGTAATTTATACATAAAAAGAAAATAAATACAAGCAACAGTAGAACATTATGATGAATTCATTTTCGTATTTACTGGAATACAAAATTAACAATTTAATTTTGAATATATACCTATTAATTTGTCAACAAATAGCTTTTGTAAAAATAAAGTTTGGCAAATTGGCCAGATTATCAGATCATTTTGAAACTGAAACTGAAAGGTCATACTGATTTAACGTAGTTGTAGGCTCGTGTAGTTTTTATGAACGTACTGGTAACTTTGCAGCTACGGTAGGCACTGAAAGTGAATACCTTCAAATCATCGACTCCCTGCATAAATTTTCATCTTTTACAGTGAAAACACACTCATATAAAAATGTTATGCTTCGTTTACCCAACAAAAGCAACACTTTTGAAATTTCTTAGCGGACCAGAATCCAATTTACTTATTGTTTAAGCAGCAAAGCGTCTGTTCACGAAAACTCTCGAACCAATTTTCAAACATATCTGAAATTCACAGAATGTATTGGTATCCAGAAGGACCAGGTCTGAAAAAAGCGATTTTGAAGGGGAGCAAATTCTGGGCCAGTGGTGCGAACTTGAAAAATTATAAAGAAAAAAACTGCTTTTTGCCCAATGAATTATGATTCAGTTACCAGCTTTTCATGAAATTGACACACTAGCTGAACCTTACCTTAAGCCGTGGTTGGGATAAATTTGGTTGAAAACTTAGGCTGGTGCTGCCAGCTATGGTAATTTTGGTGTCTTAGGTTTTCAATATTTGCTCAGGAATATAAACTTTTTTGCCCTATAGCTTCCAGTGCAGTCATCAAATCAAAACGAATTTCATATGATACATAGAACTTTATATAGGAGTTTTTCAGAAATGATCTGGTGAAAAAAGCATGATAGGATTGCCAGCTACTCTTATTTGCAACATGTTTACTAATCGACTTCATCGCAAAGTTTTCAAACGGCAATGATCTTTTTTGTACCCCATTAGCTTCCAATGCAGTCATCGGATCAAAACGAATTTCGCAGGGTAGTTTGATTTGAATGTGAGCAGGTGTCATATATTTTTGGCTTGATGCTAGCAAAGAGTTTCCAGCGCGAGGTGCTTTTGCTATTTTCATATCAACAAATGCTAACTTTAAGTATTCATATCGCAAAAATAAACAATGAAAATAAGTTAGCAATTATTTAAACTTTCTGAGTTCAAGAAATTTTTCGGTTCTTAACATCTTTCGGTTTTCGACCCTACACATATTTTTGCCCCTGTAACTTTCGACGAAATCATCGGATAAAATCAAAATTGATAGAGTTATTTGATTTTGTGTGAGGCAATTGTGGGAGATTTTAAGTTGCAGTGCTGGTAAGGTTTAACAAGCAGTGAGCATTATCTTTGCTTATGTTGTGTTATGCTGCTTTCAAAATTTTGCAGTGTTAGGCTTTCCTAAATCTCGAAATACATGCAAGTGGTGGCCTTGAAATCATTTCCACCCTTTGAATTGAAATGCGTTGGTAAGATCAAAGTGGTTTTGCCTTTGAAACAGGTTGTAGAATAAGCACCCAAAATCTGCACGATTCTTCTATTGCTTCTCGAGCATTAGTTATTCTAACGGTTCAAGTGCGCTAGAGCTTTGTACTAATGTTCGAAGAAGAATATTAGGATTAAAATCACTTTGAACAAAAATTCATATATATATATATATATATATATATATATTTATATATATATATATATGTATATATATATATATATATATATATATGTATATATATATATATATATATATATATATATATATATATATATATATATGATATATATATATATATATATATATATATATATATATATATATATATATATATATATATATATATATATATATATATATATATATATTATCGTCGCTGTAAAATCAAACCGGCATATCTGCAAAAATTGAGTTTTTGAGTTTTTGGTATCAAAAAATTCCTCTTTTTCCCGTCTATTTTTATGTCGCACCGGCATATCGTATAGTTGAATACAAAGCCGTCTAATGGTGTTTTCCCGGTATGCATTTGTGAGGAAACACCCCACACGCGAAAACTTTAAAGCGCGCTGGTGAAAAATATGCTTTTTGCAGACATGCCGGTTTGATTTTACAGCGACGATATATATATATATATATATATATATATATATATATATATATATATATATATATATACATATATATATATATATATATATATATATATATATATTATACATATATATATATATATATATATATATATATATATATCATATATATATATATATATATATATATATATATATATATATATATAGATATATATATATATATATATATATATATATATATGTATGTGTATATATATATATATATATATATATATATATATATATATATATATATATATATATATATATATATATATATATATATATATATATATATGTATTGGAAATATATATACCATAAAAAAAAATCCAGTGAACAAATCTCAGGATCGCGCCATCCGATTGAACTGAAATTTTCAGGATGCATTTTCGTATACGCAATATAGTGCCAGGTTGCACAAAAATTAAATAATCTTCATCATCTTGGCGCCTGTGGCCATTTAATTGATATTTTAAATATACCTTTATTTTCTGTCAACAAATAACTTGTTACAAATAAAGTTTATGGAATGAATTTTGAGCGTGTTTTAATGTGAATACGATCCGTTTTTGGAATTTTTGGCCCTATGTGTGGGTAAGGCGCCTGAAATAAAATTGAGAAAACTTGAAAATTTTTGATTTATGATCACATTTGACCTGATTATCAAATCAATATGAAACTTATAAAGCATACTGCTGTTGCCATGTTGTAGACATGTGTGGTTTTTATGAATGTGCTGGAAGCATGATGATGATAAAAGCAATTTTGAAATGCGGGTAGCTTTGTGCCAGTGTTGCCATCTTGAAAAATTATTTAGAAAAAAAAAATGATTTTTGCCCTATGAATTCTTATTCAGTTACCAGATTTTCATGAAATTAATACAATAGCTGAACTAAGTTCAAAGCCGTGTTTGGAAGAAATTTGGTTGAAAAATTTGATTGGAGCTGCTAACTATGGTAATTTTGGCGCTTGCATGGGCGCTCCAAGGGATTGGTATCATCCCTATTTAGACAATCATTTCATATGTACAGACTGCCAAAATGTCGAGCGACTCATGAAGAGTATGTATGATAGCCTAATCAGCTTTATTAGAACGTTGAATGCTAAAAAGGATCATTTGATTTCCAAACAGCAAGCACAGACAAAAGCAAATGAGGAAATTCTAATCGAACTAACACAACATTTTGATGGTTTTACGTCAGCAATTTCCGCGTCAAACAACAACAACAGCAATAACATAAACGTCGCGAAGTCTTTCGACACGTTGGATGAAAAAATTGATAAGTTAGCGGACAAAATGGAATCCATTGCTGCACTATTCTCATCCGCCAGAAAATCAAGTAACAGTTCCCAAGCTAGCAGCACCGATATACTAGAAAATATAGAGTTAAAAATGACGAGTATGATGAAACCACTTATTGATTCGATAACAGATGCGTTCTCTGCACAACAATTAAAGTTTGAAGAATTGAGCAGCCAACTCGAAAGTTTGAGGGGCGCCCAGCAGACCCTGATCGATGATAATTTCAAACATATTGCGTTGAACGAGCAGTCACTACACCAGGAACTGCTGATGGTAGATCATAACAGTTCGTCAAGCATCTCAACAAGCTGTAAGAAGATATACACGCAGGACAAGGCTTCTTCACCTATAAAAGAGTTGATAAACAGCACTGCACCAACAGCTCCATGCTCTAGTTTACGTTTGCCCTCAGACCCCGAAGCCGCATCGATCTACAAATTCGGTACCTTTTGGTCCAAGCACGACTGGGCCACTCGCCTACAAAAACTTAAGACAGCTAACACGAACAATCATGTTGAGAAAGTATGCTCCAAACTGCCTATCAAAGTAAACCGAATGGCATTCTACGTAAATAAAGTTCCTCACAATGCTGATGATGGATGGCTGAGAAGACTTCTTGAAGCTGATTTCTGCATCACCGATTACAATATCGAACAACTACCCCAGCGCAAATGTAGATCACCTAAGCGGTACAAGGTTTTTATACCAACTAAATATGCCTGGCTCTTTATCGATCTCAATGGAAATAGCGACAGGTTCGACTGGAAAGGAATCACGTTCAGCCCTTGGAAGAAAGTCAGCAACAAAATTAGCAGAAAGAAAAAAAAGAATATTGTAAAGAAAAAGTGTATATATCCAAATGTCCCTACCTGCGATATCCCCTTCAACCACAAACCTTACTCCTTATCTTCTCCTAAACCTCTTCTTCTCAAAGATACTGATCCTCTGCCTCCCACAACTTCACGAGACCGCCTCTTTAGCGGTCCGTTCAATGTTACTACTAACCGTACCAAGATGCTGAAATCACTTGATTCTAGTATTTCCTTTTCCTCTTAACTAAAAGCTTGTAACAGCGCGGCGAATATAGGCCCATTGAGAAACCATAACAAAGGGACTGCAAATCTTGCATCCACTGCGGCAACGGGAACTTCAATATCGAATGATAACTTGGCGACTTCTGCATCTCCTCAAAGACAAGACCAATCTGTTAGGAATTTTTCCTAACAAAACACACACAAACCTCAAACTGTTTTACCACAATTGTGGTGGTATGAGAGGTAAACTATCTAAACTTTTTCTTGACGCCAAATCATGCCATTTTAATTTATTTGCCTTCACTGAAACTTGGCTTAATGACTCACATACAAACGAGGAAATTCTTGACAGTAGCTGGACCATTTACAGAGATGATCGCGACTACTGCTCTACAGGCCAAACGCGAGGAGGTGGTGTCTTAATTGCTGTGAGCAACAAATTTTCAAGCAAACGCATCGATACCACACCAAACGTAATGTTCCAGCACTTAACTGTTCAAATCTCTTTAAATAATACATCGATTTACATTGGTGTAGTTTATATTCCACCCAGATCCGACGAATCGGTATACGACCATTTATGCGAATCTGTATCTTCCTTTGTATCATCCCTAAACGAAAAGGACAAAGTTATATTCCTGGGAGATTTCAATCGCCCCAATCTATATTTCATTCCCGATGAAAATGACACTTACCTGCTCCCTGTAAACCTTTCAGATCGCAACGACTTTAACCTTGTGAGTACCTTCTATGGCAATGATTTGCAGCAAGTTTGTCCGGCTCCCAACCAAAACGGTAATTGGTTAGATCTTGTGTTCACTAACGCTTATGACGAGGTAGTGGTAAGTCCAACTAATGACATAGAGCATCTTTTTTGTAATAGTTCGCACCATTCAGCACTCTCAGTTGAACTTGCCACTCCTGATTCTACTTACTTAAGAACGTACAATAATTCAATTGTATATGACTTTCGTAATGCTAATTATGAAAGCATTCACCATTTTCTTGACTCTATAGATTGGACGAATATTCTTTCAACTTTAGACCTTGAGGAAGCCATTTCTACTTTTTACAATAAAATATTTGACGCCGTTGAGAGATATGTACCAAAGATAAAGAAAAAGAATAAACTCTCTGAACCATGGCTTGATAGGGACCTTAGGCATTTACGGAATCGTAGGAACAAGCTTTATAAGCGAATTAAAAATAATATTGACGTTAGTTCAGCTATTCAGGAAGAATATAACGAAATTGCTAAGCAGTTTTTAACGAAGTCCCACGAGGCTTATGACAACTACATTAAGACTACCGGCAAAAATATAATCCGCGACCCGAAAAAATTTTATGATTTTGTAAATGTGAAGCGGAAAACTACTGGTTATCCATCATCGATGTTCTTTAATGATATCACTTCTTCCTCTCCTAATGTGATTTGTGATTTATTCGCAGATAATTTCCAGAATATTTTTATTGCTACTGACTCATCAAACTCACATCTTCCTTCGTCCCATTCTAATCCTACAGCTTTTATCAGTCACTTAGAAATTACACGTGACGAAATACGTAAAGCTATTTCGGAACTCGACTGCAACAAAGGTCCAGGGCCAGATCTTCTTCCTCCAACTTTCTTGTGCAAATGTGTAGAGCAGCTTATAACTGCCTTTCATATTTTTTTCAACAGATCACTTTCGTCTGGAGTTTTCCCATCCTGTTGGAAACTTTCATATGTCACACCCATCTTCAAAAATGGTGATAGACGCTGTATCGGAAATTATAGAGGTATTGCCATCTTATCTTCTATTCCGAAACTTTTTGAAAAGATTGTCTACGATAAACTTTCTCCACTTGTTGACTCCCGACTGAACGAGCAACAACATGGTTTTAGAAAAGGTCGCTCAACTACCACAAATTTGACAGTCCTAATCTCAGACGTCCTGTGTAAAATGGAGAAAGGACACCAAATTGACGCAGTCTATACAGACTTTAGTAAAGCTTTTGACAGAGTTGACCACCCTACCTTAATTCTAAAGCTACTGAAATTCGGACTTGGTGGGTCTTTGCTTAGCTGGCTGACTTCTTATCTTGGAAATCGAACTCAGCTGGTAAAATTTCAAGGACTTTTATCGAAAAATATTTCTGCTACCTCTGGTGTACCACAAGGTAGCCATCTTGGTCCACTTCTCTTTAATATATTTATTTCTGACCTATCTGACGTCCTATCAAATATACCTCATATACTTTATGCCGACGATCTCAAAGTCTATCATATCATTAAATCTAAATCCGATGCACTCTTTCTCCAGTCCAAACTTGATTCACTTGATCATTGGTGCAATGAAAACAAGCTCTCTCTCAACATTGCTAAGTGCCAAGTTATAGGTTTCTCCCGAAAATGCACCGTCTCACATAATACATACTTCCTCGGGAATAAGTTGTTAGCTCGAGTTGATAACGTTGTCGACCTTGGTGTTGTCTTGGATGAGCGACTCCGCTTCACCTTGCATTATGATAAAATACTTTCCCGGGCAAACAAACAGCTAGGCTTCATCAAAAGACGTGCCAAGGAATTTCGTAACCTGTGGGTCACACGATCCTTATACATCTCTCTAGTACGCCCCATTCTCGAATATGCTTCCATTTGCTGGAATCCGGCTTTTGAAACCCACAGTAGCAGACTCGAGTCCATACAAAAGCAATTCTTACTTTTCGCATTGAGAGAACTATACAGCCCTTACGATTTTAATACCCTTCCTCCTTATGAGTTTCGACTGGGTCATCTAAACTTATTAACACTTGCATCTAGAAGAAAGATGCTTTCGGCCTGCTTCACATTCGACGTCATTAGAGGCGTCATCAAAGTTGAATTCCTGAATAGCAAAATAGTTTTGAATAACCCTGTAAGAAACACCAGGTCCTCTCGTTTACTTAAGGAATATCCACACTCCACTACTTACGCAGCTAATGAGCCGATAAATAGATGCTGCAGGATATTCAATAGCATAAGTAATCTGTATTCTCCAACAGTCTCAAAATTATCCTTCAAATCCTCCCTTTTCAAAGCCATCCGCAACCCTTTATCCTAAGCTATATGTTCAATGTTTTATTTATTTATTTGTTATTTATTAATTTGTTATTGATTTATCTTGTTAATTATTTTATTTAATTTTTCGTTTTATTTCTATGTACTCGTAATTTCCAATTTTGTTTTTTTACTGTTTAGGTTACTTGTACCTTGCTTGGTTAAGAAATAAAATAAAATAAAATACACACTTCGATTTGTATGTGTAAGACATCATAGTTTTAACCGCCGTTTGACTGTCTGTAAAGATAATGATTTCCTCACTTGTGGTATCTCTGGCGTATGCTGGGTCTGCGGCTTTACGTATCGCAAAAACCTCCGCCTGAAAAATACTACAGTGATGAGAAGCCTGAAAGCTGTTGTCAGTGTAGATGCTAAGAGTTGCTGCGCCCACTTGCCGACTCCGCACCTGGCCATCGCTCACAATAGCCCGATATCCCCACTCGAAGCACAGAATGGACACCAAATAGTAGGTGCCACCTGCGCACCCCCCGCTCAATTCTGCTGTGGCAGCAGGATCGTGGCTCGTAGAGTCCTGATTCCCTTAGTCTGACAGCAGCTTTTGCGGCAGCACCCCTAACAAAGAGGTCAAGCCGAGGGAGATAAAGCATTCAGAGTAGACGAAGGAGTCGAGGCTAAAGCACCTGTGGTTCAGGGAGCCACCAGCCGCTGAACCCTGTTCGCCATGCTAGCAAAGGTAGTCTTATTCACTGCTGGCCACCAGACCAAGCATTCGTAAGCAAGGATAGGCCTGGCTATCGCCAGATAGATCCAGTGCATTAAGGCAGGGCTTAGACCCCACGTTTTACCCAGCACTCTCCTGCTGGTGTGAATCGCATTGCTAGCCCGCTTTACCCTCTCCTCCAAACTCGCCTTCCAGGTGAGCTTTGTGTCCAGAATAAGACCCAAGTACTTAGTTTGTGACTTGAGGCTTAACCTGGCACCGCTCAACCTGATTGGAGGTAATTCAGGAACTTTGTAATTTCTTGTAAAAAGTACAAGATCAGTTTTATTAGTGTTGATGCCAAGGCCCACGGTATTCGCCCATTCCTCAACCAGCATATGTGTGCGGGAACCTGCCCGAGACTAAAATGGCAATGTCATCGGCATAGGCCAGCCTATCCAAAATTTTATTTACAACCATTTTCTATAAGAGGAGGGTAGAACTCCTCTTTGCGGTGTGCCTCTATGGACCTTCCTAGTGATCCGTGACCGCGCCCACTCAGCTGTTATGAGCCTTAACTTAAGCATATTGCTTATCCAGCTACAAATAGAGGGGTGGGTGTTGATTGCGTGGAGGCTCTCCATAATGGCTGTAGTGTGCACATTATTGAAGGCGCCTTCAATATCTAGAAAAGCTCCCAATGTGTATTCTTTGTAGCGGAGTGCCTTTTCAATTTCGAGAACTACCCTATGGAGAGCCGTTTCAACGGATTTCCCTTTTATGTACGTGTTTTGGGCACCCGATAAAGCTAAAGATTGAAATCTTTCTTTCATGTAGAGATCCAGTAATCTTTCAAAGACTTTAAGGAGGAAGGAAGTCAGGCTAATTGGCCTGTAGTCCTTCGGGTAAGCATGGAGTAGTTTACTTGCCTTGGGTATAAATACAACATTAGCAATTTTACCTGCCTTGGGTATAAATACAACCTTAGCGATCCTTCAGGCTGCAGGCACATTGCTTAGTGCTGTGCAACCTTTGTAAGTTTGCATGAGGATACCTGACTTTTGGAGCATGGCCGGTAGAACCCCATCCGGACTTGGGGACTTGAAGGGCTTGAAGGTGTCAATTGCCCAGGCAATCCTCGGCTAGTTGACAACCTCCTCAATGCCTTCGAAGTCATGCACATCAGACGTCTGCTGACAAGTAAAGTAACATAGGCATAAACTCAATATAGGCATTATTCAAAAGGAATCTGATTAAAAAACCATTATAGGTTTCCCAGCCAATATAGGTTTTGTATTTACCTGCAATATCTTCATTTAATGATTTGACCGTAAAGTTTTCAAACGGTTATGATATTGTAGTGACTATAAACAACACATATTAAGTTTCTGAAAATTTGAAAACTTTTGCAACTGGTTACCCTAAATTCTTTGTACCCCTATAATTTCCAATGCAGTCATTTTATCAAAACGAAATTCGCAGAGTAGGTTGATTTGAATGTGAGGCAGGTGTAATATATTTTTGGTTTTGATGCTAGCAAAGGGTTACCAGGGCAATACATTTTTTGCTTTTTTCCTATCAATAAATGCTTACATTAGGTATTGATGTCGCGATCATTTACAATGAAAATAAGTTACCAATGTTTAAATTCAGTTTAAGTATCAGCTCTGAGTGGTGCGATTCGGTTTTTCGAACAGATAAATTGAGAAGCTAATTGTCCATCTTCCGATATAATTCCTAAATAGGCCACACCTCCATAAGCTTGAGGACTAGCATCAACAAAAATGTGTACTTTGTAGCGGATACTGTTTTCAAAATCACTTAAACATCGTGGAATAGATAACTTGCTCAAGGCGCCAGTATTGGATATCCAAGCATAGCTAGAATTTTTATTTCGATCGGTAATTCGTCATCCGAATTATATTGCTCGCGCCAGGCATTTTGAAACATTATTTTTAACTTGACAACCCAAGAACCTAAAAAACCCTAAAGAGTCGAATATTTTTTAAATAATTTTAAGTAATTTGCGCTTAGTTAGCTTCATTTCACAAGCTTTTATCTCACAGAACATACAGATTCACTATTAGCTGACCATTGACGCAGGTGCATACTAGCCATAATCAATAGAATCCCGGTTGAGCACTCTGAATAGAGACCTAATAAGTAGCTTTGAAGAGGTCTGCCCGATCAGTAAGAGCAGATGTGGGTAGACGGTTCCCTGGTTGAATCGGAAACTACAGAAGCTAAGGAAAAGTACCAGGAAAATTCTCAACATAGCTTGTAAGAGCAACAATGAGGATGACTGGATCACCTACAGAACTTTGCAGAGAACGTATACGAAGCTGGTGAGAACCTTTGAGAGGGTCATTTAGGTCTTACTGTTGTTGAGAATTCGGCTAGAACACTGCAAGCACTCATAACGTTTCACATCGTCGTGGAAAAGCTTATGTTTCACGAGTTATCTTTTATTGAATGAGTATAGGAATGCGCCTTGAATACGCTCTCGGTATTGAACCTCGCCTTGCATATTGTACACTCCAGCGGCCCGTTTTGTTTTGCGCTGTGAATCCTCATGTGGCGATTATAGCTGACCATCATGCTAAAGCCCTGGTTGCAAATTTCACATTTAATTTCAGATAAATTCGGTTTCTTGCTTTACTTACCATCTTGAGAATTCGCGGTTTGACAGCGCAGATTCCAGCGACGTAAACAACGGCGCTGACAGCTGGATCTCCAAACACTGCGCGAAAACTCAGCGAACCTGGTGGCTGATTTCTGAACCGTCTGTTTTGGTGATGCCCTAATGGTTTAAAATCACGTGGAAATGGAATCTTGGAAAAAAACCGCTCTAGCGGTACAACGAAAAAATTTTTTGAAAAGGCAAAAGGGGTCTTTTTGTCTTGGGATTGGGACGGAGTAGGAAGCACTGATGAAGTGATTGACTAAAAGTGTGTTTCGTATATTTGAAAAGTGTTATTAGTATTTGAAAAGTGTGATTGATATCTTTGCAAAGTGTATAAAAAGGAGGGAAAAGAGAGTAAGGCGGTTCTGTCAAATTAAATTTAAAAATTGGAGCCGAAAGCGACGAATAGACAAAAAGGGACAAATTGACCAATCCAACGAGGCACATATTCTGTGGTGGAAGGTGCATTCCTTGTCGAGCCAAAGAAACCGATGATAAAGAGAAAAACAATCGATTTACTTCGAACATTCCATAAAACTGTGGCGAGCAGCGACTTCAGTTGGCAGATTTGTTCTTCATGGCCTCATGGTGTGCGTGTTAGAAAGGTGGCACAAAAAAATATTCACTCAGTCCAAGGAATTCGATAAGCAATTTGATTCGCAATTCGATTACAACAATTCCGAAGCAAGGAGCAGCTAAGTACTGGATTTGAATTACTTTTTTTCTTTGGAATATTACATATTTAAAGTTAAAAACAAATTTAAAGTTGAAGGAACATTTAAAGTGAAAGCAAGTTTAAAGTTGTGTATCCATCATCTAATAGCCTAAAACAAGAAACATCTTTTGTTCACATTATGTTCTTTATTAACGGTCAAGTTCACTCGGACGAAGAAAAACAATGAGAATAATTGTTAAATTTCTTTCTTCTAATTAACATTTACACTAATGTATTGGTGTGAGGTGATGCTGTATTATTTTATTATTTTCTCATTTATCTGCATGCGCGTTTTCAATTGAATCACTTTATCATCTATGTATGTTCATACAATCTGTCAAGCGTTACAAATTGAATTATACATATATATTTCTGGAATTTATATTTCTGTTCATATCGGTTGTTGTAAACCAATTCCGGCCGGGGTTAGGTAGAAAAAACAAACCTCACCCAACCTGTTACTAAGGTGAATTGATTGAATTGGAAATTATGGAAGTCAATCTGGAGTAGTAGCTTTGCGATATTGAATTTTTCTGGCTTGTTAAACTATACCTTATTTTAGTTTTTCTGTTAGGACTTTTTTTTTCTTCTCCTTGAACTATTAACTCTTAACAATGTTTTTTGAATAAACTGTGATTAAAAAAGTAATTCTGATGAATCCTCTTCCTTTCCTTCTTCTGTGTGGTTGTTATTGTCTTCGTTCTGTGATGTTTTAAGTGTTGTGGTATCTGCGTGCCGTAGCACGTAGGGATTTTTTCCGCCCGCCAAACCCACGATAGACTGAGCTAGTCGGTCGAGACAAGGCACGCCGGCCAAAGAAAGGAAAAATCCCTTATAAATGTATGCTGCACTGACGACAGCTCGGCAGAGCTGGGTCGGATGCAACAAATGGCGCCCAATCTGTTTGGCTTTTTTTTATATCTTTTATTTTGGCAGATGTGCTTTTGGCTGGGGTGGCAAATGTTGTTTAATAGAATCATTCTGTTGCCTCAGCCATTTTTTTTTGTTTTCGTTGGCTGTGGTTGTAATTATATAGCTGACATTGTCAATTATTTTGCATCATCTAGTCGAGCGGTCGTCAATGCAGCATTGGCGCCCATCTCGTGCTACTGTCTTGTGCTATGTGTCCAACAGAGCTTGTCTCTTCAATATATAACTAGACTCTTGTCGTTGCGGGATTATCTTCAGAAGAGAAATTAATATGCGTCAATATCTTCTTGTGAATAGAATAAATCTGTTATTTAGACTTACATGAGTTTGCCGCATCTGGAGTAAAAATATTTATTGAGATGACCCAATATCTAATCTTGATCCTTGTCCACCTGTTAGGTGTTGTTCATTTATTAGAACTTTTTCGAGCAGGATTCAAGACATGTGATCCAGGTAGCATTTCTGAAACGGCCCACAGACACGGAGATCTGGTCGTCGACTTGGTTGCAGATATGCAATATCTGCGACCAAATTCAAAAATTCAGACAAAATTAGTCTCAGATCTAGTTTGTTCGCAAATATCGCAAGTCTCCAACCAAGTCGGCAACCAGATCTCCGTGTCTGTGGGCCGTTTAAGTCACGACAAGAGATCTATATCTCCCAAATTCCCCAAGTCCTATTTTTTCAATTTTGTGTGAAATTTTATACATTTTCCCTTCCTTATTAAATTCCCGTCTTGGAGAAGATTCGTCAGAATTATTACTAATGTTCGAAGAACAATAGTATTAAACTCGTTTCGCCGAAAATTCATATTTCTTTATATATATATATATATATCAGCAAAATGATTAAGGGAGATAATCTCTGGAGTGGCCGATTCGATTGAGCTGAAATTTTTGGAGAACGTAGATGTATATAGTAGGTAGGTCCACAACTTTCTCAAATTCAGATATTCTAAACCTTTTGGCGGCGGCGAGCGTTTTAGTGAATTTTGATGTACTCCTATATTTCCAAGCAGTGAAAAGTTTTGCTAAAGAAAAGTATTGGGAATGAAAAGTTATTATGTTCTTACCTCGTTTATGATAAAAAAATTGGAAATTGTGAGTCGTGTGTGGGTGCAGGGTGCCTAAAAGTAGGCAAAGAATTTTTTTCAAATTTTGATTTGTCATTACTTGTAAGAAAAACAATGGATCATCGTGAAATTTGCAGAGCGTATTAATGTTGACTAAAATTTAGCACATGTGAATTTTTAGGACAGTGCGGGTAACCCTGTAGCTACGGCAGGCTCCTGAATAAAAAACCTTCAAATCATTGACCATCCTGAAAAATTTTTGATTTTTGACATAAAAATCAGATCACTGATAAATTTCAACCTTTATCCATCATATCAAATTAAAATGTTCAAAATTCCGATTTGCACAAGAACGGCAACCCATCACCAAATTACCTCTATTTTCAGCACTCGAAAGTTCTGTTCACGAGAACTGACGACCGGATTATCCAATCATAATGAAATTTACAGGACATGTTGGTATTAGCTAGGACCAGGTCTGATAGAAGTTATTTTGGAATGCGGGCAACCCTGTGCCAGTGGTACCATCTTGAAAAATCACCCAGAAAAAAAACCGGTTTTTGGCCTATTACTTCCGATTCAGCCATCAGATTTTGACAAGATTCATCCAATACTTGGATCTTATTTTATGTAACGTTTGATGAAAATTTGGCTGAAAAATTAGAATAGAGTTGCCATCTATGGTGATTTTTGTCTCCTAAATCTTGCCAATTTGCTCAGCAAAATATAGCTTATTTCCCTATAACTTCCGGTCCAGTGTAAAAATCAAAACGAAGTTAACGCAGCAAATGAACTTTAATGTAAACCAAATGTCATAGAAATTTCGTACCAAAATCATGAAAGAGCTGCCAGCTATGACCATTTTCGTAATTTTGTTTAATTTCTTTACTGAGCGATTATGCCATTAGATTTCCAAATGGAAATGATCCTGCAATGAAAATTAACAACAAATATTAACGCTTTGAAAATTTGATAAATTTTGAGGGTGATTCAATCGAAACGAAATTTACTGGTTGGGTTTAACTTAGCGTGAAGCAGGATTGGTATGTATTATGCTTTGCGTTTGATACAGGCTAACCAGCATTAGCCATTTCCGTAAATATTGCACCAACAGATGCTTCAAACAACGTTCTCATATGCAAAGCATTTGCAATAAAAAATAAGGAATTCTTTTTTAAATTTTTCGAGTTTTGAACATTTTTCGGATGGCAGCCTCAAACAACGTTTAACCGCTGAAACCTTCGAACGAAATTCAAAGCATACGTTGATTTGAGTATGAGCTTGTTATGGTAAACTTATTGCTGCTTCGTTCGGAAAGTGTTGCCCGCACTGAATTATTTGTGTTATAGTTGAGTTTTGTTGCTTTGGATAAGGAATGGTTGATATGATTCCTGCGAAGAGAACGAAATTCAAAGGTTACGTTGATTTGAGTATGAGCTTGTTATGGTAAACTTATTGCTGCTTCATTCGGAAAGTGTTGCCAGCACTGAATTATATGTGTTATAGTTGAGTTTTGTTGCTTTGGATAAGGAATGGTTGATATGATTCTAAAAAACAGTGTATTACGTCTTTCCACACTTTTTTGTCACTCAAAGACAATTTCTTCGAAAATTAGTTTTCTAGCGGTTCAGGTGCGCTAGAGTTTTTTTTTTTATGCTTGCTATCACTTAAAAGATCGGACTAATATTTGGTCGCTATAAATAAATAAAAATACAACTTATTGTACTTTTATAACATTTTTACTGCATGTTCTGATTTTTCATACACATTTTGCACATTTAAAGCACAGCTACTTGAGTGAGATACTCACGAATATTTATGATACGTGATAGGTTGAATTGGACATTTGTTCAAGTTATTACATTTCTTTTAGTAAATCCTATCTTACATAACAGGTACATAGTTGCTTGAATTTAGTACATTGGCTATTAGTTTTTGTTTCTTTGAGTTTTCCTTGGGTTTCGGAAACATAATTATTTTTATTTTGATTGCGCAAGTTTGTTTTGCGGTTAAAATTTCTTTAAAAGAAAAAAAACTATAATCTGGAGCAATGCGTCGCAGAACGAATAGCTGGGACCCTAGCTACATGCCTTTCCAGCACCAATTGGAACGCTTGAGCCTATCCCCTTCGGCGGCTCAAGGCACGAGAATCACAGAGGCAATGAGAACGAATTCATCCCCTACTGGTCAGACGGTGGCACACAGTTCCGCCACGGCGTCATCAAGAAGACGGATTCCTCACGAAGAAGGTTCTTTCATGCACCAGGAGCAAACGTCTCGTCCGAATACTTCAATCGGTAATGACCCACCGAGAGTCACCTTTCAAGCGCAATCAGAGATGAGTGAGCGATCTTCAATAAAAGTACCGATAACTAAATGGAACCTGATTTTCGATGGATCGACTTCAGGTTTGACCGCGAGACAGTTTATGTTTCGTGTTTTGTCCTTGGCAGAAGATTATCATGTTCCTCTAGCCACCCTGGCTATAAACTTTCACCTGCTTTTGCGAGGACAGGCCGCAGATTGGCACTGGCGTTTCCGGGAATTGAATTATCCGCTTTTATGGAGTAGGTTACGGGTAGAATTTCTGAAACGGTTCAGCGCTTTTAGATCTGATGTGGACGTGCGGAGAATGTTAGATGGTAGATTGCAAAAACCAGGAGAACGATTTCAGGATTTCTTTGATGCCCTTGAGAGTATTTCCCTACAATCAAATTCCCCCTTAATGGATCTTGATTTTGAGTGTGTAGTTCTTAGGAATATGTCCCCAGCACTTAGAATTCACTTGGTTGGTGTAGAATTCCAAACAACCCGAGAATTAGTTAGACGCTGCTGTCTGATAGAATCAGAGTGGAGACTGTTGGGAGTGAATGCTGATCGAGAGCCGAATCGTCGAGCGCGTCAGGTGCATGAACTTGAGTTCGGGAGAGATCAGGGTATTAATGATCAAGCAGACAAATTTCTTTCCCCTGTTCGACATTCGGTACGTGATCTTGGACCGTCATCTGCAGATGTTTCCTATCAAAAAGAAATTCAGGCGATGAAAGCAAGTCCGTACAATGTTTCATCAGAAAATTCCCGTCGGCTTCCGTTCAGCAGTCAGTCACGTAATGTTTACGAGAAACGATCTTGTCAGCTGTACGAAGATGATATGTCTTCCGATCTAAGGACGCCAGTATTTCAACATCCTGTAGAGTATAGGGGTTCTTCCATTTCCAGACAAGAACTACACGCCATGAAAACAGTCTCTAATGACATGAGTAATAGAGATCGCGGAGCAGAAGGTAGTAGGAATTACAGAGTATGTTGGAATTGCCTAGACCTAGGGCATGGTTTCATGGATTGCTCGAAACCTATCCAGCGGATCTTCTGCTTTGGTTGTGGTCGAGAAGGGACTCTGAAGCCCAAATGTTCAAATTGTCAGTCGGAAAACTCAGGCAGGAATGCGCTTTCAGCAGGGAGGTTGCGTATTCCTCCAAACACTCGTTCCTCCAGACCCGAGATGTCAGACGTAGCTACGAATGTGGATCCCGAGCTACGCCGACGACAATGATTTCCTGTCAGAACTGTACCCCAGCTAAGACCTTTCATTCAACGCTTGCAAATTATGGTTCAACCTCTTCGGCAAATTATATTCTTGCAAATTATGGTTCAACCTCCGGAGAAGGAAAGTTCAGTCCAAACGGCCATCGAAGGCTCCGGACTTTTTTGCGAACTGAAGTTTGTTCTTCAGCCTCTGCTCTGCTACATGTGAGAGATCCACCAGCCATCGCTCACAATCGCCCGATATCTCCACTCGAAGCACCTGGCTCTTGACAATTCCTAGAGGTGTCGCTGGTTTGGAGTCCCATTTTCATGGCATGAGCTGCTACAAGACAGTGGCTAGTAATGATGCCGACCAACCGTTTGCAGTCAGTTCACGTCAATTCGAGTAGGTTCTTAGTAGTTTCGATATTGTACGACCCCCACATGGTTTTGGTTAGCTTGCAGGTCTGAGTTGCATCATATTGGAGTCAATTGAGTATTTGATTGTTAAGATTGGAGTAGGAATATCAAACGATCCTGACAGGAGAAGGTTAGCTCTGTGCTTGGCTTAAGCGTCCGCCCTTTCGTTTTCTTCAATGCCCTTGTGACCAGGAACGCAGAAAATTCTGACTCTTCTGTTGTTGCTCAGTCTATTCAGGGCCTGAATCTAGTCAAATACACACTTCGATTTGTATGTGTAAGACATCAGAGTTTTAACCGCCGTTTGACTGTCTGTAAAGATAATGATTTCCTCACTTGTGGTATCTCTGGCGTATGCTGGGTCTGCGGCTTTACGTATCGCAAAATCCTCCGCCTGAAAAATACTACAGCGATGAGAAGCCTGAAAGCTGTTGCCAGTGTAGATGCTAAGAGTTGCTGCGCCCACTTGCCGATTCCGCACCTGGCCATCGCTCACAATCGCCCGATATCCCCACTCGAAGCACAGAATGGACACCAAATAGTAGGTGCCACCTGCGCACCCCCCGCTCAATTCTGCTGTGGCAGCAGGATCGTGGCTCGTAGAGTCCTGATTCCCTTAGTCTGACAGCAGCTTTTGCGGCAGCACCCCTTACAAAGAGGTCAAGCCGAGGGAGATAAAGCAGGACATTCAGAGTAGACGAAGGAGTCGAGGCTAAAGCACCTGTGGTTCAGGGAGCCACCAGCCGCTGAACCCTGTTCGCCATGCTAGCAAAGGTAGTCTTATTCACTGCTGGCCACCAGACCAAGCATTCGTAAGCAAGGATAGGCCTGGCTATCGCCAGATAGATCCAGTGCATTAAGGCAGGGCTTAGACCCCACGTTTTACCCAGCACTCTCCTGCTGGTGTGAATCGCATTGCTAGCCCGCTTTACCCTCTCCTCCAAACTCGCCTTCCAGGTGAGCTTTGTGTCCAGAATAAGACCCAAGTACTTAGTTTGTGACTTGAGGCTTAACCTGGCACCGCTCAATCTGATTGGAGGTAATTCAGGAACTTTGTACTTTCTTGTAAAAAGTACAAGATCAGTTTTATTAGTGTTGATGCCAAGGCCCACGGTATTCGCCCATTCCTCAACCAGCATATGTGTGCGGGAACCTGCCCGAGACTAAAATGGCAATGTCATCGGCATAGGCCACAACGGTGAGTAATTTGCGTTCCAGCCTATCCAAAATTTTATTTACAACCATTTTCCATAAGAGGAGGCTAGAACTCCTCTTTGCGGTGTGCCTCTATGGACCTTCCTAGTGATCCGTGACCGCGCCCACTCAGCTGTTATGAGCCTTTACTTTAGCATATTGCTTATCCAGCTACAAATAGAGGGGTGGGTGTTGATTGCGTGGAGGCTCTCCATAATGGCTGTAGTGTGCACATTATTGAAGGCGCCTTCAATATCTAGAAAAGCTCCCAATGTGTATTCTTTGTAGCGGAGTGCCTTTTCAATTTCGAGAACTACCCTATAGAGAGCCGTTTTAACGGATTTCCCTTTTATGTACGTGTTTTGGGCACCCGATAAAGCTAAAGATTGAAATCTTTCTTTCATGTAGAGATCCAGTAATCTTTCAAAGACTTTAAGGAGGAAGGAAGTCAGGCTAATTGGCCTGTAGTCCTTCGGGTAAGCATGGAGTAGTTTACTTGCCTTGGGTATAAATACAACATTAGCGATTTTACCTGCCTTGGGTATAAATACAACCTTAGCGATCCTTCAGGCTGCAGGCACATTGCTTAGTGCTGTGCAACCTTTGTAAGTTTGCATGAGGATACCTAACTTTTGGAGCATGGCCGGAAGAACCCCATCCGGACTTGGGGACTTGAAGGGCTTGAAGGTGTCAATTGCGCAGGCAATCCTCGGCTAGTTGACAACCTCCTCAATGCCTTCGAAGTCATGCACATCAGACGTCTGCTGACAAGTAAAGTAACATAGGCATAAACTCAATATAGGCATTATTCAAAAGGAATCTGATTAAAAAACCATTATAGGTTTCCCAGCCAATGTAGGTTTTGTATTTATCTGCAATATCTTCATTTAATGATTTGACCGTAAAGTTTTCAAACGGTTATGATATTGTAGTGACTATAAACAACACATATTAAGTTTCTGAAAATTTGAAAACTTTTGCAACTGGTTACCCTAAATTCTTTGTACGCCTATAATTTCCAATGCAGTCATTTTATCAAAACGAAATTCGCAGAGTAGGTTGATTTGAATGTGAGGCAGGTGTAATATATTTTTGGTTTTGATGCTAGCAAAGGGTTACCAGGGCAATACATTTTTTGCTTTTTTCCTATCAATAAATGCTTACATTAGGTATTGATGTCGCGATCATTTACAATGAAAATAAGTTACCAATGTTTAAATTCAGTTTAAGTATCAGTTCTGAGTGGTGCGATTCGGTTTTTCGAACAGATAAATTGAGAAGCTAATTGTCCATCTTCCGATATAATTCCTAAATAGGCCACACCTCCATAAGCTTGAGGACTAGCATCAACAAAAATGTGTACTTTGTAGCGGATACTGTTTTCAAAATCACTTAAACATCGTGGAATAGATAACTTGCTCAAGGCGCCAGTATTGGATATCCAAGCATAGCTAGAATTTTTTATTTCGATCGATAATTCGTCATCCGAATTATTTTGCTCGCGCCAGGCATTTTGAAACATTATTTTTAACTTGACAACCCAAGAACATAAAAAACCCTAAAGAGTCGAATATTTTTTAAATAATTTTAAGTAATTTGCGCTTAGTTAGCTTCATTTCACAAGCTTTTATCTCACAGAACATACAGATTCACTATTAGCTGACCATTGACGCAGGTGCATACTAGCCATAATCAATAGAATCCCGGTTGAGCACTCTGAATAGAGACCTAATAAGTAGCTTTGAAGAGGTCTGCCCGATCAGTAAGAGCAGATGTGGGTAGACGGTTCCCTGGTTGAATCGGAAACTACAGAAGCTAAGGAAAAGTACCAGGAAAATTCTCAACATAGCTTGTAAGAGCAACAATGAGGATGACTGGATCACCTACAGAACTTTGCAGAGAACGTATACGAAGCTGGTGAGAACCTTTGAGAGGGAATCATTTAGGTCTTACTGTTGTTCAGAATTCGGCTAGAACACTGCAAGCACTCATAACGTTTCACATCGTCGTGGAAAAGCTTATGTTTCACGAGTTATCTTTTATTGAATGAGTATAGGAATGCGCCTTGAATACGCTCTCGTTATTGAACCTCGCCTTGCATATTGTACACTCCAACGGCCCGTTTTGTTTTGCGCTGTGAATCCTCATGTGGCGATTATAGCTGACCATCATGCTTAAGCCCTGGTTGCAAATTTCACATTTAATTTCAGATAAATTCGGTTTCTTGCTTTACTTACCATCTTGAGAATTCGCGGTTTGACAGCGCAGATTCCAGCGACGTAAACAACGGCGCTGACAGCTGGATCTCCAAACACTGCGCGAAAACTCAGCGAACCTGGTGGCTGATTTCTGAACCGTCTGTTTTGGTGATGCCCTAATGGTTTAAAATCACGTGGAAATGGAATCTTGGAAAAAAACCGCTCTAGCGGTACAGCGAAAAAATTTTTTGAAAAGGCAAAAGGGGTCTTTTTGTCTTGGGATTGGGACGGAGTAGGAAACACTGATGAAGTGATCGACTAAAAGTGTGTTTCGTATATTTGAAAAGTGTTATTAGTATTTGAAAAGTGTGATTGATATCTTTGCAAAGTGTATAAAAAGGGGGGAAAAGAGAGTAAGGCGGTTCTGTCAAATTAAATTTAAAAATTGGAGCCGAAAGCGACGAATAGACAAAAAGGGACAAATTGACCAATCCAACGAGGCACATATTCTGTGGTGGAAGGTGCATTCCTTGTCGATCCAAAGAAACCGATGATAAAGAGAAAAACAATCGATTTACTTCGAACATTCCATAAAACTGTGGCGAGCAGCGACTTCAGTTGGCAGATTTGTTCTTCATGGCCTCATGGTGTGCGTGTTAGAAAGGTGGCACAAAAAAATATTCACTCAGCCCAAGGAATTCGATAAGCAATTTGATTCGCAATTCGATTACAACAATTCCGAAGCAAGGAGCAGCTAAGTACTGGATTTGAATTACTTTTTTTCTTTGGAATATTACATATTTAAAGTTAAAAACAAATTTAAAGTTGAAGGAACATTTAAAGTGAAAGCAAGTTTAAAGTTGTGTATCCATCATCTAATAGCCTAAAACAAGAAACATCTTTTGTTCACATTATGTTCTTTATTAACGGTCAAGTTCACTCGGACGAAGAAAAACAATGAGAATAATTGTTAAATTTCTTTCTTCTAATTAACATTTACACTAATGTATTGGTGTGAGGTGATGCTGTATTATTTTATTATTTTCTCATTTATCTGCATGCGCGTTTTCAATTGAATCACTTTATCATCTATGTATGTTCATACAATCTGTCAAGCGTTACAAATTGAATTATACATATATATTTCTGGAATTTATATTTCTGTTCATATCGGTTGTTGTAAAGCAATTCCGGCCGGGGTTAGGTAGAAAAAACAAACCTCACCCAACCTGTTACTAAGGTGAATTGATTGAATTGGAAATTATGGAAGTCAATCTGGAGTAGTAGCTTTGCGATATTGAATTTTTCTGGCTTGTTAAACTATACCTTATATTAGTTTTTCTGTTAGGACTTTTTTTATTTCTTCTCTTTGAACTGTTAACTCTTAACAATGTTTTTTGAATAAACTGTGATTAAAAAAGTAATTCTGATGAATCCTCTTCCTCTCCTTCTTCTGTGTGGTTGTTATTGTCTTCGTTCTGTGATGTTTTAAGTGTTGTGGTATCTGCGTGCCGTAGCACGTAGGGATTTTTTCCGCCCGCCAAACCCACGATAGACTGAGCTAGTCGGTCGAGACAAGGCACGCCGGGCAAAGAAAGGAAAAATCCCTTATAAATGTATGCTGCACTGACGACAGCGCGGCAGAGCTGGGTCGGATGCAACAAATGGCGCCCAATCTGTTTGGCTTTTTTTTATATCTTTTATTTTGGCAGATGTGATTTTGGCTGGGTGGCAAATGTTGTTTAATAGAATCATTCTGTTGCCTCAGCCATTTTTTTTTGTTTTCGATGGCTGTGGTTGTAATTATATAGCTGACATTGTCAATTATTTTACATCATCTAGTCGAGCGGTCGTCAATGCAGCATTGGCGCCTATCTCGTGCTACTGTCTTGTGCTTTGTGTCCAACAGAGCTTGTCTCTTCAATATATAACTAGACTCTTGTCGTTGCGGGATTATCTTCAGAAGAGAAATTAATATGCGTCAATATCTTCTTGTGAATAGAATAAATCTGTTATTTAGACTTACATGAGTTTGCCGCATCTGGAGTAGAAATATTTATTGAGATGACCCAAGATCTAATCTTGATCCTTATCCACCTGTAAGGTGTTGTTCATTTATTAGAACTTTTTCGAGCAGGATTCAAGACATGTGATCCAGGTAGCATTTCTGAAACGGCCCACAGACACGGAGATCTGGTCGTCGACTTGGTTGCAGATATGCAATATCTGCGACCAAATTCCCTGTCTGTGGGCTAGTCTCAGATCTAGTTTGTTTGCAAATATCGCAAGTCTCCAACCAAGTCGGCAACCAGATCTCCGTGTCTGTGGGCCGTTTAAGTCACGACAAGAGATCTATATCTCCCAAATTCCCCAAGTCCTATTTTTTCAATTTTGTGTGAAATTTTTTACATTTTCCCTTCCTTATTAAATTCCCGTCTTGGAGAAGATTCGTCAGAATTATTTTTTTTTTATGCTTGCTATCACTTAAAAGATCGGACTAATATTTGGTCGCTATAAATAAATAAAAATACAACTTATTATACTTTTATAACATTTTTACTGCATGTTCTGATTTTTCATACACATTTTGCACATTTAAAGCACAGCTACTTGAGTGAGATACTCACGAATATTTATGATACGTGATAGGTTGAATTGGACATTTGTTCAAGTTATTACATTTCTTTTAGTAAATCCTATCTAACATAACAGGTACATAGTTGCTTGAATTTAGTACATTGGCTATTAGTTTTTGTTTCTTTGAGTTTTCCTTGGGTTTCGGAAACATAATTATTTTTATTTTGATTGCGCAAGTTTGTTTTGCGGTTAAAATTTCTATAAAAGAAAAAAAAACTATAATCTGGAGCAATGCGTCGCAGAACGAATAGCTGGGACCCTAGCTACACGCCTTTCCAGCACCAATTGGAACGCTTGAGCCTATCCCCTTCGGCGGCTCAAGGCACGAGAATCACAGAGGCAATGAGAACGAATTCATCCCCTACTGGTCAGACGGTGGCACACAGTTCCGCCACGGCGTCATCAAGAAGACGGATTCCTCACGAAGAAGGTTCTTTCATGCACCAGGAGCAAACGTCTCGTCCGAATACTTCAATCGGTAATGACCCACCGAGAGTCACCTTTCAAGCGCAATCAGAGATGAGTGAGCGATCTTCAATAAAAGTACCGATAACTAAATGGAACCTGATTTTCGATGGATCGACTTCAGGTTTGACCGCGAGACAGTTTATGTTTCGCGTTTTGTTCTTGGCAGAAGATTATCATGTTCCTCTAACCACCCTGGCTATAAACTTTCACCTGCTTTTGCGAGGACAGGCCGCATATTGGCACTGGCGTTTCCGGGAATTGAATTATCCGCTTTTATGGAGTAGGTTACGGGTAGAATTTCTGGAACGGTTCAGCGCTTTTAGATCTGATGTGGACGTGCGGAGAATGTTAGATGGTAGATTGCAAAAACCAGGAGAACGATTTCAGGATTTCTTTGATGCCCTTGAGAGTATTTCCCTACAATTAAATTCCCCCTTAATGGATCTTGATTTTGAGTGTGTAGTTCTTAGGAATATGTCCCCAGCACTTAGAATTCACTTGGTTGGTGTAGAATTCCAAACAACCCGAGAATTAGTTAGACGCTGCTGTCTGATAGAATCAGAGTGGAGACTGTTGGGAGTGAATGCTGATCGAGAGCCGAATCGTCGAGCGCGTCAGGTGCATGAACTTGAGTTCGGGAGAGATCAGGGTATTAATGATCAAGCAGACAAATTTCTTTCCCCTGTTCAACATTCGGTACGTGATCTTGGACCGTCATCTGCAGATGTTTCCTATCAAAAAGAAATTCAGGCGATGAAAGCAAGTCCGTACAATGTTTCATCAGAAAATTCCCGTCGGCTTCCGTTCAGCAGTCAGTCACGTAATGTTTACGAGAAACGATCTTGTCAGCTGTACGAAGATGATATGTCTTCCGATCTAAGGACGCCAGTATTTCAACATCCTGTAGAGTATAGGGGTTCTTCCATTTCCAGACAAGAACTACACGCCATGAAAACAGTCTCTAATGACATGAGTAATAGAGATCGCGGAGCAGAAGGTAGTAGGAATTACAGAGTATGTTGGAATTGCCTAGACCTAGGGCATGGTTTCATGGATTGCTCGAAACCTATCCAGCGGATCTTCTGCTTTGGTTGTGGTCGAGAAGGGACTCTGAAGCCCAAATGTCCAAATTGTCAGTCGGAAAACTCAGGCAGGAATGCGCTTTCAGCAGGGAGGTTGCGTATTCCTCCAAACACTCGTTCCTCCAGACCCGAGATGTCAGACGTAGCTACGAATGTGGATCCCGAGCTACGCCGACGACAATGATTTCCTGTCAGAACTGTACCCCAGCTAAGACCTTTCATTCAACGCTTGCAAATTATGGTTCAACCTCTTCTACTATCTCCGGAGATTGTAGGCGTTCCTCTGAGCGTTTCAATCGTTCATGGAGGTATTTTACCCTGAGGCGTTTCTTGAAGAAAGCGTGTGTCAGTTCCATTGTGACCATGTCTGGTGATAACCGACCTTCTGCCGAAATTTTTATTAGAGGTCGTAAGCTCGTTGGGTTACTTGATAGTGGAGCCAGTGTAAGCATTTTGGGTGCAGGTGCTTTAGACCTGGTTGCTGAGCTCGGTTTGTATGTTCACAGCATGCAAACAGTAGTTCACACAGTTTCCGGTCAAAAGGCTCCGGTACTTGGATATGTTAGTACCCTGGTGCGGTTTAAAGACAAAAATAAGCTCATACGCTTCCTGTTATGCCCCAGTCTGACCAACCCAGTCTATCTTGGTATAGACTTCTGGGATGCATTTAAGATTGCACCTCAGTGCTTCGCTATTGAAGTCCCGGACATGAACTCTAGCTTTCATCAATTAGCTCCTGAAGATCAACGGAGGCTGGATGAAGTCACACATCAATATCCTTCTTTTAACAGATTAGGTTTAGGCAGAACCAACTTATTGTCTCATACCATCGACACTGGTGATTCCCAGCCTATCAAACAGCGACATTATGCCGTGTCACCTGTCGTTCAGAAAATGATGTATGACGGGCTAGACCGCATGTTGTCTTTAGGGGCTATTGAGGAAAGTAGGAGTTCCTGGAGCTCACCTGTCACCATTGTTCGGAAACCGGGTAAAGTACGTCTATGTTTGGATGCAAGACGATTAAATGAGGTCACTATTAAAGATGCTTACCTTTTGCCGCTGATTGAGGGGTTGTTGGCTAGACTTCAGTCCTCTCGTTTTATCACCAGCCTGGATTTGAAAGACGCATTTTGGCAAATTCCATTGGATGACAAATCTCGGGAGAAAACTGCATTTACTGTTCCTGGACGTCCGCTATATCACTTTACCGTCATGCCATTTGGGTTGTGTAACGCACCCCAAACAATGTGTAGACTGATGCACAAGGTCATCCCTCACGAATTGCATGACCGAGTGTTTGTATACTTGGATGATTTGCTGGTAACCAGCTCCACGTTTGATGAACATTTGGAATTACTTGCTAAGGTTGCCACCTTATTAACATCTGCAGGTCTAACCATCAACGTGGAAAAGAGCAAATTTATCCAAAAGGAAATCAGATATCTTGGTTATGTAATTGGTGATGGAGTCCTCAAAACTGACCCTGAAAAGGTGTCAGAAATCGTTAGATACCCACAGCCTAAATCGGTCAAAGATGTGAGACGGTTTATGGGGATGGCCGGATGGTACAGGCGGTTTATCCCGAACTTCGCCTCCATAACATCTCCCATGACAGATTTGTTGAAGGGAAAAAAGAAATTCGGGTGGACAGAAGCGGCCAATAAAGCCTTCGAGGAAACAAAAAAACTCATAATTTCTGCACCAGTGCTGGTCAATCCGGATTTTTCCCGACATTTCTACATACAGTGTGATGCAAGTTCCACCGGCATCGGTAGCGTCCTCTTCCAACGGGATGATGATGGTGGAGAGCATCCCATCGCATTTATGTACGCAAAACTCAATGCCGCACAACGTAACTACAGCGTCACGGAATTAGAATGCTTAGCTGCAGTGCAGAGCATCAAGCGTTTTCGGGCATATGTTGAGGGGTTGCCTTTCACTATCATTACCGATCATGCAAGTATAAAATGGTTGATGGCGCAGAGGGATTTGTCAGGAAGGCTAGCGCGGAGGAGTCTGAAGCTGCAGGGATTCAACTTCAACATCGAGCATCGCATGGGCAATCAGAATGTCGTCCCCGACGCATTGTCTAGAGCGTGCGAGTCCAAGATTGAAGCCATTTGCGAGACGAACAAGCTTCCAGAGCATCAGCAGTTGATTGGGAATATTCCCAGAGAGGCTTTTGAGGATCCTGAGTACCAAAGTCTAGTCCATCAGGTGCAACATCGTCCGGAACAATTTGAAAACCTCTATGTAATGGACGGTGTCCTTTATATTCATCAGGGGTCAAACGGAGGTCTCGATTTGGACATTCCACGCGCGAATGTTTGGGTTCCGGAAGGATTTAGGCAGTTGCTGTTGGCGCGTGTTCATAATAATGCCCTGGGGTCTCATTGTGGCATTCGCAAAACCTTGGAAGTTGTGCGGCGTTACTATTACTGGCCACGAATTCGGCAGGACGTGACTAGCTATGTTAGCAGCTGCGCAACTTGTAAACAGGTTAAAGCGTCGAATTTCACAATGCGACCGCCAATGGGAGTGGTTAGAACATCTGAACGGCCTATGCAGCGTCTGTTTATAGACTTTATGGGTCCATATCCTCGCTCCAAAGGTGGAAATACACAGCTGTTGGTGGTGCTCGACCATTTCACAAAGTTCTTGTGGCTCAAAGCTCTTCCTAAAGCAACGGCTGAGGCACTGATTAAGTTCTTGACGCAGGAGGTATTTTTGACTTTTGGCGTACCAGAGACTATCCACAGTGATAATGGAACACAATTTGTATCCAAAGCTTTCTCTGACTTTTTGGTCAAATTTGGAGTGAATCACTGTTACACACCATTGTATTCGCCTCAGGCTAACGCATCTGAGAGAGCTAACCAATCCATTCTCAACGCTATTCGAGCCTACATAGGAACCGATCATCGGAATTGGGACGTGAACCTGCCAGAGTCATGTGCAGCATTTCGGAATGTTGTCCATGAGTCGACAGGCTTTTCGCCGCATTTTCTGATGTTCGGTTATCAACCTATCCGACATGGTGCCGAATATGCGCTACTGAAATCCCTTAACGCCTTTGAGGATGGAGAGGTGTTATTGGCAACTAACAGTGAAAGATTACGGTTGGTTCAGGATCAAGTAAAAAGAAAGCTGTCGGAAGCATACGCCAAAAGTGCACATCGGTACAACCTGAGAAGTTGTGTCAGGAATATAACTCCGGGACAGTCAGGGCCTTTCCGAATTGTCGTCTTCACCTTGGTCTTGAGCTTGTTATAACAGAATGTGACGTCACAACAAGTTTAGCTTGTCCGAATAGTTTATCTTCGGCTTGATATTTCTCCCCTGTATAACAGTTCATGATAGTCTCATCTCGTTGTTTAGACGTCATGATGCCATGTTTGATTTATATATTTACAAATTACAATTATGCAAGAAAATCTAAACTTACAATCAAAACGGTTACTGTGCATGTGAGCCCAGACTTGCCATTCGACCAGCGCTTCGCGTGGTAAAGCAGGAACGATAATGCAATCGATTATTGCATTTGTCGTACAACGTTCCCATTGTTTGGTTATGGTTTAAATAAAAGTCAACTTTTATTACGAATGATAATTTATTGTGACTTACTTCTAAGTGGGTTGAGTGACGACTGACTGTGACATCGTACCAAGTGGATTACATAATAAATGAAGTACTAGATCTAAATACAATGACAGTAGTAGATCATGGTTAAACTAAAGGTACATTCACAACACCCTTCCCTCATTCTAATAGTTTAAGATAACTCTCAAAAGTTAGAATCAGATGTTTAAAGTGTACAAAATTTGTTCCCTATTAATACTTATGTAATTGAATTCTTTGAGTTTATATCCATGTCTATATTTTAATTTTTCAATATTCCATATCTACTTCAAATCCTTTGATTAATTTCAAATTTATTTCTCCATATTAATATTATGACTTCAACATTCTGAATTTAATTTCAAACTCTCTGATTTATTTTAAAATTTGTTCTTCATATTTGCAAAGCCTATATTTAATTCAAAGTTCTATAGATTCTTGTTTCCATACAATAAAGTTTAATGTTCTCAGATATTTTCAAGCTCTAAATATTATTATTGCCATGTATTCTATCATAATATTTTAGTTATTTATTATGTAATTATCGAAATTTATTTATACTGAAAAATATTAAAGTATATTTTTAATAAAGGAAATTGTATATAATACTGTTTGTTTCATGGCATCCAGGATGAAGGCGTCAACTCTGTTCTTTTAATAAGAAGAAAATCTATTAGGTATTTTAATAGTACGCCCATATCTGGTTGTATAGCTTCTTTGATCTTCATTAACCGGAGAAACTGACTGCAGATGCCCTTCAGTACATAAACTTGGTTTCGTGGACGTATTACTGGTTTTAAACAATTTCTGACTTATGTCTTCACTCCCCGAATCTTGTCGCTTTCTAATATGATTTTGATTTTTCCTATATCTCTCTCCTCTCTTATTTTCAACCATGTAAGACCTCGGACTAGCACATATTTCCACTATTCTACCAGGATACCAAAGGGAGTTCGGTTTTTTAAACCATATTTTCTCACCTAGCGTGAAATCTGGACGATATATCGCATTTTTGTTATAATACGTTCTTATCTTTTTTGTACTTACTAATCTTTTCTGGAATATTTTCAACTATTTTTGGTTCAAGCTTATCTTTGGTAAGCGGTAGAAGTGTTCGACATCTTCTACTAAATAAAATTTGTGCTGGAGATGCCCCTAAACTGCTAATGGGAGTATTTCGTAATTCTAGCAAAGCTAGGAAAAATTCTTTTTTATTGTCGCTGCATTTCTTAACGAAGTTTTTTGCTATGCCGACACATTTTTCGGCAAACCCATTGGATTTTGGATAATAAGGACTACTATACTGTATTTTAAACCCGCAAATATCAGCGAACTCTTTAAACGCACTAGCATTGAATGGGTTATTATCGCAAACTACTTCTATAGGTAACCCATGAGTCGAAAAAATTATTTTTAAATTTTGTATTATTTCACTAACTGTTTTTGTTTTTAGTTCTAATATCTCAATCCATTTTGAAAAATAGTCCCCAATAACTAAATAATTTGTATTCGCATACTCCATTAAATCCATTCCCAATTTCGAAAATCTGAATGGTGGGATATTATGAAAAATAATGGGTTCCTTGCACTTTTTTGCCATATATTTTTGACATGTGTCACACCCTGATACTAAATTCTCGATATGCCTATCAATATTTGGCCAATAGACAACTTCACGCGCGCGCGCTTTAGTTTTTTGTATACCTAAATGTGGCTTATGGAAAATTTGTAGGATCTCTTTTCTCATAGAGATCGGTATGATAATTCTATCATGAAAAAAGAGTAGTTCATCCTCCAAAAATATATCATTTCTATTTTTATAATATAATTTTACTTCGTCTGGCACCTTACTTTTATGGTTGGGCCAGCCTTCTTTGCAATATTTTATTATCTGTCTAAGAATTGGGTCTTTTTTTGTTTCCTCCTCTATTTGTATCTTCCTAGAATGGCTAACATTAACTGAATGTACTATTTCTTTAAAATTTTCTTCTTCATTATTTTTTTCTGTTTTGTCATAAAACCGTGATAACGGGTCAGCTAGGTATAGATATTTCCCTGGAATAAATTTTATGGTAATTTGATAACGCAACAATTTGAGCCTCATTCTTTGTAGTCTTGTGCTGTATAGCTTATTTAATTCTTTTTGAAATATAGATATTAGAGGTTTGTGATCAGAGTGAACTGTAACTGGTCTTCCGTATATGTAGTAGTGAAATTTGTTCACCGCGAAAGTTATAGCTAGAAGCTCCTTTTCTATTTGTGCATAATTTTGTTCAGCTGCACTTAAACTCCGTGATGTGAAACAAACTGGTTTATTGTTTTGCATTAAACATGCCCCTAACCCATTTTGTGATGCGTCACACTCAATTACTATATCTCTACTTTCATCAAAATTTTGTAAAGTTGGAGCATTTGCAATAATGTTTTTAATTCTCTGCAGTTCGCTTGTGTGCTCCTGTAACCATTGAAATACGATATTATTTTTTAAAAGTTCCCGCATTTTTGTAGTTTCTGATGATAAATTTGGAATAAAATTCCGTAAGTAATTGATCATACCCATAATACATTGTAGTCCCTTTTTGTCTTTGGGACACTCTAGGTTCATAATTGCCTTAACTCGGTCTTGGGCAGGTCTTATTCCTTCTTCAGAAAAAACATGTCCAATATATTTTACACTTTTAACTTTATGTTGAAATTTTTTCGGATTAAATTTTATGTTGAGTTTTCTTGCTCGCGCGAAGACATTTCTCAGATTTTCGTCATGCTCTGCCTTTGTTTTACCGAAAACTAACAAGTCGTCCATATAAACAAATGTTCCCGAAAGATCACAGAAAGCATTTGACGTATATCGTTGAAAAATTTCAGGTGCTACGTTCAAGCCAAAGGGTAGTCTTTTGAATTTGTAGCTGCCAAAAGGTGTGCTGAACGTACACAGATTACTGGACTCTTCATCAAGAGCTACCTGCCAGAATCCATCCTGTAAATCTAGTACACTAAAATATCTCATATGACTTAGTTTAGAGGTCAGTTCCTCGAGTTTTGGTATTAAAAATTTCTCGCTTATGAGAACCGAGTTGAGATCCTTTGGATCTAAACATAGTCGGATGTCGCCATTTGGCTTCTCTACTATAACTATGTTGCTTACCCAGCTTGTGGGATGCTTTACCCTCTCTGTTATATTGTTTCTTTCAAGTTTCCCTAAATAATTTTGTACCCGTTCTGTTAATGCCATTGGAATACGACGAGCTGGCTTTTGCGTGGGTGGTATTCCCTTTTTATAATATAATTTGCATTTTATTGGAAAACAGCCTAACCCTTGAAATATATCTAAATTTTCTTTAATAATTTTATCTACTTTGCTATTTCGGAGGAGATCTACATTTTTTATTAAACCGAAATCACGACACGCTGGAAGTCCCAAGATCGGAGAGCAAGACGTATTCATAATAATAAAATCTTGTAGCAAAACAAGTTCTTTATATTGACATTTAAGTTTCACAGTCCCATATGGTTTGAGTTTTTCCCCACTATATGTTTGTATATAACTATTTGTGTTATTTACTTTATAAGTTTGTTTGATGTTTTTAAAAAACTGTATGGTAATATATTTACCTCAGACCCTGTATCGATTTTGAAATTTATACTGCAATTTCCGAAATTTAATAACTCAAACCATTGTGTATAAGAGCTTGTTTTGCCATGTTTAAATAAAGCATCGATATAAAAATTTGTAACTGACAGATCTTCACCTGCATTCCAATGTTCTTCTTCCGAAGTTGATATACTGGAGGACGCTGCACTATTTTCATCAATTTTCAATTCGTTTGCCTTAAATCTGTCTCCTTTCCTTATATTTCTACAAGCTTGAAAAAAATGTCCGGGTTTTCTGCAATATGAGCACAGTTTTTTATACGCTGGACACTTATTTTTAGGATGTATCATTAAACACCTAGAACACTTGACGTCTTCATCCCGATGTTCCCTGTAATTAAATTTTTTATTTGATTTATTCAAATTTTTTGATTTTACACTTAAATTATTGTATTTGTTGATTGATGTCGACTTTTTCTTCTCCAAAGCGTAAATGTCCACTGCTCTATTGCCATTTCTGTGCACCTCATTAGACCTAATTTTATCTAGCTCAGCTACTCTGCATATATTTATTGCCTTTTCTAACGTAAGATCTGGTGTATTCATCAATTTATCGCTAAGCTCCGAATTCCTTAGTCCCATGATAATAAAATCACGTATCAGGTTTTCCTTTTGAGTTTCAAAATCACATCCATCTGCTAGATGTCTGATGTCCGCCAAAAATGTATCAAAACTTTCACCTTTCACCTTTTGCACTCTTTTGTAGAATTTTATTCTTTCATAAATAGCGTTTTTCTTAGGATTGCAGTAGTTTTCAAATTCCTTGAGTACATCTTCCATTTTCTTATCTTCTTGAGTAGAAATTTCCCACGTGTAAAATTTTTGCCTTGCATCATCTCCAATTAAATTGAGCAAAATTGCCTTTTTAACAATATCTGCTTTCTTATCTTTTTCTGATGCAATCATGTAAGTCTTAAAATCTCGTTCAAAAACTTTAAAATTGGCTGCTAAATTTCCTTCCAGTACTAGCGGTAATGGTTTATTGTAATCCATTGTTGTATTGTTCTCTTCTTGCCCGTAAGATGTACAGTAACTTGTACCGTTTCTTCGAATATTTTCTTCACAATGCAATCAAATCGAATATTTTCTTCACAATGCACGCCTTCACTTTTTCCAATATTAATTATTTCTTCTTGCTTCTCCAAATTTTTTGGCAAATTATCTGTGTTCACATGTGGCTTTACAAATTCGTCGTCACTTTTTTCTATACACTCCACTTTTTCCTCACTTTTTATGCGTGTACTCATTCGCCATTCAAATTAATATAATTTAATCTTCCAATTTTTTCTTTTAATTTCCACTTGTGAAACACTTATTTAATACCTCCTTTATTCTTTTTATGTTCTTTAAACCGGCTGCGCCATGTTTGGTTATGGTTTAAATAAAAGTCAACTTTTATTACGAATGATAATTTATTGTGACTTACTTCTAAGTGGGTTGAGTGACGACTGACTGTGACATCGTACCAAGTGGATTACATAATAAATGAAGTACTAGATCTAAATACAATGACAGTAGTAGATCATGGTTAAACTAAAGGTACATTCACAACACCCATTGCCGACGAGCTTCGGTAATTTAATTCGTATGTGCTGTGAAGCAGATTCGTAGCTGACCGTTGGCATTCATTCTTTTCGTTATGCGTGCAATATGTCTCAAAGCTAATTTACATTGGGGTAGTCTTCCACCCTCAATCAGTTTCATGCTGCCAGGTACAAGAGCACAGTCTTTCATTCGCCATCTTTGCTTAAATGTCATAACAAGGCAAGACAGAGAATCCGGACAGTCTATCTTGATCTCCTATAACTGTTATAATAGGTCAGCTAAAACGCTGACGTCATAATCTGTTATACGGAGATCAAGACCAAGTCGGAGACACGAATTCGGAAAGGCCCTCAGTATGGGCTCGAAATCACCCACTCAGCCGCGCAGTGGAACGGTTTGTGGCTAAACTCGCCCCGAAATTTGTAAAGGCCACTGTGAAGCGGAAGATTGGTCAGGTATCATACGAATTAGTTGATGAGGCAGGGAAATCTCTGGGTATCTATCACGCTTAAGATATCAAAGTCTGAAAATAGCTAAACTAGTTCGAAGAGGTTTGTCAAAGATATGAATTCATAACGTACTTGATCGGTTCAAACTCGAGAGGTGCCCGGCATTTTGAGACCTCTCAGGGTCTGGGTCGTCCCCACGATTGTTGAGAATTCGGTTAGAACACTGCAAGCACTCATAACGTTTCACATCATCGTGGAAAAGCATATGTTTCACGAGTTATCTTTTGTTGAATGAGTATAGGAATGCGCCTTGAATACGCTCTCGTTATTGAACCTCGCCTTGCATATTGTTCACTCCAACGGCCCGTTTTGTTTTGCGCTGTGAATCCTCATGTGGCGATTATAGCTGACCATCATGCTAAAGCCCTGGTTGCAAATTTCACATTTATTTTCAGATAAATTCGGTTTCTTGCTTTACTTACCATCTTGAGAATTCGCGGTTTGACAGCGCAGATTCCAGCGACGTAAACAACGGCGCTGACAGCTGGATCTCCAAACACTGCGCGAAAACTCAGCGAACCTGGTGGCTGATTTCTGAACCGTCTGTTTTGGTGATGCCCTAATGGTTTAAAATCACGTGGAAATGGAATCTTGGAAAAAACCGCTCTAGCGGTACAGCGAAAAATTTTTTTGAAAAGGCAAAAGGGGTCTTTTTGTCTTGGGATTGGGACGGAGTAGGAAGCACTGATGAAGTGATCGACTAAAAGTGTGTTTCGTATATTTGAAAAGTGTTATTAGTATTTGAAAAGTGTGATTGATATCTTTGCAAAGTGTATAAAAAGGGGGGAAAAGAGAGTAAGGCGGTTCTGTCAAATTAAATTTAAAAATTGGAGCCGAAAGCGACGAATAGACAAAAAGGGACAAATTGACCAATCCAACGAGGCACATATTCTGTGGTGGAAGGTGCATTCCTTGTCGAGCCAAAGAAACCGATGATAAAGAGAAAAACAATCGATTTACTTCGAACATTCCATAAAACTGTGGCGAGCAGCGACTTCAGTTGGCAGATTTGTTCTTCATGGCCTCATGGTGTGCGTGTTAGAAAGGTGGCACAAAAAAATATTCACTCAGCCCAAGGAATTCGATAATCAATTTGATTCGCAATTCGATTACAACAATTCCGAAGCAAGGAGCAGCTAAGTACTGGATTTGAATTACTTTTTTTCTTTGGAATATTACATATTTAAAGTTAAAAACAAATTTAAAGTTGAAGGAACATTTAAAGTGAAAGCAAGTTTAAAGTTGTGTATCCATCATCTAATAGCCTAAAACAAGAAACATCTTTTGTTCACATTATGTTCTTTATTAACGGTCAAGTTCACTCGGACGAAGAAAAACAATGAGAATAATTGTTAAATTTCTTTCTTCTAATTAACATTTACACTAATGTATTGGTGTGAGGTGATGCTGTATTATTTTATTATTTTCTCATTTATCTGCATGCGCGTTTTCAATTGAATCACTTTATCATCTATGTATGTTCATACAATCTGTCAAGCGTTACAAATTGAATTATACATATATATTTCTGGAATTTATATTTCTGTTCATATCGGTTGTTGTAAACCAATTCCGGCCGGGGTTAGGTAGAAAAAACAAACCTCACCCAACCTGTTACTAAGGTGAATTGATTGAATTGGAAATTATGGAAGTCAATCTGGAGTAGTAGCTTTGCGATATTGAATTTTTCTGGCTCGTTAAACTATACCTTATTTTAGTTTTTCTGTTAGGACTTTTTTTTTTCTTCTCTTTGAACTGTTAACTCTTAACAATGTTTTTTGAATAAACTGTGATTAAAAAAGTAATTCTGGTGAATCTTCTTCCTCTCCTTCTTCTGTGTGGTTGTTATTGTCCTCGTTCTGTGATGTTTTAAGTGTTGTGGTATCTGCGTGCCGTAGCACGTAGGGATTTTTTCCGCCCGCCAAACCCACGATAGACTGAGCTAGTCGGTCGAGACAAGGCACGCCGGCCAAAGAAAGGAAAAATCCCTTATAAATGTATGCTGCACTGACGACAGCTCGGCAGAGCTGGGTCGGATGCAACACTGTGAGAGACTGGAAGGCGCACGGGAGACGTCTAGGCTTTGCAAAGTCCTAGAGAAGGATCAATCAGCTAAGCAAGACTCTCTAAAACGCTCGGATGGTGATTTGACCAAGTCCAAAAAGGAGTCTTTGCAGTCTTTACTTGGGACTCACTTTCCGGGAGCTCCGGTGATTGAGTCGCAGAAGGCAAATGTGCCTGTGACCAAAATTCCTGCTCTTTGCAGCAGTAGGAAGTGCTGGTACACAACTAGATCTGTGGTCACTAGTGAAAAGGTCAGGGATGCAATCATGTCTTTTGAAAATTTCAAATCGCCGGGCCTGGATGGTATCTATCCGGTTATGCTTAGGGAGGGAATTGACCACTTAGGGACAGACCTGAGAGAAATCTTCTGGGCATGCCTTTCCTTGGGGTATGTTCCGTCACCTTGGCGAGAGGTTAAGGTAGTTTTTATACCTAAACCGGGGAGAGATGACTATTCGGATCCAATGAACTTTAGACCGATCAGCTTAACTTCGTTTATGTCGAAATGTCTAGAGAGACTTGTCGAACGACACATAGGTACTACGGCGCTTAGATTTAACCCTTTGAATGATGAGCAACATGCGTACCAGCGAGGAAAATCATGTGAGTCGACCCTCCATTCTTTGGTAGCCAGAGTTGAGGGAGCGATCTCTAATGGTGAGTATGCGTTGGGGGTATTTGTGGACATTGAAGGGGCCTTTGATTGCGCGCCCTTCGTGGAACTATGTGATGCTGCGAAAGGTTATGGCGTGGATGATGTCTTAGTTAGGTGGATTCGTGCCATGCTGACGCAGAGATGGTTGCTGGCGGAAGCTGGATCCGACTGCTACTTAAGAACAGAGGCGACAAATGGATGCCTTAAAGGGGGCGTCCTATCATCGCTCCTGTGGAGTATGCTAGTCGACTCCCTGCTTAACGAACTGCAGCAAGAAAGGCTGCACGCACAGGCTTATGTTGATGACGTGGCCGCACTGGCTGTCGGTAAAGATCTGAATGTGGTATGTAGAAATACACAGCGTGCATTGGATCTGATTGGCAGCTGGTGTTCGAGGCACGACCTAACAGTGAATCCTGGTAAGAAGAAACTTGTTTTGTTTACCAGGAAATGAAAACTGGAAGGACTAGGGCTTGCAAACATGAAGGGTGTAACACTTCAATTTTCAGATGAAGTCAATTATCTTGGAGTGATCTTGTCTTCTTCACAGATAGTAGATCTGAAGCTGGTGTCTATCTACATTCATCGAATGGCAGGTGGGCTTTCTCTCTTGGAGAGCACGTTTCGGTTTTTCAAGCAGAAATATTTGCTATCCTGATAGCTGCCTGTTGGGCAATTGAAGAAAGATGGAGGGGAAAGAGCATTGCTTTTTGCAGTATATGGATGACCTAATAATTAGTTGCGGTAATGAGCTAGAAGCTGTTTGAAATTTATAAAGATGCTCGTGCAAGTTTTGAAAGTGCTAGTGTGTGTGTGTGTATGTGTGAGTTGGGGAGAGGCGCATTGGCACCTCTAAGCACTCAAGCCAAAAGACGCATTGTACTCATTTCCCCCTGCCTACCATAGTTTCCCAGACTTCTTGATAAAGTCTAGGATCACTGATAGGGAAAAGAGGCTATCGTCTGCATGCGTGCAACATTCCAGCCAAAGCATTTATATCTGAGACGCGCAAACGTTGGGCATTCACAGAGCAAATGCTCCGCAGAGTCAGCCTCTTCAAGACAGGATGAACAGAGGTCATCCTGTACAACACCTATTCGGTACATATGTACCATACCACTTTAATAGTTACTGGGTTAGCGTCTTCAGATTGACCCAATTATATGTTTTGCTGGACACAATTATATGCTTTGCTATAATTAAGCACAGCAGTCCCGAATGGAATGACGCTTAAACCACGAGATCCGATAACAGGCAGATTCAGTTTCTTAGAAACACTTTCTTTTATAAAACTTAGCTGGCTACTTCCATCTTTTACCATACGAATAAATAATGCTTTGGATTTTTCAGTCTTTGATCCAAACACACATGCAGTTTGCAAATATAAAGTATTCATTCTCTGAGTAGCAGCATATGAATTCAAAACAGGTTGCGATTTCGATACATTCGCTGCTAAAATGGAATTGAACAAACTAGCATCTGCTTTACTACCACTAAAAAAGCTCTGATTTGTTGATGTTTGCCTCTTTGAGACATAATTCGGATCACACATACTTGTGGCGTGGTGTTTTTTACAATTCTGTAAACAATATTTTTCACTTAACAACTCTTCGAATTGTGACCATGTTTGCAGCAGCGGTAACAGCGCCTGTCTTGCTTAAACATTAATTTTCTTTCTTGCATTGACTTGGGAGAATCACACTCTTTCGTTTGATGAACAGAAGATTTACATAAAATGCAAATTTCAATTGTTCCTGCAAACAATCCAACTGCAGTTTTAATAAGCTTCGAATAAGCTTGGGAATGTGTGTGTGAGCTAACCTTTGTATAACGTAAATTTGACTGTGACTCCGCGACTTTCTCCAACGATTCAATTTGTCGTTTTAAAAATTTGAGCAATGATTTTACCTGCTTGTCACCAATACATTTCAGTAAAGATGAACACGCCGTAACAACAGAAATCGAATCACTTTCATCTTTGTTATTGCTACTACACTATTCAGTTTTTGCATCTAGTGAAAGCGTTTCAGTTTTTGCATCTAGTAAGCATATAGTAAAAGCGATGAAATTCAACTCTTTAATCGTTCGGCACACCAATGTAAGAGAACACTTTTCACATGGCGAAATAACTAGATGTTGGTATACCGAGATTTTCTGACGAGCGTGTGGCTGTTATCACTGTATTGTAGAGTTTGCTAAGCCCAGATAAATCAGATTTCTAGGCAATTTATCAACTATTTTTTGGTATCGCCATATTCTTCCTTAAGCAGCAATATAGCACTCTCATAACATGCCTCTGACAGAGTAAAGCCCGATATTGTATCAACTGCTCTCCCACACAAAGCTGATTCCAAATAATTGAACTTATCAATTAATGAGAGCAGGTTGTTCTCATGAACCATGGTTCTGAATTGCTCCCAGAACGGGAGCCAGTCTTTTTAGTCTCCTGAGAATTTTTTCAACCGTAATTTTTGCAATTTTGTAGCGTTACTAAATTGCTTCGATCTCGATGCAACAGGTTTAGCTGCAGCAATTTCAGCTGATCCCGTTAGCTTTTCTTGGATTCTGTTCACCTTTTTTAAGCATAGTTTGACACGCGTCATGGTAGAAATAGCTTTGCCAGAATATTCTGCTGCTGTCTTATCTTCGTTATCATAATCTTTCAACTCGATGGTGTTTCGTAGCTCCTGATTGGCTTTTTCTAGATTTTCATGCGCTGCCTTAAAACGTTCTTAATATACAATAAAGTCTTCTTGGATCGTTTCTTACTTTTTGAAGTCATAATTAGGTATTCCTAGGGATTGAAGGTAGTCTAAAATATTTTTCGTTAATTTGGTCATCTGACCACGAAATGCAGCTCAAGATGCGGTGTCCACGACGATCGTTAATCCAATATCTTCTTTCTTAACTCAACCGTAGCATTTACTCACGTTTCTCTATTCGTTCACACCATACAGTCCCGGGTTTTTGCACCATGAAAAAAAACTCAAATAGTATTAGGCACCGGGAATATGGTTTTGTAAGACGCAGCCCGGTTTTAAACACACGTTTATTACCAAATTTACAATAAAGACTGAAACCGACCACAGACTAGAGATTTCGTTGACAACTAGATCTACAATATGCGATATCATGGATCAAGTACTAAAAGTAACGACATGAGCATGACCACACCTATTCGTCACGCATGCAAACATGCCTACAAAACATCCAAAATTTAGCCAGTTTTTAGGTGAATGATGAGTACTGTTTTCGGTTGTGTCCAAATCTATCTGTAAACGAAAATATTAATGAGTTTATTGGATGTTACAAGCCTAGGCAGACGAGCACTTAAATTTCTGACTTGAAATGGAGAAATTGAAAGTGCTTATTGAAAATCCACATGAATTTACTACATTTATTAAATTAGTAGTCCCTTATTTTGTGATTCAACCTTGAAAGACATAATATTTTGGTCGTTTCCAGTTTTCGAACAAACCTTGAATCACATAATTTTCTGATGGAGTCAATTTCCATCTCATTGAAAGAGAAAACAGATACTTTCAGAATACAGCTGAGTTCAGACCTCCACATAATTTTTATCACCTTAATAAGAAACCCTGATTGTATTTGGACTTTCTAGCACCATCTTCAAGAGCTGTTATATATAAGAATAATTTGGAAAAGCTGCTAGCAGATAACTTTTCAGTTCATATACTTAATTTTTGCTAGCTGATTTGTTTCCATTTTACAATAGAATTGTATTTTCTAATTTTAAATGAAAGATGAGAATTGCATTTTTCTTCTTTGAATTTTTAGACTGCAATACACACTCAGGATTATCATTGAAACTAACCTTTCCTTCAAATCTATCCTGAGAAGACTATCAAACAATACGTGTTTCATATCTTGAACTTAATTTTCTTTCGGGAAATATTTCAAAAACAATCATAAAATAGACAACACAGTATTCTTCTATTCACTTTCAGTACAGCAATAACATACAAATTACATTGCATTTTTTCATTTTTCACACATATACTCCCAAAAATAAAATCTTATATGATCTAAATCAGCTCATTGATAGTTTATAATATTAAAAGAATGCTGCAAAAGAAAACCATAAACAATTTTTCATGCATTTATTTGTATTCCATCACAATTTAATGCATTCATTCATGAACCGAACTCTCCCGGTGACGTCAAGCACAAGCAGCAAGCTGAGAGAGACATGCGCGTGTCGTAATCTCATAGTTCTTTGATTCATGATTGCAATCCAAGTTGCGATTACATTCTGTGTTTGTTGCAAATCAATTGAGATCCAGTCGACGACCAGATCTCCGTGTCTGTGGGCCGTTTGAGTAACTGAGTAATGTTAAGAATAATATGAGAGTACAAGTCGTAAGAGTAATTTATACATACAAAGAGAATAAACACAAGCAAAAGTAGAACATTATGATGAATTCTTTTTCGTATTTACTGGAATACAAAATAACAATTAAATTTTGAACATGTATCTATTAATTTGCCGACAAATAGCTTTTGTAAACATAGAGTTTGGCAAATTGGCCAGATTATCAGATCATTTTGAAACTGAAACTAAAACTGAAAGGTCATATTGATTTTACTTAGTTGTAGACTTGTGTAGTTTTTATGAACGTACTGGTAACTTTGCAGTACTGAAAGTGAATACCATCAAATCGTCGACTACCTGCATAAATTTTCATCTTTTACAGTGAAAACCCACTCATATAGAAATTTTATGCTTCGTTTACCCAACCAAAGTAACACTTTTGAAATTTCTTAGCGGGCCAGAAACCAATTTAACTATAGTTTAAGCATAAAAAACTTCTGTTCACGGAAATTCACGAACCAATTTTCAAATATATCTGAAATTCAGAGAATGTATTGGTATCAAGTATGACCAGGTCTGGTAGAAGCGATTTTGAAGGGGAGCACATTCTGTGCCAGTGGTGCGAACTTGAAAAATTGTAAAGAAAAAAACACTAGCTGAACCTCACCTTAAGCCGTGTTTGGGATAAATTTGGTTGAAAAATTAGGTTGGTGCTCAGGAATATAAACTTTTTTGCCCTATAGCTTCCAGTGCAGTCATCAAATCAAAACGAATTTCATATGATACATAAAACTTTATATAGGAGTTTTTCAGAAATGATCTGGTGAAAAAAGTATGATATTTTTGCCAGCTATTGTTGGTTTTGTACTTATTTGCAACATGTTTACTAACCGACTTCACCGTAAAGTTTTCAAACGGTAATGATCTTGTAGTCAAATTTCTTCGGGTGGTAACCCTAGATTTTTTTGTACCCCATTAGCTTCCAATGCAGTCATTGGATCAAAACGATTTTCGCAGGGTAGTTTGATTTTTTGATTGAGGCAGGTGTCATATATTTTTGGCTTTGATGCGAGCAAAGAGTTTCCAGCGCGAAG
>OX376373.1:128461189-128487658 GCA_947369275.1 Nemotelus nigrinus | reverse complement strand
CGCGAGTCAATCTAGTAAGTGTCGAATATCTCTTTAATATTGCCCTCCATATGTTACCACGTAATTGTGTTCAAATGTACTAATGCTTTATCTTTACTTTCAATGTCAGTTGTAACCAAATTTTTCGTTTTAGGCCACATCTCCTTGCTCTGACAGAGCCAATCAGGTCCAATCCACCATTGCTTGTTCCCGATAAGTTTTTCCATGTCTAACCCACGAGATGCTAAGTCAGCCGGGTTTTGGTGTGAAGGAACATGTCGCCATGGAGTATTTCCTACTGTTGATAATATATCAGTTGTGCGGTTGGCTACAAAAGTTTTCCATTTGGCTGGTTGAGTTCTCAGCCATGCTAACAATATTTCTGCATCCGTCCATAACCAAGTATGAAATTTTCCCATATCCAACATTTCTTCGATTTTTCTAATCAATTTCGCCAATAGCACAGCACCACATAGTTCCAAACGAGGAATGGATATAGTTCGAATAGGTGCGACTTTCGTTTTTGCCATTATGAGATGGGAATGTGTATCCGCTTCATGTCGGACAACTAAATATACAGCGGCAGCGTATGCTTTTGCTGATGCATCGCAAAACCCATGCAGTTCCAATTTAGCTGACGGCTGGAAATTCGTCCATATTGGAATTCGAATGTTTCCTATCAATGTCGATTTCTCACGAAATGCCGTCCAATTTTGACTTATTTCTTCAGATAATATTTCATCCCAATCGAGGCCATGCAACCATAATGACTGCAATAAAATCTTCGCCATGATGATAGTTGGTGCCAGCCATCCTAAAGGATCATTCAAACACGCTATGTCTGAGAGCAGTTGTCTTTTCGTAACGGGCTTGTCATTTTCATTCAATCTGAGACACTAACCGAAAGCATCTTGTAGAGGATACCAAACAATTCCCAATGATTTGTACCAATCTTCTAACTGCAACTCATGAGATATTTTCATTTCACAATCTTCAAGAGGAATTTCATCTAAAATGCGAACATCGTTAGCAATCCATTTGCGTAGAGGAAAACAGCCTGAGTTCAGTAGCTTTCTGATTTCTTCTAGTTTGTGTATCGTCTCTAACAGATCATGCCCACCCGACAATAAATCATCTACATAAAATTCCTTTTTAATAGCAGCTACGGCATCTGGATACATCTCCTTTTCGTCTTCTGCTAACTTCTGAAGCGTCCTCAATGCTAAAAACGGAGCACACGTCAAGCCAAAAGTGACTGTTGTCAAACAGTAATCCTGGATGTTTTGGTCTGGTTGGGTTCTCCACAAAATTCTTTGGTACTTCGTGTCGTCGTCGTCTAGATTGATTTGCCTACACATTTTAGTGATATCAGCTGCGAAAGCATACCTATAGAATCTCCAACTGGTTAAGACAGCTAACATATTGCTCTGGATTGCTGGACCAGTTAAAAGGAGATCGTTTAATGAAATTCCCGAGGTTGTCCTTCTAGAGGCATAAAAAACCAGACGGCATTTAGTCGTAGTACTTTCTTTATTTACGGCGTGGTGTGGAAGATAAAAGTTTCTGTGATCTAAATTATCTGATTCTAAATGTTGAATGCTATTCGAAACCAATTTCATATGTCCTGCTTGAAGATAATCTTGAATACAATCCATGTACTCCCGTTGAACTTCTGAGTTCGCTTGAAAACGTCGCTCTAAAGCTAAAAGACTGGATAATGCTGTTGATCGTGAATGCCCTAATGCATTTACTGCTTCTTCATTCTTAAATGGTAACCGTACTACGTACCGACCAGTTTTATCCCTTCGTACATTTCGCACAAAATGCCTCTCACATGCTTCGTCTTCTTCCGAATCTATCAGCTTCGTAGGAACTTCTTCAATTTCCCAAAACCTTTGAAGTTGCGTACTCACGTTTGACCTGTCATCTATTTTTACTTTAAAACTCTGATATTGTGACCGATTTAATACTCCAACGCCTCCAGACAGAATCCAACCAAGTTTGGAGTTCTGGACTATTGGACCTTGTGGAAATCGATGTATATCGCTAAGAATCACTTTAGCATAGATATCAGCACCTAGTAATAAGTCAATGTGACCAGGTTGGTCAAAATGTGAATCCGCTAATTGGTTTTTATCAAACCATTATTTGCCAGGTAGTGGAATATGTCTTGCAGGAATCAAATTTGTCAATGTCTTAAGAATTAAGGCTTCGAAGTGTATAATTTCTTTGTTTCGAGTTTCTAACTGAGCTTCGACTATTCCCTTTACCATATTACTCGGAGAATGACCTATTCCAGCTATATTAACATCTGTTGCCTTTCGTTTCAGACCTAGTTGTTGAACGGCGGACTCAGTGATCAGCGACGTTTGGGAACCTTGATCAAGAAGGGCTCGCAAGATGAAAGGTCCAACATCCGTGGTTAAAGTAACTAAAGCTGTGGCTAGCAATACTTCCCGCTTCAATATATTCACTGAGTTCATGTTAACTTGATGAAAAGATGAATTCCCATAATTGGTCGTTGCTAAAGCAGACGTAATATCTGATGATCGATTTGGGGTCTGTTCCATATAGTTAAATGGACTGATTTCTCTATGAAGTAAAGTATGATGAGATTGTTTGCATTTCAAACATGTGATTTTGCTTTCACAATTTGCAACTAAATGCCCTTTTTTTAAGCAGTTGATACATAAGCGATGGCGCTTCACTGTTGTAAATTTATCGTTCTGTGACAATTTGCAAAATTTGGGACATTTATGTAAAGAATGGTTTACTTTGCATAACACGCATGATAGTTCATGTTCATTTTGAACAGCGAAAACACGACGTTCTTGTGAACAAAGGGGTTTTTGAAATTTGGGTCGATCGCAGCCCGCAGCTTCCAAAGTGCGAAACCGATTTTCCAAAAAGTCTTTTATGTGACTAAACGATACTGCATCCTTCTGATCAGTTTGTCGCTGTTGTTCCCACATTTGTCTAGTATCTGGTGGCAACCGCTGCCTGGTCATTTACACAATGATGCTTTCCCATAAATTTTCCATCTCCAAATGCTCTATGCTCTGAATACATTCACTAGTTCGATCTAATAATGTTTTGAGTGAAGATGACGATTCATTAGCCTTTCCAATACTAAACAACTGTTTAAATTGTGAATTTAAAAGGATGTACTTGTTATCGTATCTTTGCACTAATCAGTCCCATACTGCCTCATAGTTCCCTTCGGTCGTAGAAATATGCCTTAAAAGACCTTCAGCTTCCCCGCATATACTGCTCTTCAGGTAGTGCAATTTTTCTACCTTGGAGATCGACTGACCGTTATGCAGCAATGAAATAAACAAATCACGGAAAGGACCCCATTCAATATAATCTCCTGCGAACCTAGGAAGATTAATTCGTGGTAATTTGAGGTCATGTTCCTTATGCCCTTGAGCTTCTTCTGCTGGTTGGACAGTTCCCACTTCTGTCATTAATTCCACTATCTCGGATGAAAACACCAAATGGCTTTCTTCAAATTTCCCAAGTTCATCATTTTGGAAATATTCCCTCTCTATGTCTTTTTCCCCATTTATCAAATTTAAAATTTGATTATTCGTGTGAGTAAAAGTGTCGTATAGTTTCTGGACCTTTTCATTTAGTTTGAAATAATAAGAAGCCGTTTTCCGGCTCTTTGGGTCCTTTTTACTAATTTTCGAAGAAAAGTAGTATTAAACTCGTTTCGCCGAAAATTCATATTTCTTTATATATATATATATATATATATATATATATATATATATATATATATATATATATATATATATATATATATATATATATATATATATATATATATATATATATATATATATATATATATATATATATATATATATATATATATATATATATATATATATATATATATATATATATATATATATATATATATATATATATATATATATATATATATATATATATATATATATATATATCATCAAAATGATTAAGGGAGATAATCTCTGGAGTGGCCGATCCGATTAAACTGAGATTTTCGGAGAACGTAGACGTATTTAGTAGGTAGGTCCACGACTTGCTAAAATTCAGATATCCTAAACCTTTTGGCGGCGGCGAGCGTTTTAGTGAGTTTTGAGGTACTCCTATATTTCCAAGCAGCGTGAATTTTTGTTCAAAAAACGTATTGGAAATATAAACTTATTGTGTTCTAAACTTGCCTATGATAAAAAATTGGAAATTTGGAGCCGGGTGTGGGTGCAGCGTGCCTTAAAGTAGGCAAGGATTTTTTTTCAAATTTTTATTTGTCATTACCTCTGTCAAAAACATTGGATCATCGTGAAATTTGCAGAGCGTATTGATGTTGACTAAAATTTAATACACATGGATTTTCAAGGTCGTGCGGGTAACGTTGTAGCTGCGGCAGGCTCTTGAAAAAAAATCCTTCAAATCATTAAACCTCCTGAAAAATTTTTGATTTTTGACAACAAATTCAAATCATTGATAAATTTTAACGTTTGCGCATCATGTCAAATTAAAATTTTGAAAATTCCGATTTGCACAAGAACGGCAACCCATCACCAAATTACCTCTATTTTCAGCACTCGAAAGTTCTGTTCACGAGAACTGACGACCGGATTATTCGATCATAATGAAATTCACAGAACATGTTGGTATCAATTAGGACCAGGTTTGATAAAAGTGATTTTGAAATGCGGGCAACCCTGTGGCAGTGGGGCCATCTTGACAAATCATTGAGAAAAAAAACAGCTTTTTGGCCTATAACTTCCGATTTAGCCATCAAATTTAAACAGAATTCACACAATATTTGAATCTTACTTAAGGTAACGTTTGGTAAAAATGTGGCTGAAAAATTAGAATAGAGTTGCCAGCTATGGTGATTTTAGTCTCCTAAATCTTGCAAATTCGCTCAGCAAAATAAAGCTTTTTCCCCTATAACTTCCGGTGCAGTCATGATATCAAAATGAAGTTTACGCAGTAAATACATTTTGATGTGAGCCAAATGTCATAGGAATTTCGTACAAAAATCATGAAAGGGCTGCCAGCTATGACAATTTTTGTAATTTTTTGGAATTTTTTTACTGCGCGATTATGTCATTTGATTTGCAAATGCGAACGATCCTGCAATGGAAATTAACAACAAATATTAACGCTTTAAAAATGTGAAAAGTTTTGAGGGTGGTAACCCTAAACAATTTTTCACCCGTATAACTTCTAGCGCAGTGATTCAATCGAAACGAAATTTATTGGTTGGGTTTAGTTTAACGAGAAGCAGATTTGGCATATATTTTGCATTGCTGCTGACACAGGCTAGCCCACAGCTTTAGCCATTTTCGTAACTATTGCACCAACAGATGCTTCAAATTACATACTCTTATGCAAAACATTTGCAATAAAACTAAGAAACCAATTTTTCAATTTTCCGAGTTTTGAACATTTTTTGGATGGCAGCCTCAAACAACGTTAACCGCTAAAACTTTCGACGAAATCCTCCGATGAGAACAAAATTCAAAGGATAAGTTGATTTAAGTATGAGCTTATGAAGATAAACTTATTGCTGCTTCGTTGGGAAAATGTTGCCAGCACTGAACATTTTCATCATTTGTGTTATAGTTGAGTTCTGTTGCTTTGAACAAGGAATGGTTGATATGATTCTACAAAAAAGTGTATTACGTCTTTCCACACTTTTTTGTCACTCAAAGACAATTTCTTCGAAAATTAGTTTTCTAGCGGTTCAGGTGCGCTAGAATTTTTTAAAATTAATTTGAAGCCGTGCTAATTGTTCGGCATTTAATTTTTGTTGGATTATTAAATTATCCATTTCAATTGAACAACGATCTTATTAAGCAATTACCAGAGAATTGCGGCGTGAAATAAATGCAACAATATCCAACAAATGCAACTATATGCAACAATATGCAACTATATGCAACAATATGCAACGATTGGCAACAATATACAACAATATGCAACGATATGCAACAATATGCAACGATATGCAACAATATGCAATAATATGCAGCAATATGCAACGATATGCACCAATATGCAGCAATATGCAACAATATGTAACAATATGCAACGATATGCAATCGATTCAAAGAATAAATGTACGAATATGTAATAAATGCAATCAAGTCAAAACTAAAGGCAATAAGTAGCACCAAATTTAACAAAGGAAAATTTAAATTTGACTCACCAGGTTATGACCGCTATTCCAATACAGTTATATTTTAACTGTTATCTTCAACACTGTTATCACTGTTTCTTTAAACCGCGCGAAATTCCGTTTAAAAGTTCACACACGATCCTGAATCCGGTTCGAAGGACCAAAAATGTTCGGATCAAAGCAACCCAATTTTAAAATTTTCAGCCACTATGTTCAATCGCAACAGATGCAATTCCAACTATTAAATTTCATCTACAACACTGTTTCCGAATTCGATTTCACCTATTTGATTTCAATAACGACACTATTTCCGACACTTAGCAGTCAAAACGCAATATCAATTATTTAAAATTATTATACTTTATTTAAACCTTTACAATGATTATAGTTTCTTTGAATTCTAATTCACGAGACAGAACTTTCGAACTTCAATTTTACGAGATAGATTTTTTCGAGTTTCTATGTTACGAGACGATTGTAAGAACTTCTATTTGCTAACCGATTTTCAACAAAACTACACAAAGAACCATATGGTTCACCTTTTTATCCTAGTGAAAATTCCGGTAAATTTCAATGTACTGATATAACATTACATTTCCAATTTGTTATTCCACTACTAACATTTGAATTCAGATACAACATTAACAATCCACAATATCAGCTGACTGGATTCGTCGTTAACTTTGCCACAGCTGCTGTCATTGACAAGTTGTCACATCACAGCTGTCACCGACACCACAATAAGTAATGTTCAATTCGGTTTTGTATATTAATTAAAAATTCTATTTTAGGTCGAGCCCAAACATATTCCCCCCGCTGGTCCGACAGGATCAGAACTAATACCTGTAAAGATATGCTAAGTATTTTCTACCATCAATGCTAAGTTACCGGTTATCGAGCTTATGATTGTCTAATCTTCCATGAAACGTTAACTATCGTAGTTCGGGAACAATCAGAATTCCAGGATCAAGACTGGTTCGAAACAAAGAGTAGAGATGTTGATGTTACCTGTGGCATTTCCTCCGTACAGATACATAACATCCAGGAACAAAGGGGTTATTTTGTACGTGGCGCCCCGACTCGCCACCTCGAACAAGGAATCGAACGAACACAAGGAATAAGGACTTCAAAGGGATTTCATTTATTTGGTGCTTTTCAATTTATTGCCTTGGTCAGATTGCTATTTTTGCTATAGGTCTCTTATAAATCTTTCCATTCAACTTTAATGACACAACCCGTACTAGTTGGTCCGTTCCAGGATGTAATTCTGTTATCTTCGCCAAAGGCCAACGATACGTTGGCAACCTTTCATCCTACTTTGGGGCATTCTTTATGGTATAGCCATTTGGGTCATGTTTGGAGTCGTGAAAGGTATTCCTCTTTCCATCGGGTCCAAAACGTCTGCGTGAGTCTTTGCACTAACTGCCATCGGCTTAACCGGTTCATATTAATTTCCATTACGTTTTTTTCTGGTAGGGCTAGCATCATATCTTCAATTAAGAAATGGGCTGGTGTTAGAGCTTGCGAGTCGTTTGGATCATCAGTGAGGGAACATAGCGGTCGTGAATTGAGACAAGCTTCGATACGATTTAGCACTGTTGACATTTCTTCATAGGTCAATGCAACGTTTCCAACTACACGACGTAGATGTGTCTTAATCGAATTCACTCCTGCCTCCCATATTCTACCGAAATGCGGAGAGGCAGGAGGGTTGAAGTGCCAAACAATTCCTTTATTCGCCAACTCTTCCGCTGCATTGGTGCTTGCTAATTTCCGTATGTGGCTCAATTCTGTGTTTGCTCCAACGAAATTGGTTCCACAATCTGAATATATGTGACTGCAAAATCCTCTTCTACTCATGAACTGTTGCAATGCTGCAAGAAATGCTTGAGCGGTGAGATCGCCTACGAGTTCTATATGTATTGCCTTTACACTCAAGCAAACAAAAATTGCGATATAGCCTTTGTATAATTGGCAACCTCTACTTCTTCTGCTTCGTAGTTCAAACGGTCTACAATAATCAATACCGACATGTGTAAATGGTCCAGATGCTGTTGTTCTAGCCGCAGGAAGATCACCCATAAGTTGTGTGGAACACTTAGCTGAGGCACGAAAGCATTTGACACATCTGTGTACGATACGCTTTATCGTGTCGCACCCATCCAAAAGCCAAAATTTTCTGCGACGAGTATTTAACATAAGTTGCGTGCCTCCATGCATCGTTTCGATATGCAATTTTTGTAGTAACAGTTCAACGACAGTTCCATTTTTCGGTAATATAATCGGATGCTTTCCATCGTACGATAATGCTGATTTTGTCAAACGTCCTCCAACTCGCAGTAAACCATCCTTATCGATGAACGGGTTTAATGTTAGCAGTTTACTTTTCTTATTGAGTAATTGCTTTGCTTGTTACGTGTGTATCTCGTTGTCAAATTCTTTCATCTGAGTGTATTTCAACCAAATACGAAAGGCTTTACTAAGTTCTACGGTTTTCAGATAACGTTTGTCCAATGTTCGTTTACGTGTTAGATCGCCGAATCGAATACAATATGCTGTTACGCGAGTCAATCTAGTAAGTGTCGAATATCTCTTTAATATTGCCTCCATATGTTACCACGTAATTGTGTTCAAATGTACTAATGCTTTATCTTTACTTTCAATGTCAGTTGTAACCAAATTTTTCGTTTTAGGCCACATCTCCTTGCTCTGACAGAGCCAATCAGGTCCAATCCACCATTGCTTGTTCCCGATAAGTTTTTCCATGTCTAACCCACGAGATGCTAAGTCAGCCGGGTTTTGGTGTGAAGGAACATGTCGCCATGGAGTATTTCCTACTGTTGATAATATATCAGTTGTGCGGTTGGCTACAAAAGTTTTCCATTTGGCTGGTTGAGTTCTCAGCCATGCTAACAATATTTCTGCATCCGTCCATAACCAAGTATGAAATTTTCCCATATCCAACATTTCTTCGATTTTTCTAATCAATTTCGCCAATAGCACAGCACCACATAGTTCCAAACGAGGAATGGATATAGTTCGAATAGGTGCGACTTTCGTTTTTGCCATTATGAGATGGGAATGTGTATCCGCTTCATGTCGGACAACTAAATATACAGCGGCAGCGTATGCTTTTGCTGATGCATCGCAAAACCCATGCAGTTCCAATTTAGCTGACGGCTGGAAATTCGTCCATATTGGAATTCGAATGTTTCCTATCAATGTCGATTTCTCACGAAATGCCGTCCAATTTTGACTTATTTCTTCAGATAATATTTCATCCCAATCGAGGCCATGCAACCATAATGACTGCAATAAAATCTTCGCCATGATGATAGTTGGTGCCAGCCATCCTAAAGGATCATTCAAACACGCTATGTCTGAGAGCAGTTGTCTTTTCGTAACGGGCTTGTCATTTTCATTCAATCTGAGACACTAACCGAAAGCATCTTGTAGAGGATACCAAACAATTCCCAATGATTTGTACCAATCTTCTAACTGCAACTCATGAGATATTTTCATTTCACAATCTTCAAGAGGAATTTCATCTAAAATGCGAACATCGTTAGCAATCCATTTGCGTAGAGGAAAACAGCCTGAGTTCAGTAGCTTTCTGATTTCTTCTAGTTTGTGTATCGTCTCTAACAGATCATGCCCACCCGACAATAAATCATCTACATAAAATTCCTTTTTAATAGCAGCTACGGCATCTGGATACATCTCCTTTTCGTCTTCTGCTAACTTCTGAAGCGTCCTCAATGCTAAAAACGGAGCACACGTCAAGCCAAAAGTGACTGTTGTCAAACAGTAATCCTGGATGTTTTGGTCTGGTTGGGTTCTCCACAAAATTCTTTGGTACTTCGTGTCGTCGTCGTCTAGATTGATTTGCCTACACATTTTAGTGATATCAGCTGCGAAAGCATACCTATAGAATCTCCAACTGGTTAAGACAGCTAACATATTGCTCTGGATTGCTGGACCAGTTAAAAGGAGATCGTTTAATGAAATTCCCGAGGTTGTCCTTCTAGAGGCATAAAAAACCAGACGGCATTTAGTCGTAGTACTTTCTTTATTTACGGCGTGGTGTGGAAGATAAAAGTTTCTGTGATCTAAATTATCTGATTCTAAATGTTGAATGCTATTCGAAACCAATTTCATATGTCCTGCTTGAAGATAATCTTGAATACAATCCATGTACTCCCGTTGAACTTCTGAGTTCGCTTGAAAACGTCGCTCTAAAGCTAAAAGACTGGATAATGCTGTTGATCGTGAATGCCCTAATGCATTTACTGCTTCTTCATTCTTAAATGGTAACCGTACTACGTACCGACCAGTTTTATCCCTTCGTACATTTCGCACAAAATGCCTCTCACATGCTTCGTCTTCTTCCGAATCTATCAGCTTCGTAGGAACTTCTTCAATTTCCCAAAACCTTTGAAGTTGCGTACTCACGTTTGACCTGTCATCTATTTTTACTTTAAAACTCTGATATTGTGACCGATTTAATACTCCAACGCCTCCAGACAGAATCCAACCAAGTTTGGAGTTCTGGACTATTGGACCTTGTGGAAATCGATGTATATCGCTAAGAATCACTTTAGCATAGATATCAGCACCTAGTAATAAGTCAATGTGACCAGGTTGGTCAAAATGTGAATCCGCTAATTGGTTTTTATCAAACCATTATTTGCCAGGTAGTGGAATATGTCTTGCAGGAATCAAATTTGTCAATGTCTTAAGAATTAAGGCTTCGAAGTGTATAATTTCTTTGTTTCGAGTTTCTAACTGAGCTTCGACTATTCCCTTTACCATATTACTCGGAGAATGACCTATTCCAGCTATATTAACATCTGTTGCCTTTCGTTTCAGACCTAGTTGTTGAACGGCGGACTCAGTGATCAGCGACGTTTGGGAACCTTGATCAAGAAGGGCTCGCAAGATGAAAGGTCCAACATCCGTGGTTAAAGTAACTAAAGCTGTGGCTAGCAATACTTCCCGCTTCAATATATTCACTGAGTTCATGTTAACTTGATGAAAAGATGAATTCCCATAATTGGTCGTTGCTAAAGCAGACGTAATATCTGATGATCGATTTGGGGTCTGTTCCATATAGTTAAATGGACTGATTTCTCTATGAAGTAAAGTATGATGAGATTGTTTGCATTTCAAACATGTGATTTTGCTTTCACAATTTGCAACTAAATGCCCTTTTTTTAAGCAGTTGATACATAAGCGATGGCGCTTCACTGTTGTAAATTTATCGTTCTGTGACAATTTGCAAAATTTGGGACATTTATGTAAAGAATGGTTTACTTTGCATAACACGCATGATAGTTCATGTTCATTTTGAACAGCGAAAACACGACGTTCTTGTGAACAAAGGGGTTTTTGAAATTTGGGTCGATCGCAGCCCGCAGCTTCCAAAGTGCGAAACCGATTTTCCAAAAAGTCTTTTATGTGACTAAACGATACTGCATCCTTCTGATCAGTTTGTCGCTGTTGTTCCCACATTTGTCTAGTATCTGGTGGCAACCGCTGCCTGGTCATTTACACAATGATGCTTTCCCATAAATTTTCCATCTCCAAATGCTCTATGCTCTGAATACATTCACTAGTTCGATCTAATAATGTTTTGAGTGAAGATGACGATTCATTAGCCTTTCCAATACTAAACAACTGTTTAAATTGTGAATTTAAAAGGATGTACTTGTTATCGTATCTTTGCACTAATCAGTCCCATACTGCCTCATAGTTCCCTTCGGTCGTAGAAATATGCCTTAAAAGACCTTCAGCTTCCCCGCATATACTGCTCTTCAGGTAGTGCAATTTTTCTACCTTGGAGATCGACTGACCGTTATGCAGCAATGAAATAAACAAATCACGGAAAGGACCCCATTCAATATAATCTCCTGCGAACCTAGGAAGATTAATTCGTGGTAATTTGAGGTCATGTTCCTTATGCCCTTGAGCTTCTTCTGCTGGTTGGACAGTTCCCACTTCTGTCATTAATTCCACTATCTCGGATGAAAACACCAAATGGCTTTCTTCAAATTTCCCAAGTTCATCATTTTGGAAATATTCCCTCTCTATGTCTTTTTCCCCATTTATCAAATTTAAAATTTGATTATTCGTGTGAGTAAAAGTGTCGTATAGTTTCTGGACCTTTTCATTTAGTTTGAAATAATAAGAAGCCGTTTTCCGGCTCTTTGGGTCCTTTTTAATAATTTTCGAAGAAAAGTAGTATTAAACTCGTTTCGCCGAAAATTCATATTTCTTTATATATATATATATATATATATATATATATATATATATATATATATATATATATATATATATATATATATATATATATATATATATATATATATATATATATGTATATATATATATATATATATATATATATATATATATATATATATATATATATATATATATATATATATATATATATATATATATATATATGTATATATATATATATATATATATATATATATATATATATATATATATATATATATATCATCAAAATGATTAAGGGAGATAATCTCTGGAGTGGCCGATCCGATTAAACTGAGATTTTCGGAGAACGTAGACGTATTTAGTAGGTAGGTCCACGACTTGCTAAAATTCAGATATCCTAAACCTTTTGGCGGCGGCGAGCGTTTTAGTGAGTTTTGAGGTACTCCTATATTTCCAAGCAGCGTGAATTTTTGTTCAAAAAACGTATTGGAAATATAAACTTATTGTGTTCTAAACTTGCCTATGATAAAAAATTGGAAATTTGGAGCCGGGTGTGGGTGCAGCGTGCCTTAAAGTAGGCAAGGATTTTTTTTCAAATTTTTATTTGTCATTACCTCTGTCAAAAACATTGGATCATCGTGAAATTTGCAGAGCGTATTGATGTTGACTAAAATTTAATACACATGGATTTTCAAGGTCGTGCGGGTAACGTTGTAGCTGCGGCAGGCTCTTGAAAAAAAATCCTTCAAATCATTAAACCTCCTGAAAAATTTTTGATTTTTGACAACAAATTCAAATCATTGATAAATTTTAACGTTGGCGCATCATGTCAAATTAAAATTTTGAAAATTCCGATTTGCACAAGAACGGCAACCCATCACCAAATTACCTCTATTTTCAGCACTCGAAAGTTCTGTTCACGAGAACTGACGACCGGATTATTCGATCATAATGAAATTCACAGAACATGTTGGTATCAATTAGGACCAGGTTTGATAAAAGTGATTTTGAAATGCGGGCAACCCTGTGGCAGTGGGGCCATCTTGACAAATCATTGAGAAAAAAAACAGCTTTTTGGCCTATAACTTCCGATTTAGCCATCAAATTTAAACAGAATTCACACAATATTTGAATCTTACTTAAGGTAACGTTTGGTAAAAATGTGGCTGAAAAATTAGAATAGAGTTGCCAGCTATGGTGATTTTAGTCTCCTAAATCTTGCAAATTCGCTCAGCAAAATAAAGCTTTTTCCCCTATAACTTCCGGTGCAGTCATGATATCAAAATGAAGTTTACGCAGTAAATACATTTTGATGTGAGCCAAATGTCATAGGAATTTCGTACAAAAATCATGAAAGGGCTGCCAGCTATGACAATTTTTGTAATTTTTTGGAATTTTTTTACTGCGCGATTATGTCATTTGATTTGCAAATGCGAACGATCCTGCAATGGAAATTAACAACAAATATTAACGCTTTAAAAATGTGAAAAGTTTTGAGGGTGGTAACCCTAAACAATTTTTCACCCGTATAACTTCTAGCGCAGTGATTCAATCGAAACGAAATTTATTGGTTGGGTTTAGTTTAACGAGAAGCAGATTTGGCATATATTTTGCATTGCTGCTGACACAGGCTAGCCCACAGCTTTGGCCATTTTCGTAACTATTGCACCAACAGATGCTTCAAATTACATACTCTTATGCAAAACATTTGCAATAAAACTAAGAAACCAATTTTTCAATTTTCCGAGTTTTGAACATTTTTTGGATGGCAGCCTCAAACAACGTTAACCGCTAAAACTTTCGACGAAATCCTCCGATGAGAACAAAATTCAAAGGATAAGTTGATTTAAGTATGAGCTTATGAAGATAAACTTATTGCTGCTTCGTTGGGAAAATGTTGCCAGCACTGAACATTTTCATCATTTGTGTTATAGTTGAGTTCTGTTGCTTTGAACAAGGAATGGTTGATATGATTCTACAAAAAAGTGTATTACGTCTTTCCACACTTTTTTGTCACTCAAAGACAATTTCTTCGAAAATTAGTTTTCTAGCGGTTCAGGTGCGCTAGAATTTTTTAAAATTAATTTGAAGCCGTGCTAATTGTTCGGCATTTAATTTTTGTTGGATTATTAAATTATCCATTTCAATTGAACAACGATCTTATTAAGCAATTACCAGAGAATTGCGGCGTGAAATAAATGCAACAATATCCAACAAATGCAACTATATGCAACAATATGCAACTATATGCAACAATATGCAACGATTGGCAACAATATACAACAATATGCAACGATATGCAACAATATGCAACGATATGCAACAATATGCAATAATATGCAGCAATATGCAACGATATGCACCAATATGCAGCAATATGCAACAATATGTAACAATATGCAACGATATGCAATCGATTCAAAGAATAAATGTACGAATATGTAATAAATGCAATCAAGTCAAAACTAAAGGCAATAAGTAGCACCAAATTTAACAAAGGAAAATTTAAATTTGACTCACCAGGTTATGACCGCTATTCCAATACAGTTATATTTTAACTGTTATCTTCAACACTGTTATCACTGTTTCTTTAAACCGCGCGAAATTCCGTTTAAAAGTTCACACACGATCCTGAATCCGGTTCGAAGGACCAAAAATGTTCGGATCAAAGCAACCCAATTTTAAAATTTTCAGCCACTATGTTCAATCGCAACAGATGCAATTCCAACTATTAAATTTCATCTACAACACTGTTTCCGAATTCGATTTCACCTATTTGATTTCAATAACGACACTATTTCCGACACTTAGCAGTCAAAACGCAATATCAATTATTTAAAATTATTATACTTTATTTAAACCTTTACAATGATTATAGTTTCTTTGAATTCTAATTCACGAGACAGAACTTTCGAACTTCAATTTTACGAGATAGATTTTTTCGAGTTTCTATGTTACGAGACGATTGTAAGAACTTCTATTTGCTAACCGATTTTCAACAAGACTACACAAAGAACCATATGTTTCACCTTTTTATCCTAGTGAAAATTCCGGTAAATTTCAATGTACTGATATAACATTACATTTCCAATTTGTTATTCCACTACTAACATTTGAATTCAGATACAACATTAGCAATCCACCATATCAGCTGACTGGATTCGTCGTTAAATTTGCCACAGCTGCTGTCATTGACAAGTTGTCACATCACAGCTGTCACCGACACCACAACAAGTAATGTTCAATTCGGTTTTGTATATTAATTAAAAATTCTATTTTAGGTCGAGCCCAAACAATGGCCTATAAAACAATTACATTAAAATGTCATCTTTTCACGAGATTTTCTGAGAAAAACGACATTGAACACAGAATTTGCGGGGTAGAAGTGCCTAAATTTTGTGTTTTCAAGTAAATATATCAAAGTCAGGTAAATTTACAATTTGAGATGTTACATTAAATTAAAGGTAATTTGATTCCATAAAAAAACAAGCCATAAAACTGTGCGTTATGATTATTAGTTTTATAATGATTGAAGTGAGTCAGGGTACAGTTCCGAAACACTTTTATTGGCCACCCTGTAACTCCGCAGATATTGAAAACCGGACCACCCTGTAGAACAATTTTTTGCTAAAATATATCAAGGAATGCCTCCTTACAAAAGTGTCCACCGAGTATCAAACACCCTGTTTATCTATATATATATATATATATATATATATATATATATATATATATATATATATATATATATATATATATATATATATATATATATATATATATATATATATATATATATATATATATATATATATATATATATATATATATATATATATATATATATATATATATATATATATATATATATATATATATATGGTTAGCTAATTTATTCAACGTGTCGTGACGCAAAGTAACAACAGTGCTGACTAAAATCCACATTTCACAGTGTAATCAATATATTTTATCCCTAGTATTGTGCTTTATAGTTAATATCTATACCGTGGCTTCGATCGACTCTTAGCTCTTTGAATTTCCGACGGCCTATTCTTGAGTTTTCCTTCAGCCTAACGTAAAATAATTTAATCTCAAGTTCGCGCAATTTCGATCATTATCGCAACTACAGCGAAACTCCGAGAGGTCGACTCGGTTTCTCTTTGGTTCTTGCTTGAGAATTTTTTCGCATGTACACATAAAAGTGCTATTTGACCCAATTTTCTTTCTTCGAAATTTTTTGCTTAAGTGAAGTGTTGATTTTCTGATTTTCTAAAACAGTTAAAACAGTTATTTTTGAAAAACTGTTAAATTTTCGTGTACTGTTCAAATTGACGTTTGTGATATTCTTATTCATTTTTATATTCATCACATATTAACTGCCCGTGGTTCGACTGTAGTGACGCGGTCTTACATACGAGAATCCTTAGGTTCAATCCTGAGCGCTGCCATCAGTTTTTTTCTCTTCAAAATCTACGTAAGAATTCATTCAATCAACAAAGTCAATAAATATTTTCCAAAAATAATAACTCCGAAAGCAGCTACAAAGAACGAAATTATTTTTACTTGACCTGACGACGACGATTGATCTAAGTTAGTTTGTGTTTTGGACAATCGATAACTAAACACTCGTGGCTTTGCAGTTTCATCAACGGACTTCCACGCCAGTATCACACAGATCGATCCCAGGTGTTACGCGTTTTTTCTGAATCGAATTTTCAACAAGCTAATTGATTAAATTTAAATCCATCATAAATTTACCATAAAAATCAATAAGTTTTTATTTGAACTTAATTTGATTTGCATATCTGAATTGCATATCTTTGGGCGCTTCTTCGACCAAATCAGCATACGCTAAAAACAATGAATTTCAAGTGCAGCCTAGATAACTGCTTTGCTTTTGATAACACGTTAAAATTTGTGACTTGCAAAGCTTTCTGCAACAGAAAATTGCATGGCGCTTGCATGGGCGCTCCAAGTGATTGGTATCATCCCTATTTAGACAATCATTTCATATGTACAGACTGCCAAAATGTTGAGCGACTCATGAAGAGTATGTATGAAAGCCTAATCAGCTTTATTGGAACGTTGAATGCTGAAAAGGATCATTTGATTTCCAAACAGCAAGCCCAGACAAAAGCAAATGAGGAAATTCTAATCGAACTAACACAACATTTTGATGGTTTTACGTCAGCAATTTCCGCGTCAAAAAACAACAACAACAACAGCAATAACATAAACGTCGCGAAGTCTTTCGACACGTTGGATGAAAAAATTGATAAGTTAGCGGACAAAATGGAATCCATTGCTGCACTATTCTCATCCGCCAGAAAATCAAGTAACAGTTCCCAAGCTAGCAGCACCGATATACTAGAAAATATAGAGTTAAAAATGACGAGTATGATGAAACCACTTATTGATTCGATAACAGATGCGTTCTCTGCACAACAATTAAAGTTTGAAGAATTGAGCGGCCAACTCGAAAGTTTGAGGGGCGCCCAGCAGACCCTGATCGATGATAATATCAAACATATTGCGTTGAACGAGCAGTCACTACACCAGGAACTGCTGATGGTATATCATAACAGTTCGTCAAGCATCTCAACAAGCTGTAAGAAGATATACACGCAGGACAAAGCTTCTTCACCTATAAAAGAGTTGATAAACAGCACTGCACCAACAGCTCCATGCTCTAGTTTACGTGTACCCTCAGACACCGAAGCCGCATCGATCTATAAATTCGGTACCTTTTGGTCCAAGCACGACTGGGCCACTCGCCTCCAAAAACTTAAGACAGCTAACACGCACAATCATGTTGAGAAAGCATGCTCCAAACTGCCTATCAAAGTAAACCGAATGGCATTCTACGTAAATGAAGTTCCTCACAATGCTGATGATGGATGGCTGGGAAGACTTCTTGAAGCTGATTTCTGCATCACCGATTACAATATCGAACAACTACCCCAGCGCAAATGTAGATCACCTAAGCGGTACAAGGTTTTCATACCAACTAAATATGCCTGGCTCTTTATCGATCTCAATGGAAATAGCGGCAGGTTTGACTGGAAAGGAATCACGTTCAGCCCTTGGAAGAAAGTCAGCAACAAAATTAGCAGTAAGCCAAAAAAGAATATTGTAAAGAAAAAATCTATATATCCAAATGTGTCAACCTGCGATATCCCCTTCAATCACAAACCTTACTCCTTATCTTCTCCTAAATCTCTTCTTCTCAAAGATACTGATCCTCTGCCTCCCACAACTTCACGAGACCGCCTCTTTAGCGGTCCGTTCAATGTTACTACTAACCGTACCAAGATGCTGAAATCACTTGATTCTAGTATTTCCTTTTCCTCTTCTCTAAAAGCTTGTAACAGCGCGGCGAATATATGCCCATTGAGAAACCATAACAAAGGGACTGCAAATCTTGCATCCACTGCGGCAACGGGAACTTCAATATCGAATAATAACTTGGTGACTTCTGCATCTCCTCAAAGACCAGACCACTCTGTTAGGAATTTTTCCTAACAAAACACACACAAACCTCAAACTGTTTTACCACAATTGTGGTGGTATGAGTGGTAAACTATCTAAATTTTTTCTTGACGCCAAATCATGCCATTTTAATTTATTTGCCTTCACTGAAACTTGGCTTAATGACTCACATACAAACGAGGAAATTTTTGACAGTAGCTGGACCATTTACAGAGACGATCGCGACTACTGCTCTACAGGCCAAACGCGAGGAGGTGGTGTCTTAATTGCTGTGAGCAACAAATTTTTTAAGCAAACGCATCGATACCACACCAAACGTAATGTTCCAGCACTTAATTGTTCATATCTCTTTGAATAATACATCGATTTACATTGGTGTAGTTTATATTCCACCCAGATCCGACGAATCGGTATACGACCATTTATGCGAATCTGTATCTTCCTTCGTATCATCCCTAAACGAAAAGGACAAAGTTATATTCCTGGGAGATTTCAATCGCCCCAATCTATATTTCATTCCCGATGAAAATGACACTTACCTGCTCCCTGTAAACCTTTCAGATCGCAACGACTTTAACCTTGTGAGTACCTTCTATGGCAATGATTTGCAGCAAGTTTGTCCGGCTCCCAACCAAAACGGTAATTGGTTAGATCTTGTGTTCACTAACGCTTATGACGAGGTAGTGGTAAGTCCAACTAATGACATAGAGCATCTTTTTTGTAATAGTTCGCACCATTCAGCACTCTCAGTTGAACTTGCCACTCCTGATTCTACTAACTTAAGAACGTACAATAATTCAATTGTATATGACTTTCGTAATGCTAATTATGAAAGCATTCACCATTTTCTTGACTCTATAGATTGGACGAATATTCTTTCAACTTTAGACCTTGAGGAAGCCATTTCTACTTTTTACAATAAAATATTTGACGCCGTTGAGAGATATGTACCAAAGATAAAGAAAAAGAATAAACTCTCTGAACTATGGCTTGATAGGGACCTCAGGCATTTACGGAATCGTAGGAACAAGCTTTATAAGCGGATTAAAAATAATATTGACGTTAGTTCGGCTATTCAGGAAGAATATAATGAAATTGCTAAGCAGTTTTTAACGAAGTCCCACGAGGCTTATGACAACTACATAAAGACTACCGGCGAAAATATAATCCGCGACCCGAAAAAATTTTATGATTTTGTAAATGTGAAGCGGAAAACTACTGGTTATCCATCATCGATGTTCTTTAATGATATCACTTCTTCCTCTCCTAATGTGATTTGTGATTTATTCGCAGATAATTTCCAGAATATTTTTATTGCTACTGACTCATCAAACTCACATCTCCCTTCGTCCCATTCTACTCCTACAGCTTTTATCAGTCACTTAGAAATTACACGTGACGAAATACGTAAAGCTATTTCGGAACTCGACTGCAACAAAGGTCCAGGGCCAGATCTTCTTCCTCCAACTTTCTTGTGCAAATGTGAAGAGCAGCTTATAACTCCCTTTCATATTTTTTTCAACAGATCACTTACGTCTGGAGTTTTTCCATCCTGTTGGAAACTTTCATGTGTCACACCCATCTTCAAAAATGGTGATAGACGCTGTATCGGAAATGATAGAGGTATTGCCATCTTATCTTCTATTCCGAAACTTTTTGAAAAGATTGTTTGCGATAAACTTTCTCCACTTGTTGACTCCCGACTGAACGAGCAACAACATGGCTTTTAGAAAAGGTCGCTCAACTACCACAAATTTGACAGTCCTAATCTCAGACGTCCTGTGTAAAATGGAGAAAGGATACCAAATTGACGCAGTCTATACAGACTTTAGTAAAGGTTTTGACACAGTTGACCACCCTACTTTAATTCTAAAGCTACTGAAATTTGGACTTGGTGGATCTTTGCTTAGCTGGCTGACTTCTTATCTTGGAAATCGAACTGAGCTGGTAAAATTTCAAGGACTTTTATCGAAAAATATTTCTGCTACCTCTGGTGTACCACAAGGTAGCCATCTAGGCCCACTTCTCTTTAGTATATTTATTTCTGACCTATCTGACGTCGTATCAAATATACCTCATATACTTTATGAAGACGATCTCAAAGTCTATCATATCATTAAATATAAATCCGATGCACTCTTTCTCCAGTCCAAACTTGATTCACTTGATCATTGGTGCAATGAAAACAAGCTCTCTCTCAACATTGCTAAGTGCCAAGTTATAAGTTTCTCCCGAAAATGCACCGTCTCACATAACACATACTTCCTCGGGAATAAGTTGTTAGCTCGAGTTGATTACGTTGTCGACCTTGGTGTTGTCTTGGATGAGCGACTCCGCTTCACCTTGCATTATGATAAAATACTTTCCCGGGCAAACAAACAGCTAGGCTTCATCAAAAGACGTGCCAAGGAATTTCGTAACCTGTGGGTCACACGATCCTTATACATCTCTCTAGTACGCCCCATTCTCGAATATACTTCCATTTGCTGGAAGCAGGCTTTTGAAACCCACAGTAGCAGACTCGAGTCCATACAAAAGCAATTCTTACTTTTCGCATTGAGAGAACTATACAGCCCTTACGATTTTAATACCCTTCCTCCTTATGAGTTTCGACTGGGTCATCTAAACTTATTAACACTTGCATCTAGAAGAAAAATGCTTTCGGCCTGCTTCACATTCGACGTCATTAGAGGCGTCATCAAAGTTGAATTCCTGAATAGCAAAATAGTTTTGAATAACCCTGTAAGAAACACCAGGTCCTCTCGTTTACTTAAGGAATATCCACACTCCACTACTTACGCAGCTAATGAGCCGATAAATAGATGCTGCAGGATATTCAATAGCATAAGTAATCTGTATTCTCCAACAGTCTCAAAATTATCCTTCAAATCCTCCCTTTTCAAAGCCATCCGCAACCCTTTATCCTAAGCTATATGTTTAATATTTTATTTATTTGTTATTTATTAATTTGTTATTGATTTATCTTGTTAATTATTTTATTTAATTTTTCGTTTTATTTTTATGTACTCGTAATTTTGAATTTTGTTTTTGTTACTGTTTATGTTACTTGTACCTTGCTTGGTTGAGAAATAAAATAAAAATAAAATAAAAAATAAAATAAAATAATATATATATATATATATATTATATATATATATATATATATATATATATATATATATATATATATATTTATATATATATGTATATATATATGTATATTTACCTCCTTTCTTCCATTTTCTCCATCACACTTTCAAAATGCACGGTCCATGTGCATCAAATCTCCCTAAAGTTTGTTACTTTCGCACTTCTCAGACAGTTTAATAGTGGTTTAAGGGAAAGTACTTCATTATACACTATCGTCTTCAGATTATATCGTCTTTTTCTTGTCATCAAGACTTATGTCTAGAGAAAAGTTTAGGAAAAACTCTGGTTGGCGACTTCGTTATCTTCGCGTAAGAAAGGATCGTAGATTTTCCTTAAATTTAACCAAATGCACTGATTTTCCTATATACTCAGGTAAGGTATTATAATTAGCCAAAGACTGTTCCACTGTATCCGTTTTCAAACGATCTGTCCTCGCTTTTTTAATCGCAAGGTTATTTGTCGATCTTGTGGCTCCAACATTTCTTATAACATATATGAGTTTTTTAATAAGTACCTTAAATTTGAGCTTTCCTTATTCAAGACACATTATTTGTTGCATGCTTAGTATTCCTGTTTCACGATATTTATGTGAACTTGAAGTCAGAGTTGGCATTTTGAATATAGTCTTGATAGCCTTAGTGATTAGTCTTCCGATCAGATCAATAAAACTGCTCCATAAGAGATGTTCGACAAAATAAAAGCGTTGAATATGTCAAGTTTGAAGAGGTAAAAAATCATATTTCTTTTGGGATTCCTATCATATGCGCTACTTTATGTCTGATATTATCAGTATGTTGTAGCCGTGACATTTTCTCATCGAAAGTTAATCCATAGTATTTAATTGAGCTGACCTTTTCCAATTATATAAAATGGATTTGTATTGATGGATAACTTTGGTGCTTTTTTCTGTTGGAATACTAAATATTTAGTTTTTTGGACGTTTATAATTAATTTACTTTCCTCGAAAGAATTCCACGATTTTCTTAAGTCAACATTAATATTTTGCTGAAAAATTAATTGTTCTTTACCGGAATACAGCAGTAGTGTGTCATCAGCAAATAAAACTATTTTTTCAAAAGATAAATGTCCTGTACGAAGATATCCGCTCCATAGTCACTCTTATCCAATCCGCTGTTGATAAAATGTACTGCATGGGGCAATTCACGTGAAGCGGACAACGTCAAAAAGTCGGTGTTCCAGATTTTGTTCATATTATGCATAATGGTACTTCTAGAGGATATGAACGTGGATGCACAATTTTTTTCTTCTATTAGGTTCAGTCACATCAGCTCCAGATCTAACATCTGTCTTCGAGCCTTTCGTGAAGGAGATCTTGGAGTATCTCCTCGCACAAACATCTGGGTCCTCCCAGTCACTTCTGTTCAAGAAGATTTTGTATCTAGAAGACTTCGTATCTTCTCCCGAAGGCCAGAAAGGGTACTCGAGCATCCAAAAGCATTCTGAGGATCAGGGTGATCTCACGCATCGAACCTCTTCCCCACATCGTCGTTTCTTATCCATAGGCCGAGCTAAGTTAGTCTCTGAGCAAAATTCATCGAAACACTTAAAAGTTGAATGTTGAGAGGAGGCAGATTGGGAAGCGCACCAAGCGCCGCACGCAGAGTAGTATTCATGGCACCAATATACCCAGGCGCACAATCTTTTCCAGCGTGGCTAACCTGTTTCGAGCAGACAGTAGCTTCACAATAGTCCACCACACCACGGTTGCGTAGTAGATAATCAGCCTTATGATTGTTACGTAGATCCACTTAACTAGATGGGGCTTCAGACCCTATGTAGTGGCAAAGAGTTTCACCCTTCATATAAGGAAGAACTATTCCTTCCAGTTTTCTTTTCCTCGAACACCGACTGCTAATTAGATCCAATGTGCGTTGTGTGTTTCGGCATACCATAATCAGATTCTTACTGACTGCTAGTGTGGCGACGTCATCAGCATAAGCCTGCGCATGCCGCCGTTTTTGTAGCAGTTCATTTCAGAGGCACGGATGATTCCCCCCATTCACAAGTATCAATCGAGTCAAGCTTCCAACAGCAACAATGTCTGTGTCAGCATGGCGTGAATCCACTTAACTAAGACGTCGTCACGCCATGAGTTTTCGCTGGTTCGCAGTGCTCCACAAATAGCGCGCAGTCAAAGGCCTCATCAGTATCCGCAAATTCCTCCATCATCATCATCGAAGCACTACCGCCCGAATCCAGCCATAGCCTCCTTAATGCTCCGCCTCCATTCGCCTCGGTTTAGGGACCGCGTTCTCCAGTTCGATGTTCCCAAAAGCGACCTGCTATCAGCATCTATCGAATCCTCCCAGCGCTTGCGTGGCTTACCAACTGGCCTTGCTCCGCTCGTTCGCCCCTTGAGAGACCACTTGGAGATTCGGTTGTCGCTAATTCGTTCGACGTGGTCAGCTCATTGTAATTTTTGTAATCGTATGACGGTAGAGACTTCCGGCTCGTCATATATAGTATACCGCTCGTTGGACCGAGGATTGTTCGCAATGCCCTTCTTTCGAACGAATTTAAAGCTTTTTCAGACGCTTGGGTCAGTGTCCAGGTTTCGCTTCCGTAGCATAGCACAGGTTTGATGGTTTTGTAGATGTGAAGCATCGTTTTCCTGTGTACGCATCGAGACTTCAAAGAAGGAAGCATCGAAAAGAATGTCTTATTGGCTAATTGAAGCCGTCGTTTGCTTTCTTCATGCTCATTCCCATCCTTCGAGAAGTTCGTCCCTAGATACACGAAGTTGTCCACATTTTCAAGGCTATAGTCCCTTATCGTTATGTTTTATCTTACTGGCGTCCTTTTTCTTGATTGGATCATATTTTTTGTTTTTTGCTCGTTAATTTGAAGACCAACTTCTTTGGCAGTTTCGTCTAGAGTTACAAATACTTCCTTGGCGTGGTTGCACGAACGTAACATAATATTGATGTTATCAGCGTAAGATGGTAGCAGTGACGACATAAATAGAAGAGTTCCTCTGGTGTCAACGGAGATTTTTCTGATGACATACTTAAGTGCTAGCTTAAGGAGTACAGGAGCTAATCCATCCCCTTGTTTTAGCCCTGTATTCGTTGAAAACGAGTTGGCCATGTCATTCTGAATAAGGACTTGTAATGTGGAGTCGGTCATGGTCATTTTTACGAATTGTACCAACTTTGCTGGGGCTCCAAACTGCAGCATGATGTTATATAATGCAGTTCGGTTGATGCTGTTGCACGCTTGTTTAACGTCGACTAATATTAGATGGACATCAATGTTGAATTCCCAGCATTTTTACAAAAATTTGTTTGACCGTAAAAATTTGTTCAGTGGCCGATCTTCCACATCTGAAACCGCCTTAATATTCACCGAGAAGTTTCTCAGCGTGATGGAAAATGCTAAACTCTGAAATCTTTGTCGAAAGCTTGTACGACGTACAATGTTGTGATATGCCCATGTAGTTTTCGCACAATAATTTATCTCCTTTCTTGTGAATGGGACATACGACACATTTTCGGCACTCATCCGGTATGGATTTTTGTTGCCAGATGCCTGTGACCAATCCATGGATTGCTCTTAAAACGAAAATCCCACCTGTCTTCAGGAGCTCCGCGGGGATACTATCGATGTCCGGTGCTTTGTTGGATTTCAAGCGGTCCATGGCCTGTCGGACTTCATCTAATGTATGAGGATGAGATGAGGCACTGTCAAGGTATGTGCCAATTAATGATGGCGATTCGTCGGGTGGGAGATATTTCCGTTCAGTCATTGCTGGAAGTAGGACACCCATCTCTCCTTCACTTGCTCTGAGCCGCTTATGATGCTTCTATCGGCAGTCCTACATAGACTAGTGCGTGGTTTAAAGCCTTGTTTTAAGTGCCTCACTACTTTGTACTCGTGTCGAGTGTTGTTAGCCATAAAGTTGTCATTCATGTTATGCAGCATGTTGTCAAAATGCTTTCGTTTCTAACGTCTAATTATTCGATTAGCTACTCTCCGAAAATCGTCATATTTATATTTAGTGGCTCTTGTCGGTTGTTCAATGTGGGTTTTGTAGGCCGCATTCTTTTCGCCCAACGCGCCTTGACATTCCTCGGCGAACCATTCATTTCTGAGTTGCCGGGCTGTATATCCCACTCCTTTTTCGGCTGCTGCATTCTTTGCGCTTTTGATGGTAGTCAAGAATTTGTTGATAGACGTGTTGTTAGGCGTAGAAGCTAGTTAAATTTCCAGAGCAGATGTATACTCGGCTTTTACCGTCTTGTTTCGAAGTTTGTCGACATGAAACTTGCGTCTTGAACTTGCTCTGGCTTCATACGAATCTGGCATTCGACATCGAGTCTTGACTATGTAGTGGTCGGAGTCGCAGTTTGCTCCACGGATGGTTCGCATATCTTAAATACTGGAGGCCCACCTTTTTT
>OX376373.1:128446189-128456189 GCA_947369275.1 Nemotelus nigrinus | reverse complement strand
CAATCGCAATAGACCCCTGAATATAAAATCGATGAGTTGATTGCTCGTGGCGGATGTCTCAGGTAACATCGAGGCCAATGGTGAAATATTGATGTCAGCGTCAGCGTCAGCGTTGAATGAATATTGATGTCAGCGTCAGCGTTGAATGGTCGTTGTTGGGTCATGTATAGGGTCGTTGATCGTAACACCTCCCCCCGTAGACGAAAGCGATGGCCAAATGAAACGAAATCCGTGAGGTTCATTAGCAGGAGCTTTTGCAGAATTTGAAAAGCAGAACTGTTTTTGTTTGAAGTCTTTTATCAAGATTAATGCGGCCAGAAGTAAGATGATTGCCAAAGTAGTGCCCAATACGGTTACTGTAATGTATAATTTTTCTGGTTCAATAAGGATTTTGAGTCGTTCGGTGGAGTATTCTTCAAAAAATGTATAGTCTTCTAATTTCTTTAAGTTGATACTGGTCGTATAATTGTTTTCCTGGTTCTTGAGTATTGCAGGATAGATGCTTATTTCATCCCAATGTATGCTTTCAACGGTGGTGTACTCTATGCCATCAATGTTGACTTCGCAATTCTCAAAGTGGAGAAGTTTTATGCCCTTGAGTTTTTGTGAGTTGGGTCCACATGATGAGGTTATGCTGACATCGATTGGGCTGGTAATCAGGATATAGCTAGGCTCAGGTTGCCAGGTTTCGCCATTTGTCTGGAATGTTTGAAGCTCGCAATTAGCCGGTATATTTCTGAGGATGTTCCCAACGCATTCGTCATGTTTTTGGTTGCGATGTACAGCCGTTTGTTTGCAGTAGTACGTTTGTTCTATCTTCGGGCATCTTGTATCGCAGTATTGAATATCATCTTGGGATGCTATTAGGAATGGTTGGGTATGGATCATTTTGGTTTGATTTATTGGTAGAGGGATAATATGGAAAAAGGAGTAGTTGACATTCGACATAATAGGTATTCTTACATTGAAAATTATATTGGTACTATTGTAATATGCCTGTAATTCTAATAATTCATATATATGTTCACTGGAAATTCAATTAATTTTTTGATTTTCAAAAATGGAATGGATTTCGTTTAATTCGTTAGTGCTTAAAATTTGTTTTGTAATTATATTTAATTTGGCAAGGATTATAGCTTCTGCTATATTACTTAAGTGATTATCCAATAAATCAATATTGTAGTTAATTTGTGTTAAAAATTCCATCAGTCTAATATTGTTGCTATCGATTCTAATTTGATTTTGTATTTGATCTTGAGTGTATTTCAAGTAGTGTGTTATTGTTTCTTGCTGCAAGTTTATATGCTTTGTAATGTTTTCGAAACGTAGTATCATTTTACTATTAATTGCGGCTTGTTGATTCATTTCACTTTTCAAAGTATTTTCGTTGGCCATTATTGATTCTATTTCTTTATTCAGCCGTATGGCATCGTTTGCATCCATGTTACCGGTTATTCCCTTAATAAGTGTCCCTAGTCCATTTATAAGTCCTCTTTTTGTTTTGAATTTCGGAGTCAGTGAATCTAGTTTATTTTCAAGTTCGTTCAACTTAAGTTTCGTAACGCTTATTGAGTCTGTGAGTGCGTTAATTTTGTCGAGAGCAACTAACGAGGTTTCTATTTTATTTATGTTGGCTTGGTATTGGTCGAGTTGGATTATGTGTAATAGATTATTATAACCTCGAATGATTTTAGCCTGTCCCAGTTGGAGTGGGAGAATCCCGTTGTTGTTCGTCAGGTCGTGTATTTCCATCTTTTGTCCTATAGTTGTCATCAGTTGGAGAAACCTGAAATTTGCGTTTTTTCTAAACTTTTGATTTATGGAGTTTCCTATTCTTAGTCGTAATTAACGTTACGTTTCTATTTTTCTTAACCTTATGTTTACTAAACCTAGGTGTAAGTTTATTTCGTCTACATTCCTTTCTGAATATGATTGTACCTTCTACGTATAGTTCGGGGTCTTCCCTTTTTTGGTTCAATTTTTCAATATTCTTCTCAACATTTTGTGCAAGTCGGTCTCTAATTAAAGGGTATATTTGCGATTGGAATTCATTAAGTTTCCTTAAATATTCATGAACACTGTTGCGTTGAAGCTCGTTATTAAATTTGTAAGTGCGTCCGTAGAAAATTTCGTAGGGAGTGAATTTTGTTGCGGAATGAATTGAGTTATTGTAGGTTATAATAGTTTCGCTAAGAATTTCATCATGATCTTTTTCTCTATGTTCTTTATGTATGATTCTGTAAATTTCAGTTAAGGTGGAATGCAATCTTTCTACTGTGGCGTTACTTGTGCTTTGTTGATATGATGTTATATGATGATTAATACTATATTGTTTACAAAAGTCTTTGAAAATTAATGCAGTGAATTCTGGGCCAGAATCGGATACTAGTTGCTTCGGGATTCCGTGTAAACTAATGTAGTGTTTTAGGGATTTTATAATTGTAAGACTGTTAGTGATTGGAAGAGTGTAAGCTGCGATGAATTTAGAAAACTTATCTGCTATAGTCAGAATTTTTTTATTGTTTATTGAGTAAATATCGGTATGTACTATATCAAGCGGTTTATTCGGAGTAGCAGGAATCATGAACTTTACTTTCGAAGGATTTCGGTCATATTTCATTGTCTGACAGGTTTCGCAATTATTTATGATTTTCGTTATTTTTTGTTTCATAAAAGGGATATAATATTCTCGTTGAAGGTGTGAGGTAGTTTCATTGATACCTCTGTGATTATTGTTTGTATGATAACTATGTATAATTTGGTCCTGTTCGTCATTATCAGTAATATCTTTAAGAATTTGTGTGCATCTAATGAGTTTAAATATGCGTGATTGGGAGAAAAATTTTGAATATACATCCTGGACAGTTCTAAAAATATGATCATCACAATGGATAGCATTTAGTCGATTAGGTGCCAAACAATTTTTCATAACATTGATGACTTCTGATTCTGAATTACTTGATATTTGTACGGTTCTTCTTTGTTTGTTTCTGAAAAGCATTTGAAGTGAAGTTGAAGGTGGCCTGTTAGATTGCTTTAAGATTAACTGCAAGGAGAACTCGTTTAGGGGTTTTTCAGAAATGGGTATCCCATCATTCATGTCTTCTTCCGCAGAATGGACAGTTGCTCTGGTAGATGATGGCACGGATTCTTCTTGGGGACTCGTTTGCTCTGTGGCGTTTATTTCTGTGTTGAGCGGATTGTGTAATTTGATTCGGCTCAAAGCATCGGCGTTGCTATTTAATGTCCCTTTTTTTGTAAACAACTTCGTAGTCATATTCTTCTAGCTTAAGCCTCCATCGGATTAATCTCGAATTTGGATCTTTTAAACTAATTATCCAAGTAAGAGGCTTGTGGTCGGTAACTATTTTGAATCTCCTTCCAAACAAATAAGGACGGAAATATTTGGTTGATTTCACTATTGGTTAGTATTCTACTTGCGTAGCATATGGGTTTATCACTACCAATAGGTCCTTGAGAAAGTACGGCCCCGATAGCGTAGTTGCTAGCGTCTGTAGTAAGCACGAAGGGTTTTGAAAAATCGGGGTATTGGAGGATTGGATCATTGGTTAACAAATCTTTACAGAGATTAAAAGTTTTAGCATATGTTTCGTCTAGAGTGATTTGTTTTCCTTTTTTGAGACACGCTGTGAGAGGTTTAGTTAGCTTGGCGAAATCTTTAATAAACTTACGATAATAGCCTAGAAGGCCTAAAAAGGACTTGATTTCTTTTTGTGACCGGGGAATAGGAAATTCTCTTATAGCTTTTGTTTTTTCTGGATTGGGTTTAACTCCTTCTGTAGTTACGACATGCCCTAGAAATGCGACTTCCTTATGTAAAAATTCTGATTTATCAGGTTGAATTTTGAAATTGGCTTCTCTTAATTTTGCAAAGACCTTTCGAAGGTTTTCAGTATGCTCTTGGAGCGAGGTGGAGAATACGATAATGTCATCTAGGTAGACGAGACAAACCGTACCTTGAAGTTCTTTCAGGACATTGTCCATAACCCTTTGAAAGGTAGCCGGGGCATTTTTAAGCCCGAAAGGCATTCGAACATATTCAAAGTGTCTTCCATCCACGGTAAAAGCCGTCTTTTGAACATCTTTCGGATCCATTTCAATTTGGTGAAAGCCGTTCGCAAGATCCAGTGTGGAAAAATACATACACTTCCCTAATTTATCCAGGATCTCATTAATGTTAGGAAGGGGATATTTGTCACTTATTGTCTTTTCGTTTAGTTTTCTATAATCGATCACCAGTCGCCACTTTTGTTTACCGCTAGCATCAAGTTTCTTTGGAACTATCCAAACTGGAGAGCTCCAAGGGGAGTAACTTGGGCGGATTATTCCTTGTTCAAGCATACTGGTGATTTGCTAGCGTACTTCATCTTTATGGATGTAAGGGTAGCGGTACGATTTTGTATAGATAGGCAAATCATCTATAGTTTTTATCTGATGTTTTATTTCATTTGTTAAGGACAATTTATCACCCTCCTTGAAGAATACGTCTTCGTATTCTCTACAAATCTTTAAAAGAGCTTTCTTCGCTTCAGAGTTTAAGTGGTTGATTCGTAAAGAATCTATTACACTCTTGGTGTCGAAGTTTTCTTGGTCTTGGTAGTGTATGTTAAAGTTATTGATCTCAGTATAGATTTCATCTGAGAATTATTCAACTTTTAAGGGTTGATCCAAATAGAAGCATTTCTCAATATTGGACCGGTTTTTCACTTCTGCCCAACTATACCAATCCTGGGCTGAGTATACTCCTTCTGGAGTATAAAGTTCGCGATCAATTTCCGTTGTTTTAATATAGATATCTCCATTTTGAATATCAACTGGGATTTTGGCAATAATTTTAGAATAAGGTTGAATCACATATTTCCCGGAGGTGAAATTAGGTTTAAAATGTAGGAGGATTACTGCGTTTTTTGTAGTTAGAACCTTTTTTACTAGATCTACCTTGACCCCAAATGAAGTCATTGCATCTAGACCAAGTAGCCCGTCAAAGTATCCGTGGAATTTAAATGCTAGAAATCTTGTTAGTCCAGGTGTTTTGAATTCACTAAAGTTTGGGAGGACTACCTCCTTGTTAATAGCGTGTTTATTTAAAATTGTAGTAATGTTAATAGGTTTTGTTTCTACAATATCGTCAGGGTGGATAAACTCCGGGTTTAAAAATGATGAAGAGGAACCAGTGTCAGCGATGAATTTTAAAGGTCGACCGAAGGGCGAGGATATATTTATATAAGGGAGAATGAATCTATGCTTGTTTACATCTAGGTATCCGGCTGACTTTTCAAGGCAGTTTGTCGAAAATTTTCGTCGATTTCATGTTCCACTACTTGAGGATATTCAATATTATTTTGTTGATTGTTGTCATAGTTATCAGAAATATATTCATTATCATTTTGATGCAGATTATAGTAATTGTCAAGATTCAAAACATGTGGAGGGTCTGGATAGGGACTTAAAACAGCGTAGTCATGAGTATTCTCATCAGTGCTATCATTTTCATTTAAATGGAACAATTCTTTACTAACAAAGTTGGGTGGACCAGTGGACCTGAAAAAGTTATTAGAATTTGGGCGAATTTGTGTATTAGGTTTGAGATGACAAGATGAGGTGTCCATTGGTTCAGTTTTAGCTTTATTTTACTGTTGGGGTTGACCGAAATACGGAGTTTGCTGTAAATTGGTTTTAAATGGCTAGGATCCAAAGGGTACATTAGTTTGTTGTCGTTGAAAATTAAATGGTCTCATATTTTGTTAAAAAGGATAATTTTGTAAACTGAATTGTCGTTGGGGGTTGTAAGACGAACTAAATGTTTGTCGTGGTACGTTGAAAATTGGTTGAGACAATCCAAAAGGCAAGTTATTTTGTTGGGGATAAGAGAAAAGTTTCTGAGGGTTGTTATTGTTTTGTGTTGGCAATCTACTACTTAAGCCACTTTGTGGGAGACTAAATGGCTTTCCTTTTAGCAATTGTGAAAATGGTTTATTATTTTCATTCTTCGAGTAGAAAATATTTTGCTCCTTGATGCAGAAGGAGAATGCTCCCGCTAAGGTTTGTGGTTTCATTGCCCGAATCGTTGAGCCTAGAGGCTCCCTGATTCCTGATAGAAAGGCATTAAGACACATTTCCGAGAAAAGAACCCTTTTCGCACTGATCACACTAGCATCCTTTTCGTGGATGCTTACATGATTTGTTAAACTCGCAAATATTTCAACTATCTCACTTTAGAATTTTTCGATGGTTTCCGTCGTCTGTTTCATTTTATGAAGGTCCCGTATAAGTGACGTCTCGTTGCGTTTGTCAGCGTAATGTAATATGAGATGCTCCTTAATTGTACTCCAATTAAGAGGTGTCCCATACATATTCAAAACCTCGTTGGCCGGTCCAACGATTTTATTTCTAATGGCCCGCAAAAGTAATTGGCCATAGCTTGTACCGTTCGTAAAAGCTATCAACCCGAGTATTTCGTCGACATTGTCGAGAAAGTCGTATAAAAGTCGAGGATTCCCGTCGAATTTCGGGAGATCCTTTATCGCATCCGGGATTCGGAGCGAGTTGAATATGTCCACGGATGTCACGTTAACTTCAGTACCGGTACCACTCGATGTCATACTGTCTGAAATTTTTTCTTCACTTATTGAATTTAAAACACCACTTGAATCACTCGCGATCACTTTGTTATTAGTTTCATAAAATTTTAAAAATCGCTTGCTTAACTTATTTCTAATGTTGTCGAATTCTGGGTAAGGTTTTTTCGTTGGGGAAGATTTCTTATAGAGGGGCATGTAAAAGGAATGATAATATTTAATTTTTATTTAATATGTACTCACATGCAAACCACGGAAGTTCGGTTCATGGCTGATGAATTATTTCGGCTTTCTGGAACTTCCTTTCCACTAATCTGGTGGAATTCGATTCTATTTTTCGCTTATCCGGCGATATAGGGCACTTCGCACTTAGTGTATTTGATCTTTCCGTTTTCTATATCCCGCCGTGACAATAACCCGTTGGCACTTCACGGAATAATTTACTTCACGACCAATTCACTTGTCGATTTGTTCCTTTGAGAACTTTTCACTTTTGCCGTGACAATAAACCATTGGCACTTTACGGAGTAATTTCTCAATTGCCGAGTTCACTTCACCGCCTATAAGACTGCGCCAGTTATGGTTACGGACTCCGGAATGAATAAAAAAAACAATTTTAACGTTACAAAAGTTTTATTCGATCGCACAATTAGAATGAAATTACAAAACTGAGCTTTTTTCACATGTCTCAATTGAATTTATGGCCAAAGAATGTTTACATTGCATTTTTGTGAATTTGGAAAAATTGAATATAAAATCGATGAGTTGATTGCTCGTGGCGGATGTCTCAGGTAACATCGAGGCCAATGGTGAAATATTGATGTCAGCGTCAGCGTTGAATGGTCGTTGTTGGGTCATGTATAGGGTCGTTGATCGTAACACGCGCAGTCAAAGGCCTCTTCAGTATCCGCAAATACCTCCATCATCATCATCATCATCGTAGCACTAAAGCCCGAATCCATCTATAGCCTCCTTAATGCTTCGCCTCCATTCGTCTCGGTTTAGGGACCGCGTCCTTCAGTTCGATGTTCCCAAAAGCGACCTGCTGTCAGCATCTTTTGAATCCTCCCAGCGCTTGCGTGGCTTACCAACTGGCCTGGCTCCGCTCGCTCGCCCCTTGAGAGACCGCTTGGAGATTCGATTGTCGCTAATTCGTTCGACGTGGCCAGCTTATTGTAATTTTTGTAATCGTGTGACGGTAGAGACTTTCGGCTCGTCATATATAGTATACCGCTCGTTGTTGTATCGGAGGATTGTTCCGAGGATTGTGCGCAATAGCTGTTTACGGGGTGTCTCCTTTGACAATCCGGGCTAGTCTTATTTTAATATCGTCGGCACTTGAACCGAGATATTGCGTGGATATTTTTGTATCCTTGATTGGATAACTACGGCACTTGTAGCCGTGATATGCTCGTAATATATGTTGATTAAAAACAACAACGGCACTTATACCGTGATGTCAAATGGCAAATTTGTAGCTTGATGCTGAATGAAACGAATGGTGTATCAGACTAGACAACGTTAATTTACAGTCAGTTCTTTATATATACATTTCACTTACTTGCTAGCATAAATTAACCAAACAAAGTTCCCACGTCGTCCGCAAAATACGCATTCACTTGACTGCCTAGCAATCTGGGCGTCGCATAGCCAAGATGCAATGTGAGTACAGATGTGCGCGAGTGCAAGCAAATATGAACTTGAGAAATAGTAAACAATTGGAGTGCTTTGCTAAATCTAATGCAAGAAAAGAGGTGCACGAGTGCATGTAACTGAAGAATTGAAGAAACTGATGAAGGGTTTTTTAGAAGCCGATTTTGAGATTGAAAAAAAAAATATTAAAAACATTAAACATATTGATTGGTATGGGAATTCAACTGTTGTTATTAATTTTAAAATTAGATTTGGAAAAAAAAAATTTTCCTGTGTAAAACCGGAAGTAACCATTTCAACTCGTTATTTGGCTAACTTAGACCAGGTTAATTTGTTTATTTTTGTGGTAAAACATAGCTTCAACTATACTTGTTTTATCATAAAATTTTAGAATGGGATGGCGAGTAGTTTGGGAGGTAGGTAAATTTTAGTACATACAAGTCGTATGAAGCGTGGCACCCGGAGCTTGATTAGGATAGCTAGCGAGTGTGAAAACAAAACATTTTTAGTAAAATTATTGCTATATCGTAAAAATATTATATAAATAATTAATATTTTTAAAATATAGCTATATAGTTTCAATATTAAAAGTTGCTAATGCTAATTTATTTAATAAAAAAAACTCTAGCGCACCTGAACTGCTAGAAAACTAATTTTCGAAGAAATTATCTTTGAGTAACAATGTGGAAAGACGTGATACACTTTTTTGTAGAATCATATCAATAATTCCTTGTTCAAAGCAACAGAACTCAACTAAAACACAAATGATGTAAATGTTCAGTGCTGGCAACATTTTCCCAACGAAGCAGCATTAAGTTAACCTTCACAAGCTTAAATCAACTTATATGTGTATGTAATTTGAAGCATCTGTTGATGCAAAAGTTACAAAAATGGCTGAAGCTCGTTACCCTTTGTCAGCAACAAAGCAAAATATATACCAAATCTGCTTCACGTTAAACTAAACCCAACCATTAAATTTCGTTTCAATTGAATCACTGCGCTACAAGTTATACCGGTGAAAAAATTTTTAGGGTTACCACCCTCAAATTTTTAAAGCGTTAATATTTAATGTTAATTTTCATTGCAGGATCGTTCCCATTTGCAAATCTAATGACATAATCGCGCAGTAAAGAAATTCCAAAAAATTACAAAAATTGTCATAGCTGGCAGCCCTTTCACGATTTTTGTACGAAATTCCTATGAAATTTGGCTCACATCAAAATCTATTTACTGCATAAACTTCATTTTGATATCATGACTGCACCGGAAGTTATAGGGAAAAAAGCTTTATTTTGCTGAGCAAATTTGCAAGATTAAGGAGACAAAAATCACCATAGCTGGCAACTCTTTTCTAATTTTTCAGCCAAATTTTCACCAAATGTTACCTTAAGTAAGATCCAAATATTGTGTGAATTTTGTTTAAATCTGATTGCTGAATCGGAAGTTATGGGCCGAAAAGCTGTTTTTTTTTCTCAGTGATTTTTCAAGATGGCACCACTGCCACAGGGTTACCCGCATTTCAAAATTATTTCTATCAGACCTGGTCCTAGCTGATACCAATATGTTCTGTGAATTTCATTATGATCGAATAATCCGGTCGTCAGTTCTCGTGAACAGAACTTTCGATTGCTGAAAATAGAGGTTATTTGGTGATGGGTTGCCGTTCTTGTGCAAATCGGAATTTGAAAAATTTTAATTTGACATGATGGACAAAGGTCTAGATTTATCAATGATTTGAATTTTTTGTC